>ML685798.1:3236160-3393809 GCA_007922175.1 Pelusios castaneus
ACACATCTCGAAGAAGTCCAGTTACTGCACAAGTGAGTAACCATCTCGTCTATGCACCTCTGTGAAAAAGGTTGAACTGGATACATTTGGACATATTTGTCCATTTTGCCTATTCATTTTCAGATATCGCAGTCTCTTCTATGTAATAGTGACAGCTATTTAGTAATCTGACTGGCTATCACAGATTCCATTTTATGTAACAGAAAACACACCTCAATAGCTATCTATAGCTAAAAATAGTACTTCATTATTGGGATAGATTAAACTACAAGCCAGATTCAAACTTGTGGTTAGTTATGTCAATTAAAAAAAACTCACTGTATTTAATGGACTGGATGTCTCAGTACTGGAAGTCTTTTATCTCTCCAGTAAGTCTCTGTGTCAAATTCCACAAAAGTCAGTACTAACCAAAATTTATTGTTTTGGTGACTGTTCAGTGAACTATGTGAAATGAAGTGACTATCTGAATGTCATTTTTAGTTTAGGTGCCCACATTAAAAAAAAATAAAAAACCCACCACTACAATTTTTATCTTTGCTAAAGGTCAGCATCCTTCATGGCGTTCAATTGCTAGGGCCCAGGATATCTGAAACCTGGCCTAGAGTTCTGAGATAAGGACTGTTGCACAATGGAATGTTCTACCACTGAGTAGGGAGCAGAACTTTCTTGGGGGCTTGTGCCAGACCATGGGATGAACATCACAAACCTCACCACTTTCTGCTCCAAATACCAGATACACTTCTTTGGCCTAAGCTTCTCTAACAAACAAAGCATTATATACACATTTAAAATACCTCCTACCAAACCGAACACTACACTACACACACTATTCCCATCTGTGAGAGGATGAAGGAGCCACACGTGATGGATGTGAGTCATCTCTCTTAGGCTAGGTCTATACTGGCAGGTTAGGTCGATTTAAGCTGGCTTAAGTCTACCTAACTTAGTCCCTGTCTACACCAGGCTTTCATTAAGTTGACTTAAGAAATTTCTTAAGTCGACTTAATGAAAGGTTAGGTCGACTTAATAAGAACCGCCGGTTAAGTCGACCTAACCCTTAAGTCGACTCCTTAGGTCGCCCAAAGCACAGTGTGGACGCTTAAGTCCACTTTATTAGTTCGACCTAAGGGCAGTTAGGTCTACTTACTAAGTCCCTGTTCAGGGAAACCACTTTGTTAAGTCGATCTAATAAGGTCAACTTTAGGTCGACCTAAAGTCGACCTTATTAGGTCAACTTAACAAAGTCGACCTATCTTTTTGTAGTGTAGACATAGCCTTAATGTGTTACTGGAAAGTGCTTAGATACTGTGGTCTTGAAGATGGTGTAAAAACATACGTTGAATAGAATGGACTTGTTGCAAAGTCTTAGTTGAGAGGTCAAGGCCTTATTCAAGACTGAGCTACCTCTTACTTGTGGAGGTGTTATTTCCATAAAAATGAAGGTCTGTTGGTTGGTGAGATACCATGGCATAGGGAAAGCTTCCATGGCTCACCCTACCATGTATCAACTCAATGGATAAACAAAGGACTTCATTTTCTAAATACTCAGTGCATTTAGATAGAAATAAACCTGGTTGTAGTTACTGAAAAGTACATTATTTCTTATTTCAACAACAAAGTTCATACATACTGAGCCAGATCCATCACCTTGATTCTCCTGACTTCTGCTTGCAAGACTCAGGATACAGGCCAGGAGCAGGGGTTCAGTGGTGCTAACTGAGTGCAGCGCCCCCTCTGATGGGTTAGAGCTGCTGTTAACTGTCCTCAGGGGTGAATTTTCTCTTGGGGGATAGCTGCCTATTTAGGCACAGAGGCATACCACACGCGTCCATTTACTATACTTGCTATACTTACTATACTTGCTAACTTTTTATTCCTAAAATATATAGCTTTTTGGAATTGATGTACTATTTAAAACTACAGCAGAGTCTGGAAACAAATATTTGGGCTTCATCCCTCAAACTCATTTCTTTGTGAAATTAACATACTATATTGCATTCAGAAGCACTAACAGAGCAACCCAATTACTATTTGTATTGCTATTGGAAGAAGAGTGAGTTTAGCTTTGTCAGGAGACAATACAAATTATGATTTACATCCCTGGGTAGTTCTCATCAGATCTCAGTATGATAGTATTTCCTAAATATCACATTGTAGTATTACAATAAAAATGATAAATTACAAGAAAAAAAGTAGACTGAAGTCAGAGTCCATAGAACTATAAATGAACAGAATAAATCTAAATATGAAGGCCTGAGTGTTTCTCTACACTTCTGCAACTAAAACCATATGCACATCCTTGGGGAAACGGTGCGAGTCATGAATGGGGCGAGGCCTGGTTCCATGGCATCACAGTATGCTTGGGACAACCTCCCTCCAAAGGTTCATGAAATCAAGATCCCTGGGGGGGCCAGAAAACAGTCACTCTTCAGAGCAGCATTCACTTCTCTTGCACTACATGCCCCAGGGGATAAACCAGTGCAAAATAGTGCTGAATGATTCAGTATTATTTTGCGGTGGTTCCTCTTCCATACTCTGAAAGTATGCATTCCTGTCATGGGAGCTTCTAGCAGTCTGATTCTTTTGGGAGTAATTCTGTCAGTAGACTGTAGGGAACATATGTACAGAAGACCCTGGCCTCTCTTGGATCCCTTTAGATCTAGTTGGATCTCAGGAATAAGATCCTGTGGGCTTATATTCAGTGGACTGAATCTTTTATAATTTTTGCCAAGGTTGGTGGGGGAGTGAGCTTCCCCCTTACCCACCAACAAAATAATGAGGAAGTAACTAGTTTCCAGATACCTATGTGGAAGACACCCTAAGGAGACACAAGGCCATAGTTCTTTGATCAGGTCTATCATAACAATATAATGATCCAATTCAAGAATACCTGCAATTAGTGCATTTAAACATACATATTTTAAACAGAACTTTTTAAAAGGCTTAGGAAATTCAGTGGAGTTATGCCAATCTATACAAACTAAGGATTGGGCCCTCAGTATTTATTGCATATACTACATACATTAGATGTCTAACCATGGCATGCAATATAACAGTGCTTTCATAACAGTGCTTGCCAAATTGAGGACCTGGATCCAGTGAAGGTAGCAGCCATATCACAGAGATTAAGAATAAAAATTCAATTTTTTGTTGAATTGTTCATTCCTAAAATTCTAAAAAAGAAACATTTATTAATTTCTTCATATTCTATGTTTCCTGTATATGAAATGAAGTGTAACAGCAAAAAAGAATAGTGAATAATTTGCTCATGATCATGTGCCAATTCCTGCTGTTTTCATTTAGGCTGAAATCCCATTGATTTAATGTCTATTTAGATGATTTTCTAAAATGTAATAGGCATGACTGTTTTGCTCCTCCTACAGTCATTTATATCTGTACAAAGTGGATGTAAAATGCTAGTAATTTAGGGCCAAATGGGCCAGAAACTCCAGCCTGTCAAGGCAATTTTGTACTGGTTTCATGGCACAAAACTGTGTGATGTTGGTGGATCTGGGGAGTGGAAGATTCCCCAGTGGGTGTAGAGCTGTTACAGTGGCTCACTCTTCTGTACTCCTGGCCCTTGTTGGAGAGGGCACATACAGGATTGGGTAATTCCCACAGTTTCCAGAACATCCCCTGTGGTGCTTCTATGTACAGTTGGGGACAAATCTGGCACTGGGGCAACTGAACATCCTGGGGCCCACAAGGAGGC
Organism: Pelusios castaneus; assembly: GCA_007922175.1. Lineage (NCBI taxonomy): Eukaryota > Metazoa > Chordata > Testudines > Pelomedusidae > Pelusios > Pelusios castaneus. The sequence goes on from ML685798.1 coordinate 3,239,873, forward strand.
CTAACACCAGCTTTCTCCCAGTTTTGTGCTATTTTTCAAAGACTTTCTGGTGTGAGATGTTCTGCATCTCTCTTCCCCACCTTTGAAAAAAATATTTAGGGGACCCAAAGTCATTATTCCTTCTAGCTGTGTTATTAAAGAGATCCTATGGCAAGAAAAATGACTAAAAACGACACTGTCTTATTCAATAAAATCTGCTCCTGTCTGTATCCTGCTTATTTTACTGACTAAAACAGGTGTTCCCCTTATTTTATTCTGGTTAGAATTGCAAAGCCATGACTGTTCTGTAGGAGGAAACTGAATTCTATTCTAGCTCACACTGCAACAACAAAACTGTCAAGTTGCAAGTGCAAAATCTGGAAACGTGGAACAGCACAATGAAACTGTTATAAACTTGTTTCAGAACGTAACCACAGAGTGACGGAGAAATGCTGTGAAAAATATTAACGATAGCCTAGAAGCCATTCAATTAAAAATCTTAAACCTCTGTTATGTTGTTTGGTTTGAGTCATATGGTATTATGGACTTGATGTTTGTTATCCTTAATCAGGCAATCCTCAGAATGAAATTAAAGTTTCATATCAAAGTGCTCTATTCTCTGTACCACACATTTTACATTTTAAAAAGCCAATGCAAAACAAGTCATGATACCGATCCTGAATCATTTTTGTGCAAATTACTCCCCCACACCATAGGTCTTTACAAAGCACAGAAGTATACCCAGCCAAAATTCATTGTAAGATCAGCACTAAGGTTGGCAATTTTACTGTAATCTCAGTTGATTTTCACCAATAAATTTGAAAATTCAGTTCCATTTGAGAAGCATCAGATTCTAAAAATAGATATAATTGTTATATAGATACCTAACCAAAACAAATGACGGTTCTCTACTCTGGTTTTGGTTCAGCAACATACAACACTCCATGCCTATTGACAAGAATTCACAGCGACTTTGTTACTACACTTATAATCAGGCCTGCTATTGAACAGAACATGAAACACAATAAGACAGTCTATTTGTTTTAATTATATCCATATGTCACAGGAAACTCATTTAGTTCTTTTAAGAATGCACATTGTATTCATTTATCACCATCTTTGGTGGTGACAAGTGTCTTGTAACCTAGACTCTGCAGAGACATTGAGATAATATGATTTAAAAATATACACCAATAGAGTCCATTGTAGCAGATGCTGCAGCATGTGTGCAACTCTCTGGGAAACAGTTTCATGTTTTTGCTTGAATTTCAGTTCAGATTATGTTCATGTCCATGGATAATGTGATCTATCCCTGACATTCCACTAGACTGTATGTTTCTGGGTAGAGGGAGTGGAGGAGTGTGTATGATGCAGGTTATATCTAGAAAATGAACAGTGCCTAATGCTGTTGAATAAGGATAAGGGATTCCCGTCCTTGAAGGGTTTCTACTGATTGGCCCATCTAGGTATTTATAAAGCCCACATATTGAGAGTATCTGAATAATTCCTTTCTTGCAAATGTTTGTACACTGCTGTTAAACAGTACTGCAAAAACAAGATGAATTTCTCTTTATCTGCCATGATAAATCCACAAACATAATTCAGACCCAAGATGACTCATAGCTGGTGATCACTAGTATCTCTTGTTTAGGTAAATACCGTTATAAAAGAAAGTATGAGAGAGGGAATTGAAATAAACTGCAGATCCCAAACAACCATACTCCTCCATCTTGCATCTCCAGGAGAATACCTGTCAGCTCTTCCCATTTTACCATTATTCATGTGATATTTTATGTTTTGCCTGATAGCCCTGGCTCCTGGAATCATGTGACTTTATGAATATCTCAGCTTTAATATTTTTAAAGTAACTTTGGTTTGCAGAGGAGAGCTGGAAAATGTGGGTCAAATGCCAGAAGGCAAATAAAAAGAGTTGAAAGTATGATTTTTTTTTAAATCTGATTTTTTTAAGCCAGCTCATGATTTTTTGAAAATTGACTCATGATTTTTAAGCGCTAGTGGGATGGCAGCAGTGGAGTTTTAGGGTGATCTTTCACCTCATGAAACATCTGACAGTTGATCCGAGGAAAAGAGGAGGCTCTAACCCACAAGGTACGGCAGCTCCCTTCATCCCCATCTCATCCCCCAACCTCTTCTCCCTCGCTACGCCCGCGACTCTTGCGGAGCTATGCGTATGCGTGCAGTGCGTGCAACAGTTCGCCTGCAAAAAGAATGCGGTGCAAGGATTTCCAGAGAGCCGGGCGGGGATCCACGCCGCTTCTAAATGAGACAAGCCCCAGAGAGGGCGCTTCTTCCCCACGAGCCGCTGACAGCCAGCTCCTAGGAAACATTCCTACACGAAACTCCCCGGCTGCCTCCCCGAAGATCACCGCCCTGCTTGGCCTCCACCTGTCTGTGGCACACGGATGCTGCAAGTTGCACGCTGGGGACAGCAGCTGATTCCCCCCCGTAAGTGTCAGGATCCTTTCCCCTCTCCCCCCATGCTGCCGCCGCCTCCCAGTCACGACCCCCGCTGCTGCTCCTCCCCCTCCCCCCGCCCCAGGCTCCAGCTGTCAGGCAGCCACCCGCACCCCAACTCTGGTTGCTCTGGAGCTGCAGAATCAACCGAACTTGCCCGCGCGGTGGGCGGGGCCTCGGGAGGCGAGCGGACGGAGGTGGCGCGTGCGGAGGAATTGCCCCGCTCCTATTGGCCGCCGGGTGGGAAGGCGTGGCTTCCAGCCCGCTCGCGCGCTCTCTCTCATTGGTGGGGGGCGGTGTCAATGCCGTCTCCGGGGCGAGGCGAGGCGGGCGGCGGGTTAGGTTGACAGCGGAGGTGGTTCGGAGGGGGCGGCGAGCGCTGTCGGGTGTAACGAAAACAGCGGCGAGGCGATGCGGAGCGGGGTGAGTGCCGGGGCTGACGGCAGCCCCACCTGCCCCTTCTCCCCGCGGGGTAACGGCTGTCCCGGGTGCCGCTGGCTCTGCGCCACTGCGCTCCCTCTCGGGGTTCCGCGCCGGCCGTGGGTCTGCTGCGTTCCGGGCTCGTCCCCGCCTCGCGCCTGACTCCCGCCGCGAACCGGTGCTGGGAACCGCCGCCCCTTGGAGGGGGGTTGTGGCTTCCCCGGGGCGGCCAGCGGCTCCTGCAAGGGGCGGTGCGGGGGAGGGCTGCGGGGAGCATCGCGGGGCTCCTCCTGGGGAGCCCCGGCCCCCACTGCCCCCGTTTCAGCCGCTGGGCGGGGAAGGGCTGGCTGGGGGGGATGCGCGTGGCGGGGCTGTCCCTTGACTCTGCCCCAAGACTCCATCTTTCATCTCCGCCTCTGGCTGGGGGCTGTGGCATTCAGCATGGATTTCTTCCTTTGCCCGCCCCCGGACCTGCACAGCTGCAGGAGAGAAGGACGGGTCCTGAGCGGGACGCTCATGGCTCAGGCTTCTAACCTGCTCTGGGCTGGAGGCAGGGGGAGGAGGCTGCGCCGCCCTTTTCATTCCTGATTCCAGGGTGGACGGTGTGTGGGTGGTGCTGCTGCTGCTTTACTACTTCTCCTGCCTCTGGTTTTGGATCCTCCTCCTCCTGTCCGCATAGCTCCGTTGCCTACCGTTGATGCGGCAGGTAGCTTTCCCAAACTATAGCAAGAAAGGGCTATAGTGAAACTGACAGAATCAGTGAATTTCTTCCAACTGCTGTTGCTCGATGAAAGCAGTAAGCACCATCAGAAGTGTTGGCGTTCTCTATGGTCTACTCCATGGTCTGCATTCACGTTTGGAAGATAAAATTTCACATCTGTAAGGGAAATTAATCTCTTTTTTTCTTTGATTTTTTTTTTTAAAAACCAAGGCTTTAGTGCTGGGCAGATTAGATTAGATTGTCAGAGAATACAGGATACACTAGAGTTTTTGAAAAAAAAATCAATTTGTTTATTCCGTAGTGTCAAGTGAAAGCTTTAAACTAAAGCCAAGATTTTCAAATAAATTACTGTGGTTTGAGTTGTGTTTAGCACCTCACACAGTGGAGTCCTGGTCTGTGACCGGGGGTCCTAGATCCTATGATGATACAAATAATGGTGTGATTTTAAAAATAATTAAGAAGTGCTGAGCACCTGCAGCTCATGCTAAAGTGAGTGGCTACATTCTATAGTACCTGTTGTGGTAAAGTGCAGTATTTTATTATGGAGTAGCCCAAGTCTGTAAATCCTTCTTCCCCTTACCTCGATGTGTGAAACATTTCAATTTAATTTGTTTCCTCTAGAATTAAACATAATATGACTGTATTTAGCATTCCATAGTGCATTTTGGATTTGCCTAAAAATAAATAACAATTGTTTTTAGTTTCAGTGTAAGTGTTGCCTTTATTTTTCAACTTTAATGCCCGTAGTGGTGCTTTGTGCTTCTACCAAATAGATTTTATAATAAACTTCTATTTTTTCTTTTGTTATAAGTCAGTCATTTTGTGACTTAAAATAATGTGAGGCGTTTAAACTATTAAAAAGAGAGAGGCAAGAGAAGGTAGCAGCCTTGTGACTTTACAGTATAAATACTCAGACTGCATGCTAAAGTGATGTTAAAGGTCAAGATCCACAAAGGAAAACAGGAGAATTGAAGGTCTTTCTTTCTTATTTTTATATGGAATCTGGTTTTTTGTTTAAAACACCCCCCAAAATATGCTTACATTACTAATACATTTATTTTACTTATATTGAACAGATTTTTTTAAAAATCACCTGTACTTTTCCCTATTTCTTTAATCATTTCAGCAGCAAATAGGAACTTCTTATCTGCACTCGGCAAGTTGTTCTGTGAGGGTATCTTTTCTGATTGTGTAACATTTAAAAAATAATCAAAAAATACTAATTCTTTAAAGATGTTAGAACACAGCTGTCTCAAACAGGAAATTTACACCTTCCAGTAAGATCAGTGTCTTTTACAAGGCTGTTAGCATGGCATTTAATATTGTACAATAATCATGTGTTCCTCAGTTTTCACCTTTAGCTTAGTTGAAATACTCAAAATTTGTTCTGATAACCCCACAAATTATACTTTAATCTTTGTTTTAAACTAGAATGACTATTTTCTTGTAACTCAGTAATGACAGAAAGAACATGCTTTCATATTTTATTATGTAAATACTAAAGTACAGACTGTATTGCTGTATAATGCTAACAGCCATTAAGGAGTGTTCATTTCTATAAATCTTGATGATCATGGCTACTGGGTCTGTTCACTGTATTGGCTATACAATTTAGTGAACAGACACTGCTTCATGAGAGAGCTTTACAGATTTTGAGCTAACATATCAGCATCTTTCACTGGCGCACTAGTGTGCTATGGCAGTAGCAGTGGCTATTTCTGTTAATGTATGGAGTAGAGTGGGTGGGTGGGAGGAGTATTAAAGCTCTAAGTACAAAGTAAGAGAAAATGTCCCATCTATATAAGAGTCTAGTTAGAAAACTAATAATTCAGCTATCTGTTTTTCTTGGTGGAATTCAAGTCGTTGTTAAAACTGTATGTGGGATGAGTTCTGCTGTTTTGGAGACCACTTTCTTCTCATCCTCTGCCATGGTAGCTGGGATTACCTGTTAAGCTTTTCTGAACAATCACCATATTTGAATGCTGGAGATTTGGTAGCAGAGCATTTTTAGTGAAGGATTTGCCATCTCTGGAAATTTATTTTCCCCAATTGGCTCCAAAAGTCCCTGTTTTGTTAACCTTCAAGATGTGCTGTGGAAGTTCCTTTCGGTCCTTTCTTGAAGGTGGTCGTTTGATCAGGCACAGTTCTAGAGCTTTTGGATATGTCTGCATTGCACACTAAGCCTAGGCTTTGCCTCAGGTTGAGGCCAAATCTTCCTTCCGTCCATACACATCAGTCTGACTTGGGCCAGCAAAAGGTCAGGATCTAGGTGCAACGACCCTTCTAGGGGGAAGGGTCAGAGCCCAAGTCCCATTGTGACTCGGCTTCAAGCCCTGTAATTTTGCTGAGTGGCTGCAGCTCAAGTTGCAGAACTGAGTCTGAAGATCTGTGTAGGGCAGTATGGACATTTTAGCATAGCGATGAGCCTTGGGTCCAGCAATTGTAAACCTTGGTTTGCAGTGTAGTGTGGATGCTCAAGCATGGGCTTAGAAACACTGAGTCCATGAGCCTAAGTCCTTTAGACCCATGTTTACAGTGCAGTGTAGACATACTTTTAAAGGCTTATTTGAATTGCTTCTTTGGCAGTTTTTTTTGTTTGTCTTCACAATTTTTTTTCAGCTGTACAAGTTTTAAGAGATTGTCCTGTGTCCCGCAAAAATAAAGTAATAAAAAGCCATCTTGGGAGAAGTTTGTGATGGGAAGGTAGACTAACTCATCTTAAACTGCCTGTAATTGCACCATTTAAAAATAAGAATGTCTTTATTTGCAATACCTTGAAATCCTCAAATGGAAGAAATTATTATATGAGCAACCATAGAATCATGGAAATGTATGGTTGGAAGGGACCTTAAGAGGTCATCTAATCCAGCCCCCAGCTCCTGAGGCAAGAGCCAATAGGCATTTGTCTAACTCTTTCTTCACAACCTTCCATGATGGGTATTCCATTACTTCCCTTGGAAGCCTATTCCCAGCTATCCTCATAGTTAGAAAGTTTTTCTTAATATCTAACTTAAAATTTCCCTGGCTGCAGTTTAAGCTGATTACTTATTGTCTTGCCTTCTGTGGACATGAAGAAAAATTGGTTACCGTCCTCTTTACAACAGCCCTTAACATATCTGGAAATGATTTTCAAGTTCTTTCTCAGTCTTTTTCAGGACTAAACTTGCCCAGTTTTTTCCCCTCATAGGTCAGTTTTTAAAAACTTTTTATTATTTTTATTGCTTTCTGTAGACTTTCCAATTTATCCATATCTTTCTTAGTGTGGCACCCACAACTGGATATAATAGTCCAGCTGAGGCCTCACCATTGCTAAGTAGAGCAGGACAGTTTCTTCCCATATCTTGCATGTGCCATTCCTGTTAATACATCTCAGAATGCGAGCCTTTTTCTCAATTGTATCAGCCCCTTGAATCATATTCACTATAACTGCTGGATCTTTTTCAACAGTACTACATCCTAGCTAGTCATTCCCCATTTTGTATTTGTGCATTTGGTTTTTCCTTCCTAAGTATAGAACTTTCCATTTGTCTTTATTGAATTTCATCTTGTTGACTTCAGTCCAGATCCATAACTTTTCAAGGTTATTTTGAATTCTAAACCTGTCCTCCAAAGTGGTAAAAATCCTCCCAGCTTGGTATAATCTGTAAATTTTATAAGCATCCTCTCCACTCCATTGCCCAAGTCTTTAATGAAAATATTGAATGGTACCATACCAGGATAGACCCCCTAGATATATTACACTCAGTTTGAAAGCGAACCATTGAGAACTACACTTGGAATATGATCTTTCCACCAGTTTTGCACCTGCTGTGACAGATACGGCAATTCCCTGTATGCCATATCCTGGACAAACATTACTGAATTAAATTTGTGTCTTTGGAGTTCATTGTATTAAAAATGTAAAGTTTCTGTGTTATTGTAGGGTCTCGGGTAACTTTTCTAGGGAAGATCCATGGTCAAAGTAAACCTGTGGAAGTGTTATGAATTTCAAAGGACTGTTTTAAACAATGTGCCAAATAAAGTTAATTAGGGTTCCTAGAAAATATGTGGGAGGGGGTGAATGCAAATTACCACCACCAGTTATGCAAAGGCCAAATCTTTTGAAGTTTTACTCTGAGGAGCGGTCTATTGTCTAATTCCCTATTCATGTATCTGCAGATTGAAGACCCAAACTATATAAAGGAGTGACATCCCAATTCTTGGGTGTGCTTGTTCTGGAATAACAGTTATGAATTTGTGACCACAGGCAGTGGAAAGAAAACCTTGGTGGGGTTGAAGGACTGATCACTTGTGAGAGCCCTTGTTGGAGTTGCTAGGTGATCTCTTGTAAGCCTAGTAGAATGAGTGCAGTTTCTGGTGGTTTGGTTTTTTTAAAATGTTTTTTCCCCTGTTTTCACCTTAGGAAGAAATGTGCTTGGTTAGGAAAAGCTGTGTGATAACTCATACCTGTGGGCAATAATGTTATTTATAACCTCTGAGGAGAGGCAAAACAAGCCTGTGGAGGCAGTCTGACTTGTTAGGGGGTTAATCCTGTAGGTTGGAAACTGTTCAGCCTGGAAAAACCCAGCTCAAGAGGGAGACAGTCATGATTCTCTATCCAAGAGAGGTAATGAGGAAGCTGGAGTCGAGTGTCAATGTGCTCAATGGACAACAGAGATGCAGAGGCCCTGAACTGTGATACTCACCTTATAATAATTTCATCTAGACCACATTTCCCATTGGTTTTCTTAGGAAAATATCATCTGTGACTGTACTAGAATCATTACTAAAATTAAGATATAGCACGTCTACAGCTTCTCCTGTATCTAGTAGGCTAGTAACCCTTTCAAAGAAGGAAGTTAGGTTGGTTAGATACTACTTGTTCTTGATAAATCCCTGCTGGCCATTATTTATAATCCTCTTATTCTTTAGGTGCCTGCAAATGGATTATTTAGCCATGATCTACACCTTGTAACACCACTGGGGGGTATGGTTATCTCGATTGTACAAAGGTGGAAACAAAGGTGCAGAGAAGGTAGCTGACTTGCACAGACATGAAGGAAGTATGTGACTTAATTGGGAATAGTCCCATATTCCTAACTATAGGTCTGACATGAGCTATCTATTGGAGTCTATTCAGTTTATTCATAATATTTAAACTATTATATTGACAATTCTAACTTCTTAGAGTTGTCAAAACTGTTATCATAATAAGCTTTTATACATAAACCATCCTTAGCAAAATTTTCTAATATTAATACAATATATTTTCCTTCACTAAAATTGTTTAAATATTTTTGTTAAATGAAGAATGTCGTTATATGACAATGATGATTAAATATTTTGATTAAGTGAATACTTTGAGAATGGATAATAGATGTTTTAAAATATAATACTCTTGGGGTTTGATATTTAATTTAGTCCTGTAGAAATCTAGGCTACATAGTCTGTAACATCTACAAGAATCTTGAAGAGATAAACAAGCCACTGGAGGGCTTCAGTACTGTTTCATTTGCATTCATGAAACACATTTCAGACCAAAATAAAAATCTGAATATAATGGCTGTGGAATTGCAACAAAAGTGTACTGTTTAATTTGTAGTATGTTCTACACATTACCTCATAACTATGAGACTTAATTTAGACCATTGCTTTGTCAAACAACGAAAACAGGAGCAACAATATCGGTAGAGTTTAGTTATAATTTGTTCATATATATGGCTCTCATTAACATTTTTGTATGCAATATTGGAGTGTTTAAGGTCTCTGTAAAAAGGCTAGAATTAAAATGTGTTGTGGGCAGTGTCAAGCTTTTCTGTGATATACTTAGTCCTGTGTAGGGAGAGTTAGTTTGTTTTTTTTTCCCCCCCAAATTGGCTTCACATAGTTAGTGTGGCTCTGAATTGTTGCTATTCAGTTTGTCTAATGTTGGATTTATCCCTTGATATCTCAAATTAACTCTCTAGTCAAGGTACTTTGTCTTATTTTAACTTGATTCAGAGGTGCTGTAGCCATGTTGGTCTTCAGATATTAGGGAGACAAGGTGGATGAGGTACTCTTTTATTGGCTTTTATCAGCTTCTGTTGGTGAGAGAAGCTTTTGAGCTTATGCAGAGCTCTTCTGGAAACTCCCAGACCAGAAGAAGAGCTCTGAGTAAGATGGAAAACTTGTCTCTTTCACCAACAGAAGCTGGTTCAATAAAAGAGATTGACTCATTCACCTTGCCTCTTTTATTTTAATGCTGACAGGAAAGTATTTTTAGGGGGGAGAAAGAACATCTTCTTGATGTTGTGTGACATACAGATAAAATCATTTGCTGGCGCCATGTGCAAGGATGAATAAATCCTAAAAAGAAATAAAATGTGAGTAAAGTTCTAACTAAATTTTTAAACATGCCAGCTAGAGAGATCTCCTGTATTTTGGTGAATAGTAGTACTGTCGCCTTTATTTTGGTCTTAATCTTACAGATGACCATAGAAATACAGATGTTCATGGTAACACACTTCTCCATTCATGCTGAAGTGAAGGGGGGATGTGACTAACGGATTACATAAAGCCAGATATTCATGAATTCGTTTTTTGCATGAAACACAGACACACACACACTTTGGACCGCAAGTGCAAAGTAAAAAGTAGAAACTATCAATATATAAAAGCTATTATCTATTTGCTGTGGTTTTACAAATATTAGAAGACGAAGAAATTGTTTTCATTTGGTGTGTTTACAAAACCTTTTTTAAATCTAGTGCACTGTCCTCAGATTAGCTTTGGTTGATCTTCTCAAATGACATGGTTATTTGTGTAGCAATTATATATGTAGTTCAATTCTAAATATCATTATTCAGTTTCCTGATACATGCAAGATGATTTTGTTTGACATATTAAAATGAACTGTGTAATTCAAAACAAGGTCTGTGGTGGTCTAATATACAATAACTTGCAAATCTTTCAAGTATACTTTGTATTTAAATCGACTTTAGTATTTTTGAAATGAACCATTTGTCGGCCATAGGATTGATGTCCTAGTTAACCATAGAATACGTGGATAAATGCAATGTATACTTCATCTCACTGCTTTACTAGTTATCTCAGCCAGCTTCTGACTTTGAAATTCTTGTTCAGTCTACCCAGTTACTTTGCCTGTAACATACTAAGTATGGTGGTGGTGTTCTACATATGAAATAGATATATCATGTAGGAAGTGGACATGTCCAACAATCTGGTTCAACAGCTGTCAAATGGTAACATGTTTTTTATTATTGCTGCTGAATCAGTGACCAGGACCTTGAAGTCAGTTTCCATATCCTATTATTAATCCCCTAAACCACATTTCCCTTCCAGAGCCAACTCTGAGATGTAAAGCTGATTATATCTGCATCATTTTACTAAAATCATCTTATTTTAAAATACAAGATCTGTGAAGGTTTGTACTATTAAGGTTAGAGGACAAGATATTAAAAAATAAACCATTTTAATCTAGATCATAGTCTGTGGATTATGTCCCAAGGCCATTACATACATGTATGCTTAGATCCCTTGATTTCAGTGTAATTGCATGTATGAGTATGGGTTGCAGGATCTGCACATACAACTATAGAGTTTGTCCTAAGAAGGCAAACTTTTATAAATGCAGTTCTATTTTGAACCTCTTCACACATCAGGATATTTCCTGTTATGGCATCTTTCCACAACTCCAAAACCTTGGTCTTCACAAAATATTTTTATCTTTTTAAAGCAGATATTTACAGGAGAGATAAATACAAGCGAAACTTGCTGTAAGGGATCCTGTCATTATAGTAGTAATAGAATAGCTACTACAAAGGATTCTTACTGGATATATTGAAGCTTGATTCAAAAATCTTGCTGTAATATATTCATTAAACTGGACCATATTAATCACAGGTTTCAGGAAACTTTTCAGAAAATATATGTATTTCATAGTTTTGTTTATGGTATTGGGTTTTTTGGGGCGTGGGGAGGGGCATACCTGCAGTAGTGACAGTAGAACAAAGTTGGCTTTCCTTAAAGAGTCACCTTCAACCTAAAAATGACACTTCTTTCTAAAATTTTTAAATTTAACTATTGTTTTAAGCAACAGTTAAGATTAGCAAAGGTGTTTGATTAGAGAAAAATTCCTTTTATGTGTTTATTTTTACTTTATATCTTTGACAGCATTTTGTTTATAATTAGTTTCTTACTGCTCTATAAGTCAATAAATGACTGTTCTACCAAATAATTATACACGTGGATGGTGGTAGTAATGAAACTGTATTTTCTCATGTTTGTGTGTCTGCAGGATTGGGGACCATGTCAGTTTCCCCTGTTTCTATGGGCCTTTCACATAGCAACAGGGGACTGAAAGAGATTGCTGGGAGAAAACCACAAAACTGTCAGGTGAGCACGAGTAGCACCTGTAACTAATTTACTTTTTTTTTTTTTTTTGGTGGGGTGTCTTTAAATTTACTAGATTTCAAAGTGACCGTGCTGCTATAAATGAATTAATGGGATAAGATTTAGGAATCTGCAGAACATTTAATTATACTAGATATATATTTTAGAGAGTGGAAAACTCACTAGGCACAGATTTATAATGACTCAGAATGAGTTTCTCTTCTCAGTTGAACACTAAAATATTCATTGCTAACTTGTTCATAGGTCGCTTACATGTAGAATTCTTTAACTTTTTAGACTTGATATTTTCTTTAGATGAAGCAAGTTGCTAGTAAAGGAGCGGGCATACAATTTTAGCAGTGACACTGAACATTGTATGTGATTCTTGGAGAGTAGAATAAATTGATAAACATAAACAGTGATATGCTACTTGCTGTAACTGCAGGAGTCTTGGAGTGAGGATGTATCTATACTAATATGTATAGAATGAGCGGTATTAATTTTTTTCTGACACATACTGTCTAGTTTTAATGGTTCCAGTTGAGGTGAGATTGTTATGCAGACAAGTTTCCCTGTACCAGTTAGGCTGTTCTCTGTTTCTACAACTAGACAAGTTTAAATTAAACACAAAACAGAAATTGTGAACCACTCCATGTATGCCTTTTGTTTATTTTGATTAACAGCTGCCCTGGTGATGGGTTTTTAAAAGACCCTACTAATGTAAAAGTTTGAAATGAAAAGACGAGCTTTTGCTGTAACTCTCAATTTGAAGATCATTTTATGTTTACGTGAAGTGAAAGCCTGATGTGAAACAGACATGTAGAAGACATCTTTTTGGCCTACATGTTACCCATTATCAACAACTGTTTTCTTTTTGACAACTTTCTGGCTCCCTGAAATGGTTCTTTTCAGATGACTTATTCTCCTTACTTTTGAAGAAACCTTATACACTTTGGACCATGTCTTCTCCTGGACTGCCTCAGTAACTATGTAGACAATTCTTGTTTCTTCCAAGTTGGTTGATTTCTTTCTCTCTGGCTTCTCTGTAGAGTTCCATGAAATTAAATTTTGTCCTTTGCTTTTTCCAAGATCAGTTTTTGCTCCATCCTCTTGGCTTTGCTTTAACTACAAGTCTTATGTTGACATTTTAATTTGTTGGTAGCTTTGACACCTTGTAATGAATCTTCTCTATTCACACTGTCATGACTGAGTGAACTTGTGGCTCATTGTACACTATCTTGAAAGAAGGACAGGAGACATTCAATATGGTTTTAATCAGTCTGCAACTTTATTATTAGATGTCTGGCACTACCCGGCAGATAAAGGTGTACAGTGCAGGTAATACCATGTGTATTCAATAATTACCTTACTTTTCCCCCCGTAGAAAGGTTAAAGTGGACTATCAGAAAGGGAGATTGGCTCCGTGCCATACCACTCAATAAGAGCTTCCCTCTACTCTCTGTTCCATTCCTTTTAATGGCCATTCCCCCTTTTAAGCCATTTGTACACTCACTGTATACCTTTTCTATGGAGTATCTGCACTGGCCATCTGCCTCACGCTTAAATAATGAGTTGTGACATATAGCTAACCTCCCTTACTCGCCTCCCTTCCTGCTGTGCATGAACAACGTCCTCTCTGAACCCACTGTGTGGAAAGTGGGGGGGGGGGGGGAACCAACCCAACTCTACCTAAGCCAATCTGGTGGTAAGGGAAAAATTATTTTCCAGTGCCTTCCCTCACCCCGCTCCGAGAGGGTGACTAGTGCCGACAGCAGCTCTTGACCAGACCTGGTATTTCACCAGGTAAAGGGGAGGGAGAGTGGGTGCTGCCTGAGCCTACTCTGTATAAAAGGTGGCTTCATGCACAGGGTTGCCCCTTTTAAGCCCTTCTGATTCCCAGATGATGTCATGTCTCCTCGCTGGCCCCTTGTCCTCTTTTGCCAAAGTTTGACCTCTCTTCCCACCCCACTCCATTCTTAGCCATAAAGCATGTGCCCTTCGTTTGGCCAGTCAGCCAAATTCTCTTCATCTTCAAGGTGTAGTGCGGTGATTCTCACCTTCAGGTGAATATGTCAAAGACCAAACTGCTTCTTTTGGGCTGGAAGAACATTCTGTTTCTCAAGTAATGCTTTCTGATTTTGCTGCTTCCATTGGTCTATTACCACTTGCATAAGATTTCCTATGAACATCACTACAGATAATTCTGTAGAAATCAATCCACATAACTCTTCTCTTGCCTTGATTATTGCAGCTCCTTCTGTGGTGTCCCCAAATCCAAACTCTCCACACTCTTACATATGCAACATACTGCTTCTTACCTTCTCATATGTATATTAAAAAATGACCAAATCATCATGTTAGAACCTTCCACCCCCATTCACTTCAAAAATGTGATGTTTACAACACTTCAGCCTACCTTATGGCTCTCTTCACACTTCTTTGATCCGTCTCTTTATTTAGTACAGTTTCTTCTCCATCCCTTTGCCCTGTCTTATGACTGTTGATATGTGAGTCGTCTTTGTAGCTCTTCAATCTTGAATAGCCTTCCTTTAGCTCTCCATATCTTTACATACTTCCTTTTTTTAAAATCTTGTCTGTCCCTTTGTGTATGCCTTGCTTATTGGCCTTATGACTGACTGCTTTCACTCACATACTGTTGTAATATTGTTATATAACTGTTATCTGTCCATTAATTTAGCTCTGAAACTTGTTTGTACATCATCATGTACATCTATAGCACTGCATAAATCTGTCTAACACAAGCTGTATCCAATGTGCTGCTCCAATGAGAGTTCATAGACTGAAGGCATAATTTGATACAATGCAGTATGTTATAAAACAGGAAAAAACCTAAGTGGGGGCGGTCAATGCAGATGGAACACTTCACAGAAAGGGGTGGTTTTAAATATATCTTTTTCCTTTGGGGGAAAGATATGAATATAACTTGCAAGGCTGTTTGACATAAAATTGGGACAGACAAGTGATAATGGGGTCAATCAAGAAGTATGGATAGACATGTAAAACATGATTTGGACTATAGCTGGGTAAAGACTGTGCAGATCTTCCGACTTAGCACCAGAAGTTTGAATTTGGTGAACCGTGAGAGTGGAAGGGAGTGATGAGAGAACTCTGAGTATAGAAATGTCTGTAGACTAGAGAAAAGAAGACCAAAATGGAGAATGCTGTGGTAGCTGAAATGAGAGAGAATTGAAAGTACTGTTTGAAGCTTCTCTTAATACATTCATATGAATGTGGTGAAATAAAAGATGCTCCAGCATGGGCTAGTTTAAGGTTCCAAGTATTATACTGCCTTAATTGTAATGATAAACTGACCACCCAGGGAGGTAGGGGGATGGGTGGGTGAGGTGCGTGCACACACGCAAGCATGAAAAAACAGCAGCTCCAGTGTTGAAGGTGTGGATACACTTTATAGTAGTAATAATAGTTAACAAGAATCTTCCAAGTCAGTCAATGAATCTTGATCCTGTTCTTCCTAATTAGACATCTTGTTGCTTCACCAGTTGGAAACTGTCATTAGACCAATTTTTGTTTGTAGCACATTTTTTACAGATTATATAACAGGACTTTTTGGGTTGTTCAGAACTTGTTTTCAGATGTACTCTTTTTTGCTCAACATGTCTTTATTCATGTGGTACTAAATTCTTCAGCTGCCTCTGCCTGTTCAAATTTGTTTGTTGTATTTCACAAAAATGGGAGATCTGAACTTGTAACTTGTTTCTTTGAGAAACAATATTATGCGTTGACTAGAACTCTGAGAGCTATGCGATATTTGTTCTGTTCTGGGTGTTGCCATTGTCTTCCTTTATGTTTTTGTGCAAACTGTTTGAATTTTTGGTGACTCATCTCCTTGTAAAGCAGGGTTAATATTTTCTTAAGATAATAATCATAAAAAGCTAGTGCTTATCGAGAGACAGCACACAGTGATGGCCTAGGTTGAATTATTTTTCTGTATTGACAACAATTACCGGTACTTCCTTTCTTTCTTAAGATACAGTTATGACAAAGTTGATGTGGGTGTGGGTCAGAACTGGTATATTGAATGTATAGGGAAATGAAAGTTAATGGCTTTGTGGTATATGTACATGTATTCTACCCCCAAAAGTTCAGGACATGATCCTGCAAGATGCTGAGCAGTTCCTGGAGGTGCTGTATATCTCCTACTCTCACTGAAATCAGTGGGAATTGAGGACATTCAACATCTGGCAGGATCAGCCTGGTCTTCAGTTCAGATAAGTAGTTATTGGCCGGGGGGGAGGGGGCATGTTGAGTCCTAATATTTTTATTTATGTAAATAATATAGTTAGGTACAATACAGCAGTTATTTGGTTGTAGTGCTCACGGTATGCTAGTGCTTGTGCAAAGAGAGGAAGAGGCATGGTCCCTGAAAACACCAACTTCTGCATTTCTTAGTTTGTGTGGGAGAGAAAGTTCTTCCATAACTTTGTCTGCTTATAAGAATTACAAGTGCAACTGAACTTGGCCCATACTATTCTGTTTATATCAAACCTTCCATTACATAAGTGAATAAATGTAACTTTTAGAAGTAGTGGGTAGTGTTCAACTATTTTTTTTTTTAAATAACTCTTTTTGGATGCAAGTCAGTGTTTCAGAATTTTAGATGTAAAAAATGTTTATCTTATTCTTTTACAGAATTAGCAGAGATCTTTATTTAGTTACATCTGGAAGATTCAGAAAATGAGTACTGTTTTCTTTGAGGGGGTCCCAGTTGTGTTCTCCTAAAAAGAATTTTACACTTAAGCTATTATTGTTAGTTTCACTATTGGTGAAAAGCTAGGATATGCTAAAAGAACATGTTCTTTTTACAAAGAAACAAATGGAGAAGAATATGCTGTTCCTCTAAATAATTAGATTTCATCAGTGCTTTCAGTAACATGCCGAAAACAATAAAGTATTTTATCATGGAGACCATGCAAGTAAATATGGTGGCATTTAAATATAGTTGTATAAGTTTTAAACGTTTTATATTCTGTTAACTGCTTTTCATATCTCTTCAGAAATTTAAAAATGTGAAGAATAACTTTTAATTTTTATTTGGAAAATATTGTGATTTCTTTTTAACTTCATCTTTTTTTTTCTAGTTTATGTTTTGAAATGTGCATTTTTTTGGTTTAATTGCTTGTTTGGTCACTAATTTTATGGGTGTTTTCTGATAAAATAGTGTTAACTGCTAACGGTAGAATCACCACAAGGAGCATGGTTTTTATGTAGTTTACACAGTGGGACTACTGTAAAGTTAAGCAGATGGATAAGTATTTGCACCATCGGGGTGTGTGTTCACGTGCATGTGTGAAACTACATTTTAACAAACAAGGAGTCTTGGGGCACTTTTAAAGACTAACATATTTAATTATGTATTATACATTTAATATTTAATTACTAATTAACACTTTATTTATTTATTTAAAAGTACCACAAGACTCCTTTGTTTCGCTGAACTAGACTGACACGGCTACACCTTTGGACCTTGTCCATTTTAAGTTCTTCAGAATAGGAACCATGTTTCTGTATTCCTGTAAATTGCTTAGATCCCAGTTGGCTATTACATGATACATAATTTAGGTTTTTTGTTAATATTTTTGCCAGTTAAGTGGTAAGTTTTTATAAAAGCTACCTAAATATTCAATACAAGACAAATACAAGTAATAGTATATTATAAATATGAGGTGGAAGAAAGTGAATTATAATGTGGAGGTAAAGAAAGTAACAATTTCTTGGGAAAAGACATTCATTCTACTGAAAAACAAACAAGGAGTCTAGTGGCACTTTTACAGACTAATAAATGTATTTATTGCATAGAATGTAGCTTTGGTTATAACTTTAATTTGTGGACCCATATTTACTTTTTATGATGAATTTGAGATTCACCTGCAAAGTCAAAGAAATCAGAATTTCCATGAGAATCGAGGGTGGAGTGGAGATGGAAACCATGGTGTATGTTGGGCACTATTAGTAGCACTTGTGCCTTCTTTCATTCCCCAACTCTCTTCTTCCTCATCCCCCAGTAAAGCTGAGAGCCAAGTGAGCCACTGGTCACAGCCCCTGCCACCACCTTCTCTCACCACCCTGCTCTCAAACCCCCTTTGCTGTGCAAAGGGAGATTCCTTTGAGCCTTCAGTCTTCTTTATTTTTCTGTGCAGTAGAAATGGGCATTCATGATTTCATATGCTTATGATTGGACTAGTCGATTTCACTTTTGTTTCTCTCTTTAGTGCTTTATCATTTCTTTTCATCTGGGCAGAGTTAATACAGAACCTATTTTTCAGAATCTGTCGGACACGTTTAAAACGCAGGAGTCGGTTGAGTTGAAAGTTATAGCCTATGCTACTTGAGTGTCCTTTTTCAAAATATATGTTTGCTTAACATGTTTGAATAGGAGGTTTTCATGTTCATTACATTTGTCTGGCAGTAGTAGCAGAACTGCTCTGCACAGAAACCAAAACAAATCTGAAGATGTGTGTGTTGCAGAACTTTTCGAAGTGCTAATTGTATGCAGAATAGTTTGTCCTTATGGTATGGACAGTTGTAATGTTAAAGTAGATCTCTAATCAGAGTTTAGACTCGGAAATGGCACAACCAAGCTTAATTTGTAATATAAAACATAGAGCTTTAGAGAATATATTTTTAGTCAGTATATGTACTATATCTGGTTATATTCAGGCCTGAGCCTGCAAACATTTACTACTATGTGTAGTCTCGTTGACAGTCTTGACATCAGTGGGACTAGTCATATTAAAAATACTTATCCCTACCAGTAACTTATTGTAATGCTTAATTTAAGATTTTGGTCTGATTAGATTATTAAAACGGTATGCAGTACATAACCATTGCTTTGACTACGAATGCATTCAGTAGAATAACTGTATAAAACAGGAGCCTCTGAAATTTTAACCACTGCCCATATTCAATTGTATTGAGTCTGGTGTGACCACCGAATAACTTCTAAAGTTAGTGTTTTGCTGCCATTCCCATCCTCCCTACTATAATTCACTGGTTCTCAAATTCTCTTATAGTTTTGGACTATTTCCTTTCTCATTTATGACTGCACAGACTATTCCACCACTTCTATTTAATAGCCTTGCAAGAGTGTTTGCCTGCATATTCAGCTATCTTTAGTGCAATGTAGCAGCTAGAAACAGAAAAGGGGGAAGCATCATGTGATCAGTCCACAAGTCCATTCCTTGTTATCTAAGAATGTTTGAAATATCTTATGTCTGTTCTTCTGTATTAATCAAACATAATTTATATTCTTATTCTTTATCTTGAAACCTTTATCTTAACAATATGGAAGAAAGTCAGGTATTACCTAATGTATGTTATACTAGCACCAGTTGAGAAATGTCAACATTCAGTAAATGGTGATGGCAAGGTTATTGGGAAAGGCGAATGTAGACAGTTGGCAATAGGAGGTAGCAGTAAACAGTTACACTGCAATGTAGGGAAAAGTGTCAATCTTAAGGGAACAATAATACAGTAAGAAAAATTCCTGAATTGGCCTCAAGGTAAGAAGTTGCTCATAGAAAAAAATACTATGCATATCCTAACATAATCCATATGGATTATGGCTCAAATCTTGCAAGTGATAGTATGGGACATACAGGTTTATGAAAATGGCTACGTGTGGATGCTGCAGCCTGCCTGTATGCTACCAACTGCAGGACCAGTGCCTGGAGAAAAGAGTTTTGATGTATAGTCACTGCAAAAAGTTTAAGGAGCTGTTTAATATGAATTTCTGGAATATTTTATTTAAGATCACTTTCTTCCATTGAGAACGTCTTGATTTCAATTAGGAGTAAGTCATGCTATCAAAATGAATTTTCTAACCCCAAAAGTAAATATCAGAAATGAGTTTTTATGGTTGGTACTGAACTCGATCCTCAATGTTTATTTTATAAAACATATTAAGAGTGCCTGCGAGCCTGCTTGCTAAGGGTGGTGTGTGGTTTTGTTTTGTTTTTGAGAAAAATCTTTAACTTCTGTTTCTCTAAAATGAAAGACATGTCTTTCATGGCAGCACCTTTGGGACACAGTTCATGTAAATTAAAAACCTGGAGAATAATCTTTTTGTGTATTTGAAACTGTTCTTGACTTTTAATGCCCTTAGTATTCTAGCATAGTACAATTTAAAATGCATAGATCTTTATAAATAATCACATACTTTAGTTAGGTAATATGAGACAATACATGTTAACCTTAAATAATTGAAAGCAGTTGTATGAAAACATGTGGGGGGAATAAATAAATGTATTGGTTTACAAATTGAGAAAGAAGTAATTGTGAAACCTGAGGCATGGTCCTGCAAATCAGTGTTATACAAGGTGTTGTTCTGAGTATGACCAGAAATAATATGCTCAGGTATGAAAGATATTAAACTGCTTTTATTACATTTCTGTTTACTCTACAACAAGTCTGCTCTGACTTCCCAAGGCATTTAGAAAAAGTCTGTGAAACATTGAGGAAATACAGGTATCCGAGATGAGAAAATATTAGTTACAACACAGCTCTAATGGAAAGGTTATCTTCCCTGTCAGTGTCTATTTCTCTAATTGTTTCAGTTGCTGTGTGGCTTTCAGCTTCCCTGCTCTGTTCTTCAATGGCCAAAGCAGCATCTCTGTTGCTTTTTAATCTATAGGTATTTAAAAGACAACATTTTCCAATATATGCATGTGCTTTAATTGCCATAGTTTCATATTCTATGTGGAAAAACTGCTATCTTGGACCCCAGTGTGTGGTGGCAATTTCTAAATACAGGCTATATCATAGCAATGATGGTTGTACCTCATAGAATAACTTCCTCATGGGTTGTTTTTTTTTACCTTTACAAAACAGCAAGTACTGTAATCTATTCTGTACTGTATTTGTTGCAATAAAGCCACAGCACAGTTGGGCACAGACAAGATAATGATGGATAGCTCTTTCTTATATAAATTCTGTTCTAAGTAAAAGCATAGATGAAAGTGAGAACTCTCCATGGGAATTATTGAAAAGAGATGTGTGGTTGAGTATGTTGATATGGGTGTGCGTGTGTGTGTGCTGCCCAATGTCTCCATCCTGCTCACTAAATATAATTTTTTTGGATTTGGGGAGGGAGAAGTTAGGACTGGAAAGTTTTATGATGGGGTTCCCAGATAGGTCTTTTCCTCCTCTAGAAATTTCTTCAACTGTAGACTGCCTTCAAGGGGGGATGTTGCAGGACAGTTGGTTCCCCGCTTTCCCCCCCCCGGCCCCCCCCCCCCCCCCGCTTAGTTCCAAGACTACAACCTCATCAGGATTTTTGTTTTGTTTTGATTTTGGGAAGATGAAGGACAGCTGGTGTGTTCCAGGGACTTGTTTGCCTGGGACTAGTTTTAGATTCATTGTGCATTTTGCAGCTTTTGTGGTTAAATTAGGAGGATGGAATGTATGTGACTACAGCCCTTACTGGAAACTCGCTTGTAATTTGTATGTTCTCTTACCTATGCTTAATGATCCATCTTCTTTTTATGTAGACTTTTTATGCTCAGACTTACCATTGAACTGGAGTATCTTTCAGTTCTCTAGCAGGGTGTGGAAAAGACTCAGAACATATAACTAAGACTGATTTTGTGGATGGGGGAGAGAGAATATAGAAATTCTACTTTTGGGTTTTTTCCCATAGAAAGCAATGGGAGAATGCTAACAAAAGGCTTACATTGGCCTTTCTCCTTTGCAAATATTTTGGAGTGGATGGGAGATAACATCCTCTGCTCATGATGATTTTGAAGTAGAAGTATGGAAGGGTTACATTACTCTTTCTGTCCTCCTTCCGCTCTTAAGGTGCTAATTGTACTCTTAATTATAGCTAGAAGCTGGGCTGAGTCAGTTCAGGGAATGCATGGGTGGCAGTGTCTCCCTGGGGAATGAACAGGCATGGAATACTGGTCCCCTCGGGAGAGATGTTTCTGTTTATGATAGTGATGTTTGGCTAAGGTGCTTCTGAGAGGTGTTAATGTGGGGAGGGACAGGACCATATTCTGTGCCTCATGATCTAGCATCACATATTTTATGTTGGAAGGTGGGGAGTAGACTGCTAGTGGTATTTTCACACAGTTCTCCGTCTTTAGATGAGTGAGAAAGAAGGTGAAGAAAGGGCAATAAATGAAAAATTGAAAGATGTCTACTAAACCTAGCCTTCGTGGAAGTAATGGTGAGAAGTGGAGACCATCTAGAACCATTTGCTGTTTTAATTTAATTGACAGCGCTGTTCACTGGCTGCAGCAGCCTCTGTTTCCCATACAGTACTAATAGCAGATATGTTCACAGAAACAATGCAATTCACTTCTGTGCTTCAGTGGGACTTGAACCTCAGTGTTTGCAAAGTATGTGTTTCCTCTCTGATTCCAATGAGCTAATAAATTATGTTGGTGTGATTTGTCCATCTCTAAGAAAAAAGATTGGTAGACCTGTTTTTTTTTTTTTTTTTTTTTTCAGTAGTTTCCATTGATTTATTTTTCTTAATATAATTCGATTTGCATGATACTAACCTTTGTAAAAAAGTATGAAAAGTGTTGTCACTTACTGTTTGGGCTTTTATTTGAAGGAATCCTTTTTGCCAAATTCATGATTTTAGCAAGCATTTTTATTTGAGGCGAGTAGGAAAATTTTCCTTGACAAAGTTCTTATCTTCCATGCGCTATGATGATAAAAAAATTTAATGGGTTGAGGACTGAACAGAGGGAGATAAAAATCATCCTACACTCTGTGCTAGCCTCCAGGTAAAATTTCTCAAATGTTACTTCAACTAACTTGGAATTAATAAGTCAGATTTAGGAAAGAATTTTATTTCTGGTGCCTCTAAAATTATAATATTATTAGAGAATGCATAGGGGTTTTTTTTAGTTAAAAAGTACAGAAGTTTTATAAACAACCAGGTACCCAGTTGGTAGTTAACAAACAATAAATAACAATAAAGGCTAGAAATCAGATCTCCTAATTTCTATTCCCAGACTTCCCATATCCTTGGGTAAATCACTTAATCTCTCTGCCTCAGTTTCTCTTGTAGAACAGGAATAATTTCAGCTTCATTGTTGTATTGGAGTCTTAACGTTCTAAGGAAATCTGAAACTTCCTGCGGTGCTTTATTTTATGTTAGGATCTGTTGCCTGATTTGAATGTTTTCCTGCAAAGGTGGAAGCATTTCTTATGTGATATATTATGTACTTTTATTAATGTAATGGCTTAATCTGTTCTTCTATGACATGCAAGCTGTTGTTGGAATATTATAAGTACCTCAAGAATTGAGATATCTTTGCCATAATCACTTGCTCAAGTGGGGAAAAATCATCATAATTATTAAACGTGAGTGGTTCCACAATGTTCATGCATTTTTATCAGATGGCACAGTTTTGTTCTCCTAATTAGGATGAAAAGGAACTATCATGAATTTGACAAGTAAGGTTCTGTGTGGGAGTTGCTCCCTTTCTCTGAAGCTGGAGTACAAGAGGCAAACTTAAAAAAAAAAAAAAAAAAATCGGGAGGATCTAGTTACTAATATTTCATCTTTTAGGGCCCCCATCCTCAAATAAATAAATTAAAAAAAAATCTGTTAATTCCTTTTGTGTTTCAAACCTCTTGCCATCACTGTGATTAGAAAATACTCAAATTGAAGTGAAAACTTAAAAGCAATACTTGATTAACTAATGTGTAAGGGTGCAGAAGTAATAACTTGTTGTTGCTTAGAAGAAATATCTAGTACATCATATAGGCCTGTGAATTCAGCACCAGCCTGCTGGTCAGCTTTTTGGCCAATGAAGAAAGTGTAACTTCTTCCACGAATTACTGTCTGAAATTAGGCATAAAGACAAATGTTTTCAGCTTTATAGCTTTCACATTTCCTGTGTGGTATTTGGATACATCAGACTTTTATATTATTTTAACTCACTTTTTATGGTAATTTTACAAATGTTTTAGTGTTGGTAAAAACAAATAGTCAAAGGGGAAAAATAACCCTAATGATGCAGTGGGTTGAAACTTTCCAGTTTATCACATAGGAGGCTCTAAGATTTAGCAAAGCTTTGCATACCCTGATAAACAGCAGAGTCCTGTGGCACTCTTAAAGACTAACAGATTTATTTATCGCATGAGCTTTCATGGGAGAAAATCCCACTTCGTCAGACACTTTGAAGACAAAGTGGGATTTTCTCCCACAAAAGCTCATGCGATAAATAAATCGTAGTCTTTTTAAAAGTGCCACAGGACTCTGTTGTTTTTCTACAATAAACTAACACGGCTACCCCTTTGGAATTTGACATACTCTGATAGTCATTCAAAGCACACTGTAGTACAGTTGTGGTGGACGTAAGAAAGTCCTCTTTCTCCCCTGCAGAATGCACATCTCTATCTAAAGGCCACAAACTCCAGTTCAGTCTCTGTCTTCCTCTTTGTGCTTGTCTGCTTTCATACAGTCAAATGCTCAGTCTCCTCATTCATCATTGCATATACTATTAATTAATTTAGCGCAGTGTTGACTAGTCACATGTGAGATTGGTTATGATTTTGTTTGCTCTTTCTAAGAATTTATCAGTTAAATGATTCTGTGGAATGTAGGGACCATTATGTAGACTTAAAAGAAGAAGAAAAACCCTGAACTGCTTCCCCTGAAGTATCATGATTCATTTGTTGTTTATTCATTTCATTAATGGTTTGTTATAAGACATTTGCTCTCAGAACGTGGTGTCGCCATTTTGCAGCAGGATTGGTAGGGAATAATTTTTGAAAATGATGGTGATCAAAATCTAAAATCAGTTGTATAAAGGACTTATGAAATAAATATTCATTATTAACATTGTGAACTAAATGTTTTCTGTAAACTATCATTTCTTTGCTTCTATGCTATTATATTTCAGTCTTTAGGAATAATATAATGTGAGCCACAACCCATGCTTTGATTAATAAGCTATGTTAATTCACATTCTTCATTTCATGGTAAAATGGACTATTTACTTGTGTTTTGATAAATAATGAAGTTAAGGTGAACCACTACAACAGACGTGTTAAAATAATTGTGTTGACTGAGAATACAACTACCTTTAGGTGGTGGTGGTGGTTGGGTTTTTAAAAATTATTATAGAAGATGCATTGTATATGGCTCTCATCTCGAAAGATTCCAGAACATTTTGCATGCTGTATATGTATGGGGCATCACTTTGTGACAGACCTGCCACCATGTTTGGACTGGCAAGCATCAGCTATTGCATAACTATACTAAAAATTCTTTTTTGGGGCGAGGTAAATATTGAACTGTAACTTCTTGCTTGAGATAGGAAATTTTAAGAGAAACTACAACTACCAAGCTGGAATTTTGATGAAGACATGGGGATTAACCGCCTCATTCCTTCTGTTGTTAAAGCAGCAGGTGCTCTTATGCTAGATATAAATGATCAATTCAGGTACTCCCCCAAATGCTTATTTGCAGCCAAGGAAAATGAAACTTCTAGCACTAAACTAACACTAGTAACAAAACCAAAAAGATTTCGGGGAGAGAGGGTTGGGGAGTCATAAAGTACAAAAATATTTTCTCCCACAGTCAGGCACTAAACTAATCACATAGATTTGAATATTATCAGCCACTCCATAGTTTTATTTATGCTACTGAAGAGGGTCTAGCACCATGCATTAGATGTCATAAATCCTACTTTCATGGCAGTTTCCTACAATAGCTATATAAACAATGGTATTTTATTCATTCTGTTGAATTGACTATGGCTTCAGTCTAGGCACTTGAGATGACAGTAACTTTGAAATTAAGTTTTTAAATTTAAACTTGTTCAAAACTTAATGAAACGCCTATTTTCATTTAATTATGGAAACTCGTGTTAGGTTGACTGTTCTTTCTCCCATCATCTGCTCAGGAGCCATAATTCAATGGTCATTTTTATACCTAGGATTACTATGTTGTAGATCAGTGCATTGACTTTCCAGAAAAGTTAATAGTTGCTTTACATCAAAGGATCATACTTGCTCCATCCCCATGTTTAAATATCCAGTATTGCGGATTGGATGTTTTATAAAGGCATGGATATTTTATTACAGGTGAGTGGGGGGCATCTGAGTTATTGAGTGGGTCTAAGTGGAAAATGTACTGAAATGACAACCATATTTAGACTAGAGTAATAGCTGGAAAAATGCTCTTCATTTAGTTCTTGTTTACCCCAAAACTGCTTTTCAAAAATCATGAATAAATAAACTAGATGACATGTTATAGAAGAGATCTGTTTGTCATGTAGTTAGTCTACACAGCTTTAAATGTAAACCCCCATGTTCTAATTCAAATTTTTAAAATATCACTTGGACAATTTAGTTTCTACTGTCATTAGAAACATAATTCTGGATTGCTTATGTGCAAACATCATAATCAATATACTAAATGGAAAACAAAAGCCACCCTACATTTTATTTCCTTCTCATTAAATTTGGTGAAAGAGAGGCTACAGCACAGTCTTGTGCAACTTGAATATGTGATCCTTAGTATGCCCATTGAAATCTGTGTTCATCTTTGAGCAGGTGATCTAATATTCACCCATTCATATAAACTCATTTTGCAAGAGAGTTGGCTTCAGAAACTGCACAGTGAATATTTGATTAAACTTTTCATAATTAAGAAAAAGAGGAATAATCTGAAATGCTGCATATTCTTTGGGGGAGAAGCTTGGGAAGAGGTAATGCTGAAAGCCACCTAATGGTGGTATTGAAATGCAAATTAGATATAAGCTTACAAAATTATATGGTAGCAGAAGAAAAATCACTGTAACTGACTGTATTAGTGGCATACACAAATCATGGTTAGAATATTGCCTTTAGTTCTGTATACTGTGGGACCAGAAAGATGTGGACAATTAGAAGAAAATTCGGAGAAGAGAAACACGAAAATAATAAAATGATCGGTGTAATTAGAGTAAAGACTTTTTAAAAGTATACCTTGGGCAAAGGACAAGTTTCTAAGAAGTGAAGGCTGTAAACACCAAAGAGGGAGAAGAATTGTTTTAATAGGATATAATTAGAAGTAATAAGTTTGGAGATTAGCAATGGAAGCCAAATACCAGGAAGAATTTCCTCATTCTGAGATCTGTAAGACTCAAAAAGAATCTTTAAGTGGAAATGGTGAATGCTTTATTTGCTTGAGATATGTAATACTAGATTAAACAAAGCACTCTAAATGTATTGTTTAAAAAAAAAAACTGCACAGAAGGAGCAATGGATTAGATGCTCTAACATATTTTTCCCATCTCTAATTTGCCTGGGCTTGTACACACTAGAGTTTTTGTGCAAAACTCCACTTTTTGTGCAAAAACAAGGTCAGTGTACACACCTGAAGGCTCCTTGTTGGGCTAGAATTGCCCTGTTCTCCCACAACAATGCCACCTAAATGAGTCATAGCCTCTTTTGCGCAAAGCCTTTTACACTAAAGAAGCTGTGTATATGTTGCATTATTTTAATTCCATTTTAAGTAGCCTCCAGAAATGTGCCATAGTGCCAATCAAGGCCACTCGGGGACCCTGAAGCTGTCATGCTTGTCAATTTCCCTGCTCCAACAGAGCGGGGAAATTGACAAGCAATGATATGTAACAGAGCAGGGAAATGGACATGGGTGGGGCTGCTGGGAGGGAAAGTGCTGGTGGCTTCAGCCCCCTGCTGATGGGAACCGGGGAGCTCTGGTGGCTGCCCCCCTTGTCACGGGACCAGAGGCAGCCACGAGGCTACCCATCCCCTGTGGCAACGGGGCTCCAACCGCCAGTGTTCCCTGGTCCCGGCAGCAGCATGACTGCAGCTGCCGGGGTTCCAGGCAGGACCGATCCAACCATCTAGGTGAAATAGGCGGTTGCCTTTGGTGCCAAGCTTTAAGAGGCACCAAATTAGATGGAAATGATTTTTTCCCCTATTTAAAAAAAATTAATATGTTATCTCTTATAACATGCAGGGGAGGTGGCGTCAAAATCATGGTTTTCCTAGGGCGCCAAAAGCCCTTAAACCGGCCTTGGTTCCAGGGTCCCCGGCGGCTGCAGCAGGAATGTGCTGCTCCAGCTTCTGGGGTTCACCCTGGCAGGTGGCCAGGGACTCAGGAACCCTGTTGGTTGGAGACCCACTGCAGCCTCCAGGGACCCTGGAAGCTTAACAGCTACAGTCACACTGCAGCTGCGGGGGAACCAGGAACCCCGGCGACTGGAGCAGCTCCAGCCGCTGGGGTCCCGAGTCCCCGGTGGCTGCGCGGCTCCAGCCTCAGCAGAAGAGGCAGCCACGGGGGGGAACCTGGGCAGTTGCAGTCCCGCTGCAGCTGGAGCTGCTCAGCCGCCAGAGACCTGTGAACCCCGGTGACTGGAGCCACTCAGCCCCCATGGAACCAGGGCCATCCTTTGGGTGGTCGAACGGGGTGATTGCCGTGGTCCCAGTGGGGCAGTGTGGGGCCCGCGCTGCGGCCCCCGCACGGTCGTGCTTCACCCTGCTCCTCACTGCCTTTGATGGCGAGCCAAAGAGGTTGATCTCTCAGCTCCCCCACACAGCCTCTTCTGCCGTTGGAAGTGGTCCTAGTGTGGACACACTGCACAGGCAAAAGGATGGCTGTGTGTACACTACCCAACGTTGGCTGTAGAACAGCAGAACTTTTGCTGTTGTAACTCTGTAGTGTGTCGATAGCCCCTGATGCTGCTGTTCTAAGGATTATATTCTCCAGGAAAAACACTAGTATTTTGAAATGTCAGTGTGTTAGATCGTTT
Organism: Pelusios castaneus; assembly: GCA_007922175.1. Classification (NCBI taxonomy): domain Eukaryota; kingdom Metazoa; phylum Chordata; order Testudines; family Pelomedusidae; genus Pelusios; species Pelusios castaneus. The sequence goes on from ML685798.1 coordinate 3,268,604, forward strand.
TTCTGAGGCAGCAAGCTGTGTGTTGTAGTTAAACTGTGGTATATATTTGGGTGTTCATATCATCAGTTTGTTGGGCTTATTAAGTCAGGACACTATGATAGTTGTGTTTACCTTAGAAGGGGCTAACTTGGATTAAACATTGAAATAAATGTTCCCCCCTTCATAGATTTAAAATAGGTGATAATATTCAGTCATCTCAGGCTGGTGCATGTACTTGGAGCTTCATGTATAATGTTAAACTTCTTCTGACAATATGGTAACTTCTATAACATTTTTATTAACATGTAAGTTTGATTTTTAGATTACTGTATACATACAGTAAATAGTAAAGTCTCATTAAAGGTAACTTAACATTTCTTTTAAAGGTATCTAAAATGTAGCAAGAGGGTGCATGCTGGGGTTGAGTGGGACTCTATGACTTCAAGAAACCTAAACCTCTTTTTAAAAAGGAGTTTTGACTCTAAAGGCACTTTTTAAGGGTATCGTAAACTAATAGTTTGAGCTTCCCACAAGGATTCCTTATCTGCATTTACCACAGTGGAAAGAAAACAAATAAAAGGAGTAAAAAGTAGCCATACAGTTTTCTGTTTTTGTTTCCATCAAATCACATAGATGAAAAGATCTGGTATTTTTTCTGAAATAAACAGCAGTTATGTTAAAGAATTTTAAGCATTGTTGTGACTTTGAAGGATCTAGGGAGATTAAGTACTTACACTGCTGTCAAGCAACATTTCTGGGGAATTTAATAACTTTACCACATCGATTCATAAACAAGCTCCATCTTGTGGAAGGATTTTCCCTCGCCCCCTTGGGCCTCTTGAAACTCTTAGGTGGTGGCTCTTAAGTGTGTTGCAGAATTCTGGGCCCAATTGTGGTCCTCCTTTTTTTTTTTTTTCCCCCCCCTTTTGCTTTTTTCCCTTATACATTTGGAAGTCTTAAATGCTATTTATTTTCCTTTCCATTCTTGACACCCAACCAGCTGTTAGAACAGAAATACTTAAATACAGCTGAATAACTATACTCCAAATATACTGTGTGAGAGAAAATGAAAGGAGTCACACGCTTGAAGTTGTATTCATTCTTAAGGATGTTGATGAAGTAGGACCATGAACGGTATCAGACATCTATGATGTTCGGAATGTAAATAAGTTACCTTTTTAGCTCTGTTTTGAAAATCCTGTGAGAACATACAATAATGGTTTTTCTCCGAAATGTGAGGGAGTTGCTGTATTTTGACATGGTTTATTTTTCAGTGATTGGCACATGTGCCAAAAACACACTAGCCCTCCACTGGCTTCTTTGGGACCCTAACCTTTTGGTGACAGTGAATTGACTGGTATTCTTGCAAACAAGCTACAGGCTTTCTGGGCTTTTTGTAATAGAAGTGACATTTTTAGAAAATATTGTTTGAAACAATCAGTAATGGAACATACTTTTGGGATTGCAATCCTGATACAGCCGGATGCCATGCATTTTAGCCATTGCTGTTCACTGTAAAACAGTGTTTGTACTATCTGATAATAGGCTAATAGATTTTTAAGACCAGAAGGGACTACTTTCAACCATTTTGATCTTCTATATAGCACAGGTTATAGAACTTCATCCAGTAATTCTGGTCTCAAAATCATAATTTACGATTTGATTTAGAGCATGTCCTTTACAAAAACAAACATCTTGATTTAAAGATGTCAAGTAATGGAAAATCCACCACATCATTTTGTGAAACATTCCAATGTTTATGTCCTCTCACTGTTAAACCTTTGAATCTCATTTCCAATGAGAACTTTTCTAGCCTGCATTTCCAGCTGTCGGGCTGAATTGAGGAAACCCATTCTGTATTTGCCAACATGGCAAAGCACCGCAAATCAATAGCATGCTGAAAACTGACTCCAAGAAAAAGGGTAACTGATTTAAACACTGTGATCATAGTGTGTGGGTGTTGGGTGTATGATTTTTGTTTTTTAACCATCAGATATTAAGTGAGACCTATGTTGCAGATAGAGCACTGTTTAAAATAATTTTATACTGCGTAGCCCGTTCCTCAAATCTACGACTGTCTGGAGGTCTGCCTGCTGATAGTCCCTATAGTAAAATTCAGTCCTAGTGAGAAAATAAGTCATAGCAGCAGATGTGTTCTCAAGAAGAGAATACCCATTTCAAAGATATTTCCTTGTAATTAAAGTTGGTTGGGAAAGATTTTTTTTTGTCCTGTGAAAGTCTTTTGAGATTTTATTTTTTTCCATCTGGAATTGGGCTGGAAAATCAAAACTTGGCCTTGAAATGAAGTTCTGAAAATTTTGCTTTGGGTCAATTGAAATGCTCTATTTAAATTCTTACTGTTTTTTAAATCATCTTAATTTTTTAAAAATATATTAAATTTCTAAATGAAAAATCAAAACTTTTCATTCTGAAATTTTGAAATGGGATGTTTTGACACTTGGAGAGAATGGGAGAAAACATATTGACTAATGAAATTTTGTTTCAAAATGACTCTGGAAAAAGTGCAGTTAGAATGCCATTATCTGCCAAAATAAATTCCAACCAGCTCTACTTACAATGAAAACTGGAAGACATGTTTAAATAAGCTCTTAAATAGACTGTCAATGTGAGCCTTTCTAGGTTACATATGAAAATCGTAGATCCTCCTAATCTTTTCGATATTGAAATTTGGTGTCCTAGATATTTTAATTAGATCACAGGTCCCTAGCCTTAGTGTATTAATAGTAGTGACATTTTCCAGTGTTACAAATAGATGTTAAATGAAAAGAGTAAAAATCTTAAACTGATGCTTGTATGTAATGTTTATGTGGGGATAGCATTAAAAACAGAGAAGATCCACTCAGCTATACATCAGAATTTTTCTGTCTTCCCCTCAGAAACCACCAGTATCTCTCACCAATGCACACATTTGTAGCTCTGCTTTTCTGTTGTCCCTTATGGAGAGTGCCTAATTTTATAATGTACAGTAAACAGAAGCAAGGGACTTAGCAGGCACTTGTCATGCATTTTCAAACTTATTTAGTACATTATCAGAACACTGTAAAATGACTGAGGAAAATGGATACTAGATGTACAGTGATGTGACAATTTTACAAATAAAATTCCAGAGGGGTAGCCCTGTTAGTCTATTGCAGAGAAACAAAATGTCAGACGAAGTGGGATTTTTCTCTCACGAAAGCTCATGCAATAAATAAATCTGTTAGTCTTCAAAAGTGCCACAGGACTCTGTTTAAAAATAAAGAAATTGTTACCACTTCATCAAGTGATGTCCCTGTGGGTGCTTCACTTTAGGTGTCGAGTCCTGCGGCGCCCAGGATCGGAGACTTTACAGCAGTTCAGGTAGTAGGGCCATGCACGTGCTGACGATGTTGCTGGAGCCGTTGATGTGCTGGGTCGTGAGCGTGCGCGGCAAAAGCCCGCCATTCCTTCTCAACCGCTGGTCCGAGTCGGAGCGCTTCAGCAGTTTCTCCTCAGCACTCTGTTCCCTCATACTCTTCTTCCTACTTCAATTTTAAAAAAAAATCATTATTAGTTTACTTTTACATTTCTTCTTCCCTGTTAAGTCTATTTTTCTTGAAGTTTAGTTTTGGCACTTTGCCATTCCTGCCCCCCCCTTTTTTTCCTTTCCCCCTTATTAAAAAAAAGGGGGGGGGGAAGAAAACAGGGTAAGACAAGATAAACAGCCATATTGTGCCAAAATGCCAGGTTCACCAGGCTTCAAATGCTGTGCCAATTGTAAGGACGCCATGTCGGCCTCAGATGGCCACTCCGCCTGTGTGCGCTGCTTAGGTGAGTCGCATATCCCCCTTAAATGCACTCACTGCAAGAATATGAGCGCTGGAGCTCGTAGGGATCGAGAGTTACGACTCAAACTTTTCTTGCTGGAGAGCAGCCTAAGACCAGCCTCTGATCCAGCGCCACCCAAGCAGCCCTCCAAGCATTCTTCTAGGAAAAGAACTAGGTTGCTGGTCTCTACCCCAAAGAGAAGAAAACCATCACCACTCAGATCATCCTCTACTCCATGTACCAAAGAGACTAGAGGTTCCTCATGTACAAACCAGCCATATAAGGCCAAAACATCTGAAGGCCGTGGCAAAGACTTGAGAACTCACTGCCATAGACCTTCCCACTCGCCTTGTAATCAGGAAGCAATTCAAAGCTCACGGCACCGAGTTCTACGGTGCCGTCAACATCTCCAGCACCAGGCATGGGCTCGGCACCGATCACAGCACAACATCATGGCTCGGCACCAGCCACACCAACGCCTTTATCAACAGCACCGACATCGGCACCGTCACCCAGAAACTCCTTGGCACCATTACCCTCAGAACCAAAGGGCCCACGGTGCCACTGGATTCAGTCGCGGCACCGCTTTTGGAACCGCACCAATCTACATCGGCACTGACTGTCGCTACCTCTGAGACTCATTCAAGCAAGAAAAAATCTAAACAAAAACATATTGATCGTTTAATTGCATCTCCTCACAGCTGTTCATCTCCATATCTGTCACCTTTACCGGAGGGTGCCTGTTTTTCTTCAGAGCATTGTTCTCCCTCCAGACCGTTCACGCCTCCTGGCGACTTCTTCCACCACAATAGATACCCACCTCCTCATCATCATTATGTTCCACGATCGTCAGACCCTCATCCACCACCATGGTACAGACACTGGGATCCTCATTTCCCCTATTACAATCCCTACCAGCCCCCACCACCGTCAGTTCCACCTTCTTTTCCATCTCTAAGAAGGGCAACTTCAAGAGCCACCTCTCTCGCCCCATTGCTCTCCCACATACCAAGAACCTCCTCTGGAGGTACATGAGTCTTCTTCGTCCTCGGATGACTTCGTCATACTATCTATGAGCACCTCCATCAATGACTCTAGGTCCTTTAACGATCTCTTCAAAAGGATAGCCCAAGATCTGGATATCCCATTGGAAGAGGTTAAAGAATCCCATCATAAAATGTTGAGGATCCTTCATATGTCCAGTCCCTCAAAAATTGCCATTCCCATGGACTCAGCCCTCATGGAACTAGCGGACTCAATATGGGCTACACTGGCCTCAGTACCACCAACCAACAAGTGCAATGACAGAAAGTACTTGATCTCCCCCAAGGACACGGAATTCCTATTCACACACCCCAGCCCAAATTCACTTGTGATAGATGCAGCGACGCACAAGGCAAGACAAACATCTCACAGCTCATCTCCATACGTTAAGAACTGAAAAAGGTTGGATTTATTGGGCAGGAAGATTTACTCTTCAGCTACCCTGATGCTCAGAGTATCAAATTATGGAACACTCCTTTCGAATTATGACCACGGAATCTATGAAAAACTGGCATTGTTTGCCAATGATCTCCCTGATTCCAAGAAGGAGCAATATGAGAAATTGCTCTCTGAGGGCCAACTTGTAGCACGCACGTCCTTGCAGGCCTTCTTGGACATCGCAGACACTGTGTGGCGAGAGCAGTGGCCACAGCGGTTGTAATGCATTGTTCCTCTTGGTTAAACAGTGCAGGTCTCCCCAGGGATCTGCAAACAAAGATTGAGGATCTACCTTTTGATAAGGTGCATCTTTTCGCTGAAAAGACCAATGACATCCTTCATTCCATGAAAGACTCGAGGGCCGCTCTGTGTACCCTGGGAATTTACACCTCTACATCAAAACGCAATACATTCCAATACAGGTTCCAACCTTACCAATGGAGGTATCCCCTGCAAAACCGGTATAGACAGAATGATAACCAGAGAGCAAGACAACGTCCTCAGCGCTGGAGACAGCATCAACAATAGCCAATGACTGCCTCCCATCCATCCCAAAATAAGACTCAGTTTTGAAGTCTTGGACAGGGGTTCGAGACCTTCCCCTGTTCCTGCAGCGATTTTACAAGACCAATACGAATTTATTCTCAGACCGTTTCTCAATACCTGGTCCTCCGTAACAACGGACAAATGGGTCTTACAGATCATCGAGCACGTCTATGTGATACCATTTTTACCCGCGCCGCCTCCATACTACCCTACCCCATCCCTCTTAAGGGACCCCACTCACATGCAGATTCTGTTACAAGAGGTGGACCATCTCCTCTCTGTGGGAGCCATAGAACGAGTTCCTCTACCTCATGTGGGAAAGGGTTTTTATTCCCGTTATTTTCTTGTACAGAAAAAGTCCGGTGGCTGGAGACCAATCTTGGATCTAAAACCAATAAACAAATACATAAAAAAAGAATGATTCAAAATGGTAACACTGACCACTGTAATTTCGTCACTGCAACAGGGGGACTGGTTCTCGTCCCTCGACCTCCAAGACGCCTATTTCCATATTACGATTCATTCTGCACACCGCACTTCCTACGTTTCACGATCGCAAATCAGCATTTCCAGTACAAGATCCTCCCCTTCGGGCTCACAACTGCCCCAAGAGATTTTTCGAAGAGCCTGGCAGTGGTTACAGCTTATCTCTGAAGGCAAGGGGTAATAATTTTTCCATATTTAGACAACTGCCTTATACTAGCCCCAGACCTCTCTCAAGCAGTTGTTATGACACTCCTTACAGCATGAACGCTGCGTGCCCTTGGTCTCAAAATAAACAAAAAGAAATCTTGTCTACAGCCATCCCAGTGCCTCCACTTTATCGGTGCGGAAATAAATTCGATACTAGCCAAGGCTTTCCTCCCACAAGACATGTTTGTGGCTATCCAGAATCTTATCAAAGACATCTCTGTAGCACAATCGGTCACTGCCCATACTGTCCTTCGGTTATTAGGGCACATGGTGGCGTCAGCATATGTATTTCGCACGCACGACTTCGCATGCGCCCTCTTCAAATGTGGCTTTCCTTGGTATACAAGCCAACCAGACACCCCCTCCAAAAATGTCTTACCATTCCACCATCGTTCAAACAAACCCTTTTGTGGTGGACAGTTTACAGTTCCATTCTATCACGAAACCCCTTCTATGGTTTTAACGATGGTTGCCTCCTTGCTGGGCTGGGGAGCACATTTGGGTCACCACACAACACAATGTCGCTGGTCAGAGCTGGAATCCCTTCTTCACATAAACCTACTCGAGCTTCGAGCTGTACGAAATGCTTGCAAGTTCTTTGTTCCTTTTATAAAGAACAGCTCAATCACGATCATGACGGACAATATTGCCTGTACGTATTGTATAAATTGACAGGGTGGGCCCAGATCCCGATCCCTCTGTCAACGAAATCAACGAAATTGTGGAATTGGTGCATCTGCCACGGAATAAACATCAGCTGCCTATCTCCCAGGTATATACAACACCACGGCAGATGCCTTGAGCAGAACCTTTCCCGACACACATGAGTGGCAAATGAACACCAGTATCCTCAGTGGGATTTTTCGCTGATGGGGCAAACCAGTAATCGATCTATTTGCAACGGAAGAGAATTGCAAATGCTCCAGAGCAGGGAAAGGCAAACGATCTATGGGTGATGCTTTTCTGATAATCTGGACCAGTGGCTTCCTTTATGCTTTTCTCCCAATACCATTATTGAACAAAGTGATCCAGAAAATCAAACTCAACAACGCACTGGTTATTTTAATAGCTCCAGCCTGGCCGAGACAGACTTGGTCCTCGGATCTACTCCATCTTTCAATCCGATGGCCAATCGAGCTACCTTGTCACCACAACCTTCTCTTCCAGTACTGCAGCCTATTCCTGTGTCCAAACATTCAAGGCTACATCAGACAGCCTGGATGATAGATGGCTCTCTTTCGAGGAATCATAGGGCTCAGCGGATGTCAAACACATATCAATTAATAGCAGGAAGCCTTCCACAAGGAGAACATACTTCCATAAATGGACTAGATTTCTGTCTTGGTGCAGCGCATCCCAGCTAGATGCCCTTTCTTGTCCTATCTCCTCTATTTTAGACTGCATCTTACACCTAAAAAGTGTGGGACTCTCCATTGCTTCCCTAAAGGTTCATCTATCTGCGATTTCCTCCTTTTGCAACAGCATTCAAAAATTTACATAGCTGTCACACCTGATAATCAAAAGATTTCTCATGGGCTTAAGTAAACTCTATCCACCAGTACATCCCCGGGCCTCTTACTGGGACCTGAGCCTTGTACTCAAAGCCTTAACCAAACCTCCATTTGAACCGCTGGCGACATGCTCTCTCCTCCATCTCTCAATGAAGGTCACCTTTCTCATCGCTGTCACCTCCGCAAGACGAGTTAGCGAAATAAGCGCACTAATGGCGGATCCTCCATTCACTATCTTTTATCATGACAAGGTGATACTCAGACCCCACCCTAAGTTTCTGCCAAAGATTGTCTCAAGTTTTCACATCAACCAGTCCGTTCACTTACCTGTTTTTTACCCCAAACCTCATAACTTGACGGAAGAGTCGATCCTCCACACCGTAGATGTCAGACGGGCTCTTGCCTTTTACCTGCAAAGGACAAAACCATTTAGAAAATCTAACAGGCTGTTTGTCTCACTGGCTCCATGCTGCAAAGGGAAACCCCTTTCAAGCCAAAGAATTGCTAAGTGGATATCCTCTTGTAGCTACGTTACAGACAAAGATGGATACAATTGCCTTCAAAGACTAATGCTCACTCGGTTCGAGCTGTAGTGACGTCTACTGCTTTTCTCAAGAATGTGCCAATTGCTGACATATGCAAGGTGGCCACATAGTCCTCCCCCGAAACCTTCATCAAGCATTACGCTATAGACAATCTTTCTACTAATGATACCAACTTCGGTACCTCTATATTATCTACAGTCCACGAGACCAAAACATCCAAAGTCCCTCCTCCTCCTCTTCAGGTTACTGCTACATAGTCACCTGAAGTGGAGCACCCACAGGGACATCACTCGATGAAGAGGCGGTTATTCACCTGTGCAGTAACTGGACTTCTTTGAGATGTGTGTCCCGGTGGGTGCTCCACAACCCACCCGCCTCCCCTCTACTTCGATGTATCTCTTGTTTTCTGTTTCGCAGAGTTCTTCGCGGTAGAGAAGGAATGGCGGGCTTTCGCCGCGCATGCGCATGACCCAGTTCATCAACGGCTCCAGCAACATCGTTGGCGCGTGTGCGGCCCTACTACCTGAACTGCTGTAAAGTCTCCGATCCTGGGCGCCGCGGGATGTGACACCTATGGAGCACCCACAGGGGCACACCTATTGAAGAAGTCCAGTTACTGCACAGGTGAGTAACCTCCTTTTTTTATTTGCTCAAGTAATAAGTCATATTTGGTGCTTATATTTTTTGTAACTGAACACAGTTTACAGTAAAGAAGAAAGTGTAATAAAACTGCACGAAGGTAAATAGGAAGTTTTTAAGTGGCTGTGGTGGTGGTTTAAACCTGTTGCTGGTGAAACTCTTCCCCCCCTTCATGTAGTAACAACAAGCTTCCCACAATGTGATCTAAATCACAATATTGAACAAGCTCTCTTTATTACTGATCTTAAGAGCAACAATTGTTTTCGAGTTGCTAATTTGATCTTTGTAGGGGAGATCTTTTCATCTGTTATATATGGTCAAAGTTTCAGAACTTAAGAAGTGAGTTGTCCGTGTCCCCTCCCCCCACCCCAGATTATTACCTATAGTACTGCTTTCTTTCAACATCATCACCACCATCATTCTTTTCTGGTTTTGTTATCTATAAGTTCTATTTCCTTTTTCCCGTTGGTTGTATTTAGCTCTGTTTTCCCTTTCATCTTCCTCTTTGGATTCAGACCCATTAATCCTTTGCTCCCTTTTAGGCATTTTCTTGTATTTCATTACCAGCAGCTTCTCTTGGTTTTAGGTTTCTCCGACCTCTAGCAAGAACCTAGACTATATCTGTGCTCCTGAACTACAGTGCTTTCTTGAATTGACCCCAGTCTGTTTCATTCTGCTGCTGATGCCATTAGGGAAAAAACACTATGCAGAAACATAAATATGATATTTAGCTGGTGAGTGATTCTGCAGGATTTTACTTTTTCAGTGATATAATTCTGTCCATCAGTCTTCTCACATACTACAAATGGTCACTCAGGACATTAATGGATGTAGTGAAGGTAACCTAAGGAGGTGGGTACCTCGTGGTGCTGCGTAGAGAGCCTGGTTTCCAAAGGAGGCATTCCGGAATGCAGCAAAGTCTATCTGATAATACTGCATCATTCCAAGGGAATGAACAATTTACCACTGTACACACCTCAGAGGTGGATGTCTTAAACTTCATTTCTTGGCAAGTGGAAGTTTTTCTTGGAGTGCTTGCTCATTTCATTCCATGTCAGAAGTGTGTGTATGCCACATGCACTGTGCTGGAGATTTTTTCCCTCAGTGGTATCCATAGTCTTATCATTAACGCCCTCTGCAGTGGTGCACGTATGCGCTGGTATAAGGGCGCTCCTGGCCCACACCCCCTGTTAGTTTCTAATTGCCACTAGTGATGGTGCTGGAACATCCTTGCCTTGGCAAGCCATCTCTCAACAGTCTCGACTGTAGGTTTAATGTACATAGTTTATTAGATAAGTTTTTAATTAGAATTCATAAAACAAACAAGGAGTCCTGTGGCACTTTTAAAGACCAACTACCAATTAGCTAGTCCTTCGGGGATGTAGCTTGGGATGCTATGCTACGTGCGTCATGTAAGAAGCCTATGCCCATAAATGATCCTCACCAGAACTGCTTAAAGTGCCTGAGTGAGACTCAGCAAGCAAGTTTTGCTGTTGCTAACCTATGCGTTAGTTCCCTGTTACACCAGCTTATCTGCGTTGCCCGGAAACTTTTCAGGACTCAGACATTCCAAACCTTGCCTTGCAGGTAACAATCAGTGAACCCCATTCCCGAGTTCCCCAGAGACATCTCTCTGCAAGGACCAGTCTCTCACACTAGACACACACAGACACAAAGAGACAGAATACACACAAGCTTGTTTGGCTAACTGAGATCTCTCACTCCGGTTTAATATACAACAGTGAGATGATTTTCTAATAAAACAAAAGATGAGCTGATCAACAAAGAATGGAGAGAAGTGATACTAAATATAAATAGAGGACTGGGATGGTTGTAAACAAAACAATGTGTTTTCTAGTGACAAAACTTTAATTTCAACAAATTACAACCTTTATCTAAATAGGTTTCTCATTTACATTAAGTATTCAGCAACTCTTTATCTTCTAAGCCAAGAAGATCCAGCTTTCATGGGCTCAGTGTGCTGTCTCGTATTGTCCCTTAAATGAAGGATAACTCAAAATCTTTTTGTAACCCTTTAATTACCCAAAATCTCTCTCTGTTTGGAGAGCCAGGAAGGTTTCTGTGGTGCTTTCTTTACCTTGCATGTAAATGCACTTTGTAGTCCTCTTTGTAGCGATCAAGCTGGTCAGACAAGTAAATACACATTCATTTGTCTAGGGCAGGCTCAGGCTTATGCACTGCTTCCCAAATACAGTTTAAGAACATGTTTCCAGCACACTCTTCCAGTGTTTTTTATGATCCGTGCATACGTTTATGCAATGATTTTTTTACTCCAGTGTGTCACTAGTTTACATATGATATCTCACATGACTTTTTGTGTTGAGGCAATGAGTGTGTCAGGCCTGATGTGAGTTAAAGTAAGAGGGACTCTGCTATGTTGGCATTGACGTGCTTTTGGGGTGACACGTGTTCCCTGTGTATACTGGAGCAGCTATTTCAGTTTTTGTGCTGCAGCTGTGCCCTGAATGTGTAAAGGCTAGTCAGGATCTACTTATGGAGATCTTGCTCTTTTGCCTTTAAAGTTAATTAGTGGCGTAGCGCTGAAGAAGGGAATGACAACCCTTTCAGCCTCATTTGTATTGGGACTAAAATAATACCACATGGACTTATATGGTTCTTGCTTGCTACCAGCAGCAGGATTCTAATATAGTTTTCCTGATCCTCCTGGACAGAACTGTTAGTTCAATTTTGCCTTTTTTTCTTGAAGGATCATATTACATAACTGATCTCCCATAGGTCCTATAGAGAAGGGTTTTATAACATGGATCTCAGAGGAAAACCAAATCCCTCTTCACAAGGGTCAGAAAAACTCTTGTCTGTTTAAACCAGGTTTTAGGTAATGTGGTTCTGACTAGAAATCTTGGTTATGTGGCAAAGCTCATGCTAATTCCTTTGAGTACTATATCGGTTTCCCTTTTTCTGGAGTTCTGGTTCGATATTTTGTTGCAACATGTGCTAAAAAGCTGGAATTGGAGTACTGCAGGGGACATAAATATGTTAGGTTTTCTTCTTGAAATCAGGAAGAGATTCCCCAACCAACAAGCCATGCAAGACTCAGTGTCTTGGCCAAGGACTGTAGACCTATGTATTTTTGCTTCTATGCAGGAGTGATAATAAAAGTAGGAAAGAATTCTTGCAATTGAATATTTTAAGCAATTACTTGGACTGAATACTTTATACATCTCGTCACTTGAGATATAGTGCATGTGGTGAAATAACTGGGCATTAGATTTCTTTTCTCCTTTAAAACTAGAATCCAGAGTGCTGCTCTCAGCCCCTCCTACGTTGGCTAGCCCTGTTATTGGTAGGCAGGGCTGGATTAAGGGAGTTTGGGTCCCTGTGCTGCCCATTTTTGTGGAGCCCCTGGCCTCCCCTGTCATGGGCCCCCCTTCCTGGAGCCCTGGCCCCCCACCACAGAAGTCTGGGGGTGGGGCAGGGCTCTGGGACCACAGGGCATGGTTGGCTGTGGGGCTCCCACACCTGGACTAGCTGGTCTGCCCCCTGTCAGTCTGTGACCACTGCACTCCAGGGCTAGGGGCAGCCCCGCTTCCAGAGCACAGCAGACATGTGCCGGCCCACCCTGCCCCCAGGGGCAGACCAGGTGACCTGGGGATGGAGGGGGAGTGCGGCAGACTGCCATGGCCACTGCCCCAGAACTCGCCCCAGCAGCACCAGCTCCCCAGCCCCGCGGGCACTGTACCAGCAAGGCTGGAACAACCAGGGTCCTTAGGAGCTGCAGTCCAGGGCTCCTCTTCAGGCCAAGGCCCAGGGCTGTAGCCTCTGCCTTGATCTAGCCCTGTTGGTAGGAGCTTGCATAAGTAATGGGTACAGTTGACTGACTTGGTAGATCATAGTGACAATCTAAAATCTATGGTTTGTCAATGATCAGTAGAAAATTCATGTTTAGTTAGTAAAAATAATCAATTATGCAATTAAAGATTATGTATGATCAGTGATGAATACAAGCTGTAGATTGAAGTTACAGACTCTAAGGTCAGAAGGGATCAATATGATCATCTAGTCTGACCTCCTGCACAATGTAGGCCACAGGGAATTGCGCATTTTCTCAGCAGTAGGCTCTGCTACCTCAGGATCTTCAGGACTGAGTTTCTTGGCTCCAGCACTCCTTCTCACTGAGAGCCCTACATAGCAAGTCCAACTAAGAGAGACTTTCACCCTCTTCAGGAATCAGTGTGCCTCTCCAAGTATTAGCAGTGACACCCAGCAGTCTTTCTGAAATAGAGTGGGGTTTATTAGTTAACTGGACTAGAACATCGTGAAATCCTTAAGTTCATACAGAGAAGCAAAGATTAAGACAGTCAATTCTGGTGAACACTAGGTCTCCCCTGAGCCATGATGTTTGCTGTAGGAACCATCTTGCTTCCTTTTTCTGTCAGTCACAGGTGACAGCTTCTTGTGTCTCTGAGCTCAGCTCTTAACACAGACACCTGATATCTGTTGGTCCTTTGTTGTCCTCCTAAAGAGCCCTGCACAGTTCACATGTTCCATATGCTGGAGCTGCTAAATGTCAGTCATTCAGTCATTGGGATTCCAGTTATTTTTCCGCATCCTCTGTTGGTATGGGTTGAGTTCCAAAGGGTGTAGCCGCGTTAGTCTATTGCAGAAAAACAGAGTCCTGTGGCACTTTTAAAGACTAACAGATTTATTTATGGCATGAGCTTTCGTAGGGGAAAATCCCATTTCATCAGACTCTTTGAAGATGGGGAAACTTACAGAATGGGAGGGAATTAAATGCAGGGAAGTGTATGACATAGGATCAGGTCAGGCTGTAACAGCAAATCAAAATAGATGTTAAGATTCAAACACTGGGGAACAGCACATAGAGGAAGGTGAGGTCAAATCACCTGTTGTAATGACTACAGATTTTTTCTCATTTTCTTCCTTGTTCTGTGAAGAAAAGTATAGACTGAGAGGTCAAAGTTGTTAAAATGTTTTAAAGACAGTTGTCTTATTGCTTGCTTTTATTTCTTCATGGTCATGGAATTCTGAAGGATTTGACTGAAAAAAAGGCAATGTAGAATACAGAAATCTGAATGTGCCGTTTACATGGGGGATATTTTTAATCTATGCTTTTAGGCTTCATTTGTTGCTTCTCTGCTAATAGTTTTTGTGTTTAATTAAAAATTGTGTACATGTATATGCTGAATACCTTTCTCTGTGTATGTTTTGCACTAGTGATTTGAAAGTGTTTATATTTTTACCACAATAAATAATTATACATGTATCATATTAATAGTCCAAGAGCTAATTAAAAAGATCAGCACTGCACCTCCAGGTAAAATACCATTTGGGTATTTCCAAACAAGAAATAAATCTCTAATAACTTACATTATTATATGACTTATATCTAAAAATAAAAACCATATGTCTTGTAAAATATCATTTATCTTGAAAAAATATTGTGTCAAGACTTGCTAACTCCTGCTGGTTACAATACCAATTAGTCAAGTTTAATGATGAGCATATCCACTTCGTACAGTCATCATCTTGGCTACTGATGCAGCCTTTAAAACATACTTCTTAGAAAGCTCTCTTGAATATTCTTAGATCTGAGTTGAATTGTATTGTACTTTATTTTGCTCAAAACTTCAAAATAGTATAGTTTCACTAAAGGATAAGCTATTCTTTTCTTCCATGCATTTGGATAGCATGGACCAAGAGTCTGAAAAGGGCCTACTTTTCAGAAACTTGGCTGTTGTTTCCAGATAGCTCCTCTTTTTATTTTAGTGTAAACCTGGACTGATTTGCGATAATGCTGCAGGGAATAAGCTGTCTGGCAACCTGCATTATTTTTCTGCAACTAAATTGCCATATGACCTTTGTCAAGTCAGTTTGTCTATGCTTCAGTGTTTTTGTCTGTAAAATATATGGACTAATCTCTGTAAGTACTTAGCTTCTGAAAGAATGGTATAAGTGGATGATACATTTTTGCAGTGCTAGTGTTTGGAATTTTTGCCCAGCTTTCCAATAATGGTGTGTTATTGTCTCTCTGATATCCTGCTCTGGTTCACATGTAGTAGAGTTTTAAGTTTACAAGAGCCATTCTAGCAATAAATCCATCCAGGACAAATCCTGCTCTGTGAGGGCATGAAACCAACACAGTTCAACTGCCCGGGAGGGTAGGAGAGAGATTGGGTGGGATGTGTGTGCTGCCTTTTGTCTTGCAGCCTGACTCTTCATACTGTGATGATTAAAAGACAATGTCTGAGTGTTCAGGAGCTCCTTGGGGATAAAGAGGGCTAGGCGCAAAGATGATGCCAAGGGGTGCAATTAGGACTCATTCCTGAGATCAGTGGAGGAAAGAGAAATTTCCTTATTCTCTTTGAATTCTTGATGGAGATGCTCCATCCTCCTTGGATATCCTCCTTACAAAAACGTTTAGGATTTTTTTGGGGGGAAAGGGCTGAGATAAATACAACTTCGATGGATTTCCAGATCCTGAGGGTATTTTGAATAGATGGAAGAGTAATGTTAACAGCCTGTCTTTCCTCGGTCTCTCTCCCTTACTTATTGGTCCAGTACCAAAGAACTTAGACCACTAGGAGTTTCTGGGATAACCTGCCCACTTTAAAGCAAAGATGCTAAATCACTAAAGTGAAGATAATCCTCTACTGCCTTCCTACAATTCCAATTAAAGATGTTTTCTGGTTGTGTTCTTGGTGTCATCATTGGTGGTCTTATATCTGGGCTCTATACAGCTGTTGTCAAAATATCACTTTGTTGCAGCATTACTACACTGCTTGAGACAAGGGAAATTTTGCTGAAGAACACAAACAGGCTTGTTTTCTAAATGGAGATGTTAATGCTGACTTCATCAAGTAATACATACTTACTGGGGAGGAGGAAAAAGGTATTTCCCAGAAATAATCTAAAATGTCTCCAGTTTGTGAAAAAGATGGCTTATGGGTCTCCCTTTCAACTTGGCATCTACCTGGGAAAATACAAGTCAGATTCTAATATTCTTTAAGACGTGTACCTACAGATAGGGTGGCAGAAGTCATTCAACCTTGTCCAGAACAAGGGGATGGAGATATGGCATCACCCTCATACTATCCTGGTTCTCTAAGGCAGCTTTACGGAAAGTAAGGCTTATTTTTAGTATACAAGGACTTACAAGCCAAAGGTATTACCATGTTAGTAATAGGTTACATGTTAGTGTAAACAGAGTCCTGTGGCACTTTTAAAGACTCAGATTTATTTATCGCATGAGCTTTCGTGGGAGAAAATCCCACTTCGTCAGACGCTTTAGGTTATTGTGATGCGTTCGCACCACTCACGTCAGACCGGCATCTCCTGTTGGTCGTCCGGGGATTAGTTCCAGGCCAACACTGATGTCCATAGTCTGCGCATCAGTACTCTTTCCCCCAGTTTGCCTATAGCCCTATTCACACCTGTAAGGACCTGCAGTCTTCTCTTTATGACTCTGAGTCATGATCTGTGTTCCCCCTTTCCAGGAGAGGTTTGGCTCCTCGAGAGTCCAGCCCCTTTCCCTAGTGGCTACTGTAATACCTTGTTTGGCCAACTCACCTGCACCAACTCATTTTGCTATTTCCCGAGCAGCAAGTGAACAGGAGAGGAACTCTGGTTCCTTTTCCAGGAACTCTGTGGATCACAGTCTCCTATTGTGCCTCAAATTCCTCTCCCTGGGCCACTACATCCCCGTTGTAGCATCTTCTTTGCCAGTCCTCAGGGCCTGCTACTCTGCTACTATCCACTCTCAGCAGACAGCCAGGAGCAACTCTGGCTCTCCTGATCCCTGCTTGCAGTAGTTCTGTCCCAGGTGCTGCAGGTCTCCAAGAGACACATTCTTCCCTCCTTCAGCTCCAGGCAGTGACTGCTCTGCTCTGCCCTTCAGCTCTTTTTATAGCGGCCTGCTGGGCCCTGACTAGCTGTTTTTTCTCAGTCCCTATTTGTCACTTCCCACACTGTCTCCCTCAGCTGCATTTAACCCCTTCAGTGTGGGGAAGATGCCCATCACAGTTCCTTTAAAAATAAAGGGATTTCATCAGCAAGGTTCAAGTGCATTCTCTGAGCAATCTTGCCCTGATTCCCAACTGCTGGGAAGAGGAAAAAGCTAGTAATCCTGTGTGGATGTGGTACTTGGACCCTGCTCGGGAGGGATGGGGTAAGGTGTCAATCTTTATCTTTGGTGAGGTATCAATCTTTGGTATCAGTCTCTGGTTAGTGAGTGTGTCTGATAAATGTGAAGGTACCCCATTCCTCCAGCTTCCAGATAAAAGAAATTCTCTTCTTTACTGAATCGCTGCCTCCTGCCCCAGAAGGTTCTCGAGGCTCTATGTGTACGGTACTACTATTCTACTATACGTCTTGCTCTGTGTCATTTCAGAATATATATAATAAGGCAATGAGTTTTATACCTTCCACCCGCCACTTAAAGGTCTATATCAATAAAGACTGATATCTATTGGCCACACCCAAATCAGTGAATACATATTTTGAAATAACCTCAAGGTGTTTGAAGAAATAGTTTTAACTGGAATCTAGCTCATTTTAAACACAATTCTGCTAATTATTAAATTAAATAACAGCTTGATGAAAGATAGTCCCATTTATATTTTTACATAGTATAAAAATATGTTTTAAATGAGGCATTTTCATGTGGTCTGACTTATTGAAAAACTTGATTCTATTTGGGTTCCTAATTCTAGATTAATAGTAATTAATTTTTAAATAATTGGAGTTTGAAATGTGGCAGTTAATAAAACTACCATCTTCCCATTCTAAATTTAAATTGATACACAGTTAGACATTAAACTTACCTAATGAAGATGAGCTTAACTAGAAGACTCGAGGAATCAAAATGCTGCCCAAAGTACAACAATGATGCTTGCACTAGTTTCTGTATGACTTAGGAATATTCCTTGAGGTCTGGTTAATATGTAGAAGGCACTACATGTGCATTACTAAAATGACTGGGTTCTTGGTGTTTGCTCGCTTGTATTTTTTTGAAAGAATGGTATCTAAATAGTTGCATTTATTTAACTGCTTTAATTTCATGCTTGAGGCAAGATCAGGCTACTTTCACTTTGATTTTTAAGAACAAACCTGAGTGACATATTTGTTTAAAAATAAATAAATAAATAAATTAAATAAAACTCTTCTATTGGTATTGCCAATCCCAAGTATTCAGAAGTTAAGTCATGCCCCCCTAAAATAATGAGTCATAAAAAAAATGCATTCTTTTTACTTGCCTTCTGATTTTGAGCCTAATCCATGCCATAGACCCTGGATACTCTAGGTCCCTAGCAGCCTGCCAAACAAACTGTCAAGAAACCAGGCAGATTTGTGATGGAACTTTGCCTGTGGTTTAGAATAAGTTTGTTGAATGTGGTAGGCTTCTGTGAAACATTTTGGGTTCAAATTGGTATTTTCTGATGAAACCCTGTTCTGAATAGCAGCAGTGAAGCCGACAGAATCCTGTGTTTCACTGTGATGGTAATTAGCAAATATACAGAAGCAGGTGAGTCACTATAGCTGGCTGGCTGCAAACCTAGCAAAGCACTGTTGCATCACTTCTGGAAAGCTCTTTGCACCTAAGGCTAGATATATAATATAAAACCCAGGGAATTTTTGCAAAATTTAATAAGTAATAAGCTCACCAAGGGAAACTCCTGTTAACCACTGAAAATTAGACTAATAGATTTTTTTCAAGTTAATTGAACTTTTTAAAGACTAAAACTACATTTTTCAGAGCTCACAGATGGTCTTACATTGGGAGAGATGCCTGTACTGTGAGGATATCCTCCTCTTGAAGGGGAAGTTAAGGTAGAATCCTGCTTTTATGTAAAGAAAAGGAAGAGGATTAATTTCGTGTGAACAAAAGGTAGGAAAGGAATGTCTTTTGCTCTAGATAATAAAGTAAAAATGTGTCATCATTCCTAGCAAATAGAATTACATATTTTTAAAATAAAAGTGTATTGCCCTGAGGTATAACAGACTGTCTCATACACTCATAGACTCTAAGGTCAGAAGGGACCAGTACGATCATCTAGTCTGACCACCTGCAAAACGCAGGCCTCAAGACCTAACCCAACCACTCCTGCAATAGGCCACCAACCTATGACGGAGTTATTTACCTCCTTAAATCATGATTTAAGGACTTTAAGATACAGAGAATTCTCCGGTAGGTGAGCCATGCCCTATGGTACAGAGGAAGGCGAAAAACCCCCAGAGCCCAAGCCAATCAGCCCTGGAGGAAAATTCCTTCCTGACCCCAGATATGGCGATCAGTTAAACCCTGAGCACGTGGGCAAGTCTCAACAGCCAGTTACCCAAGAAACAATTCTCTGTAATAACTCAGAATCCACCCCATGTACTCTCCCCTTGTAGGCCACCACCCGTAGCCAAAGATCAGTCAAATTCCAAAATAGGCTATCTGATCATACCATCCCCTCCATAAATTTATCAAGCTCAGTTTTGAAAGCAGTTATGGTTTTTGCCCCCACAACTCCCCTTGGAAGGCTATTCCAGAACTTTACTCCTCTAATGGTTAGAAATCTGCATCTAATTTCAAGCCTAAATTTCTTGATGGACAGTTTATAACCATTTGTTCTGGTGTCCACATTGGTGCTGTACTCAAATAATTCCTCTCCCTCCCTGATATTAATTCCCCTGATGAATTTATAGAGAGCAATCATATCCCCCCTCAGCCTTCTTTTGGTTAGGCTAACCAAGCCAAGCTTCCTCTCATAAAGCAGGTTTTCCACTCCACAGACCATCCTTGTAGCCCTTCTCTGCATCTGTTTCAATTTGAATTCATCCTTTTTAAACGTGGGGGACCAGAACTGCACACAATATTCCAGATGGGGTCTCACCAGTGCCTTGTACAATTGTCGTACTGTTTCTTCTTTTTTGAAATTACACTACCTAGTATTGGAGACTATTATTTTGTAGTTTGTTCTGAGGGTGTCTCCAATAATGTTTGAAAAAAGTTCTATTTGCAGAACAGCCAGGTAGTAGTTAGTGCTGTGAATATGTATACCTTATTGCAGGGCCTCACAAATCCCAGGTGCCAGGTCGCCATGGCACCTAGAAATTTGACTGTGGTACCTAGCTGCACCTCAGTATTTAGGCACAAGGGGGCATTCGGCTTCCTAAAAAAAGAAGCCATGGGTGCCGACACTGTCAGTGCCACTGTTCCCTCCCTACCCCACCACCACTGAAAGCACCCTGGGCGGCGGCTTTTTTCAGCAGCAGGGGTGTTCTGAAGAGCTACAACACAGCTAGGTGCCTTAGCATTTGGGCTGGCTCTTAGCTGGGTGGCATATTTGTCAAGCCCTGCCTTAATGTCTGCTGCAGGTGCAGCTTCCTTCTAATCAAGTAGGCTCCTCATGTTGAATCCTGCAAAGCCATGATGCTTGTCTGAACTCCTGATACAGGTCCTTCTATTACATTTTACAAGATTGTAGTGATCTGCAGCTCTCACAAAAAGAATGTCCATGTGATGCTTTCAAATAGCAGATATTTTTACACTGTTTTTTTCTTAACATGAGGGTACATGGAATTCTGTTTCTTCATTTAAACAGGATGATTCACTCTTAGCAGATGTTGAAATCCTGCAGGAAGATGCCAATTGAGCCTTCCTAACTTACTTTGGTAGGTGTTGCTCATTAACCTGCCCTGGATATATGGAAGGCAGGAGTAGTCGTGTGGTTATGATAACCTAAGTGCTGGTTAAGTGATTCTATGAGAGGAAAAAGAACAACCAAGCAAGGGGAGAAGGTTTTGGGTTGGAGTCCATTTTATACTTAAAACATAAGGGGTAAGTTTCAACATCTGTATCATGTAATGACTGTTCTGGAGCAGGTTGGAAATGAGAAAGGAGGATAGGAAATTTTACTCAGAAGCTGGAATTTGTCCCCTTTTATATTTTTCTTAATCCCATTAGTCATTAGTTTGTAGGACAGCCAGTTCAGACACCCTGTCAAATAAACAAAAGATGAAGGGACAACCAAGTTAATTAGTCAAAATACCCAGTTCTTCCAATTGAGTTTAATGAAGCCAAATTAATTGCAAAATGGTATCTGCACATCAGTTTCATTTACTGGTTTGGTAGAAGAGGCAGCTCTGAGCAATTCCCTGCCAAACTCCCTGGCTGTAATTACCTTTTGAGGAAAAAGACAAAGAACAGTACATAAATAATGGGGCACTGTCAGAACTGAAAAGTGCACGATGAGACTACTCCCACCCCTTTTAAGAACACATGAATCTAAAGTATTTTAAGTGATGGAACAATTTCTGCCCCCAACCCCATTCCCGAAAAACCCTTTACACCTCAAAAATATGGGCTGAAGCAGTCTTCAGGTGTTACTTGATTGTCTGGATTAATGTCTGTGTTGCACCATTTTTTAGCTCTTATAAACCTGCCGGAGACTGAAAATGATGAATTTCTCTTTCTAAGAGCAGGAATCATGATTTTTTTCAATTCTTTGCCTTAGGCTAATAAAGCTGGCAGTAACAGGGGACAGGTGCTACTAAGTGTTTGTATCTGTTACCAACAAATCCAATATCCTTGATGGTTTTGGTTTTTGTTCTTGTTTCAGTCTGTGGCCTGGACTTGTCAGACTGTTTCAGTTTGTTTGTTTCTGAGGGTTAATTTTCTATGTTAGAATGCTTCTTTTGGGATAGAGAAAGGAAGGGAAAGAACACTATATTTAACCCTTTTAAAAAAAAATCACCTGTTTAATTTTTAAACATACTGTAAACTTTAACTGAAAGTTCATGGTCATATTTTCCTGTTTGCAGAAAGGAAGATTTTAAGTTTTAACACATTCATAAAATAACAGCAATAACAAAAAAATCTTCGGCACATTTCATTTAATAGGTAGCAAGCTAGAATTCTTTCTTGGTTATAAAGCAATGATAGAGTGCATGCAGGGATTACATGCTTGTCCTTTTTTTTACTACTAGCTGTTGTTCACTGTTAACGACGAAGAAAAGGTGGCTTCTAAATCTGGATATTTAATGCAAATAGTATTCTCTTGCATAAGCTGCATAGCTACAGAACATCGCACACTGTCATTAAAACTGTGACTCACAGCATTCAGCAGGAGGTGTGTGTCTTTCAAGCCTTAAAAGTACTAATAGAATTATTGCAGCTTAATAAATACCTTGCAGTGGAGAAATACTTCAGCTACCTATACAGTATCATATGCTATCACGTAACTTGTCATGCATATATTTTGCCTTAAAACCCACAAAAGGTTCATCATGAGCAGACAGATAGGTCTTCTTTAAACTCACCAGCATTCTGAATAGTTGAAGAAATGGATGCAAATAGCAAAAATGAAATCCATTTAACTTTCCAGGTCTTGAAGAGTATCTCAAAATGAAGCTTCTGGCATAATAAATAAGATTTAATTTTTTTTCCAATTCAACAAACTGCATATATATAGAGATTTTTTAATCAAAACCCAAACCTATATCAGGGTTTGCTTTCAGATGTGTATTTTTATATTCAAAATGAAAAGCTACTCCTTATTTGGTAAGAGGAAAAATACCTACAGTGATTATCTCACCATGAAAACAGTTAAAAGTCTGGGTAGATTTTATATATGGATTTTACATGAAGTGTAAGCAGATATATCTACCTATCTCTCTAGATAAAAATAAAAACCAAACAGTTAATTTCAAGAAGAGGCTAAAAATCCTCAAATATTTTAAATCCGGTATCCTTTTTGGATAAGAAAGATGGTTGTATTATTAGGAAAGAAGAAATTCTCAAATACAATCCAGCAAAGCTAATGATAATTCTTCACTGTCTTCTTATGGCTTTAGTGAGTGAGTAGTACACTGGTAATTGCAAGTATAACAGAGGAAACTAGATATTAGACTCTGCCAGTGATCTATGTTAGGAACAGGAAAGGAATTGTATTTTTAGCCATACTGTGTGCTGAGAAACAATAACAATCTCATGCATAAATTTATTGTTTTTCTAGTTGTTGGCATCTCCTTTTTTCCTTTCTCTATTTTTTTGGCTGTGCATTTTGTTATCCACAATGGATAGACTCTCTGTAATTACTGTTTTGCGTAGTTTAAATGGTGCTGCATATGTGAATTTTTGCCACTCACACACAGATTTAGCTTCTTGGTGGCATTGAAATTTTATTTATTTTTTTTAGTATTCTCCCTTTAGTTTTACTACTTAATATTTTAGCAGTACTTTTTCTGAAAGTTGTCCATTTTAAGGTTCTTGTCTCCTGGGTCCAGTTATGCAGCCTTTTAACATGTTCAGGAATGGTTCTGTTTACCAATAATAATCTAATTTATAGTGATGTGTATAGGGTAACTTTTTGGGATACACACTAAGCTTGTGTGACATTCGTCTGCATGTCTCTCTTTTCTTTGTCCAGACCAAACTATAGTCATCATGTTTACATCCTGTTTTGTATAATTTATGGCCTTGCTTGAAGAGGAGACAGTGGGTGGTGTTGGGTTCCTGTTCTAAATGGGCACTTGAAGTGCAATAGCCATTAATGATGGAATTTCTGAAAAGAACCCCACCATTTCATGTAAGTAAAGTTAGGAAAATAATCACTGATCAGTTAGTTCTTTCTTCCATCCATGTGGCAAACACTGCAGACTCTTGTTTTCTTGGTTCCCCTCATGTGCTCATTTGCTGCAGCCTACTGGCCAAACAACAGCGCGGGTGGTAGCTACTCTGTCTATATCCCTCGACAGAAATTGATTGGGAGTATAAATTCTATAAACTCTTTAGCCATCAGCACATCTCCTTAGAAGTTATGGTCTTCTCTTTTTCTCTGGGGAAATTATTTGTACAAAAGTAACAAGATGTATTAAGCAAAGGGAAAAGTGAATTAAACAACTGATCTGCATTTATATTTCTCATAAGCTACACTAGAGGGTCACATGCTTCCCAACCCCCTATATTTCAGAAATTCACTGTAAATCCTCCACCTCGTCCCCTATGGACTCTGTGTATTGATCTCTCTCACTCCATCCTTCATGCCAGTGACTCCTTGCAGTCCCCTCCCGCACCCCCCATCCCACTTTGGTAATCGGTTATTTCTTTTGATCCTGAATGACAAGTTTTGATGGGATCCTGGTGATATGTGAAAGGTGTTAATTGGTGCCATCAACCAGTTCTTTGCTCTTTATACAGCTGAATCTGTTAACCAGGCGCTCTATTTGTCCCGTTATTTTCTCTCTGATTTTCCATAGGATTCTGCCCATTGATGCATAGAACATTCCCTCAAATTCTAGATTGATTGTTTCTGTGTCCAGAAGTTATCGCATTATATTCCAAGAGACAAGCAGAAAAATGCCAAGTGGAGCATGTTTTAGTTTTAATGAGGCATTCTCAATCTAATAATTGTAGTAGGTCTGTCATCATTTCCTGCAGTTTAGATGCTAACTCCCTTTTACCAGTGCCAGTTTTTCAAGTCTGTTTTCTCAGTCATCTGCATATCTAGCCAGGCCTCTTCTATGATGTGCACCTCAAGTGTTAGTCTGTGGTTTTATTAATGCTTATATAGAACACAGTAGTCTTTAATTAGCAGTAATATTTGGGAGAACACCATATAGCTGTCTCTTAAATCCCATCTCAAAATTTCCCACAGTCTTCTTGTCTCCCAGGCTGGTATGTCAAAAGCTCCAGGAACTTGCATTTCTTTATAGTGATCAACTTCTGATGTCTCACTGTTAATTTCTATAAAAGTTTGTTCAAGCCCTCTATAGCTGGGTAGAGCCAGGTCTGGTTTACAGTAGATGTTGTTTCTGGTATAGTAACGTCACTAGATGGATGTGCGGTCCTTCTTTAATAACACTTTTATATCCGCAAAAGCCCTAGTGTAGGTGTAGTTACGCTGGCAAAAGAGTGCTTTTGCCAGTATACCTTGTTTGTTCAGAGAACTGGTATAAGCTCTCTTGCTGATGTAATTTTCATGTACACTTGGAGAGTTTGCTCCAATAGCTATAGTAACAAAAACCTCTCTAGTGTAGACAAGGCCTCTGTCTGTCTACATCTCTGATGAATATCGAGATAGCTAGGATGTGACCTTTCTTAAATTCTGGTAAAAGAAGGTTATAAAAATAAGTAAATGAACTGACAGATCTTTGTGTAGGTCAATGGGTTAGCCAAAGCTCGTCTTTATTACTACAACCCCACCTCTGTAGATGAAGAAAATCATTTGCATGATGCTTTTGATATCTTAAAATTTTTTTTGCTGAGTCAGAGTGGGTTTTTTTGTTGTTGTTGGTTTTTTTTAAACCTCACTTCAAACCCATGTTTTCCCTACAACACTTTAATCAATGCAATGTCACAAGCACAGCAGGCTGATCTCAAATGTAACGCTTTTATGTTGCAATAGCACTCAGAGATCTCTATTGCAGAGCAAAGGAGTGTTCCTGGATGTGGTGGAGTATCTGAAGAGTGTCACAAGAGTGTCAGAAGGCCTGAAGAGGTAAATGAGGCCAATTAACTATAGGCTGCATCTGGAGGAAAGTCAGGGAGTGGCTAGGGCCTAATGGCAGATGAAGTCTAACTGGGAGAAGAAGTTGGGCAGGATCTATAAAGAGAGGAAGTTGGCAATGGCAGGCTGGGGGAGAAAATCTGCAGAGGCAATCCCTAATACAAAGAGGGAGAGCAAGAAAGTAGGAAGTAATTCAGGGAAGGAGCAGTAAGGGCTGGGACAGTAAAAGCCCAGAGCTGCTGGTGTGAGGGTCCCTGGATTGGAACCCAGTGTCGAAGGTGGGCTTGGGTTCCCCTACCAGCCATAGTTGTATATATGAATCAACAATGCAATGCTGTTTTTAAAACAAACAAACAAAAAACCCCCAAATAGTTTGGAGCCTTAGCAGAGAGGTAGCATGTGAATCATGGATGGTGATAGTACCACTTTATTTGGTGCTAGTTAGGCTTCATCTGGAGTACTGTGTCCAATTTTGGTCACTGTTGTATAGAAAGGATGAAGAGCAACTGGAAAGGAGGTAAGTGACAAGCATAATCAAAGTGATGGATTGCAAGCCATAAGAGCAAAGGCTTAAAGATTGTTTAGTTTGGAAAAAAAGAGATTAAGCAGAAATATGCTAGCGCTATTCAAATACTTGAAAAGCTGCCATACAAAAAATGGAGAAAGAATACTTTCTTTTCACAGAGGGAGGGGCTTCAAATTTATAGCATAGATGATTTAAATTAAATCTCAGTGGAAAACTTCCTAACTGTAAGAACAGTAGGACAGTGGAACTAATTGCCTAGGGAAGTCATGGAAGCTCCTTCACTGGAGGATTTAAAAAAGAGGCTGGGTAGCCAGCTACCTTGGGTTGTTTAGATCAGTGGTTCCCAACCTTTTTGGCTCCAGGGCCGTAAATATCATTTTTACAATCCTGAAGGACTACCAGTCCATTAATTCATAAAAAGATGTATTGTTATATACTCTGTTAAGCACTACTAATCACAACATGTTTAAATTAAACATTTTGATGCTATCGTAACTATTTTTACAGTCATTATTTTACACCTACAAACACACTCACAGATAAAGCACTAGTGTGGGTAAGTGACTGTTACTACACACTAAAGCATATGGTCTGTCAGCTAAATCACAATGGGTGGCCTGCTAAATGGATACCCAAGTGGAAGGAACTGATTTTTATAGTCCTGCCCCTCTCCTCGAGCACGGTGGATCCTGGCTACTCCATCAGCAGGCCCCACCCATCCATTGCAGCCAGATGCAAGGAGTCCAGTGGCTGCAGCAGAGAAATGCATGCGTCCTGTAGCCTCGAGTGCTCCACCTTGGTCCCTAGGCAATTGTTCCTTTCTCCAGCCGGGGGGGATGGGAGATCAGTTCTCCCTTCCCTCTGGCTCCAGGAGGAACCCAGGCAGAGCACTTTGCTGTGCTCCTTGCTCAAGTCAGGGGAGGGGAGTGCTGATCTCCCATCACCCTGGATATAACAAGGAGCTTGCACAGGTCCTGTAGTCTTATGGCAACACGCTCCCTCTGGGTCCTAAGGTAGCAGCTCCCTTCTGCAGCCAGCGGGAGGGGAGTGGTGGACCATTTTGAAAGGCCCTGCAGGCCACTTTTTGTCCCCATCCCATGGGTTTGGAACCACAGGTTTATATCAGTGGTATTCAGACTGAGGCTTGTGAGCTACAAGTGCTTTTCTTTTTAATTTCCAAAGGGAGAGCCGTGTAGGTCTATTGCAGAGAAACAGAGTCCTGTGGCACTTTTAAAGACTAACAGATTTATTTATCGCATGAGCTTTCCTGGGAGAAAATCCCACTTTGTCAGATGCTTTGAAGATGAGAGACTTATAGAATAGGAGGAAATTAAATGCAGGGAAGTGTATGACATAGGATCAGATAAGGCTGTAACAGCAAATCAAAATAGGGGATGGGATTCAAACACTGGGGGAACAGCATATATAGAGGAAGGTGAGATCAAATTACCTGTTCTATTTAGAAAAAATTCCGTAGTCCCTGTTTAACCTTAAGGCAACTGAGTCGAATTTGCATATAAATTTGAGTTCTGCAGTTTCTCTTTGAAACTGATTTGTTGTTCATCTGTTTCAGCACAGCTATTAACAAGTTGCCAGTGCAGTGAGCAGGGAGATTGAAGTGTTCCCCTATTGGTTTTTGAGTGTTGCAATTTGTGATCTCAGATTTGTGTCCATTTATTCTTTTGCACAGAGACTGTCATTTTTATCCAGTATATAAAGCAGGGGGGCATTTTTGGCACATGATGGATGAGCAGATGAATGAGCCCTTGATGGAGTAGGTGACTTGATTTTGTCCTGTTATGGTGTCTTTTGTGTAGATATGAGGACAAAGTTGGCGGTGTGGTCTGTGCCTGCTTTAATGTTTCTGGTGTTTGGTCTGTAGTTGCTGGTGAGTATCTGTTTAAGGTTGGGGGGCTGTCTGTAAGCGAGGAGAGGTCTGTCTCCCAAGGCTTGAGAGGTTTACATTTTTCATATATATATATATATATATATATATATATATATATATATATATATGAAAAATAAAATAGTAAATGAAACTTTATTTATACTACTGCATGGGGTAATATTGATCACTGGTATAACTCCTGGACCATTGAGATCTGAATATTAATGGTTTAAACACAAATAATCATGCATCTTGGCGGGGATTAGACTAAATGCCCTTTAGAGTCCTTTCTAACCTGATGATTCTATGTTTTAAAACTTGTGTTATTCAGGATCTCTTTTCAGCTTTTAAGAGCAAGATAGTGTGGGGGTTTTGTTTTTTTCCCCAGAAAATCCGATTTGGCCGTTAGTTTTAAAAAGTCTCAATACCCTAAAGAGTGCATGGATTTTTCTCTTTTCTACTTTACAAAACACTTTAAAAATCATTATAAATGATTAGTCTAAAACAAAGGTGGACAAACTATGGTCCATGGGCTGCCTGTAGCTTTCATCCAGCCTGCTAGCTGGGTCTGGCTGGCAGCTGCTGCCTCCTGGCCCCACCCCTTCCTCCTGTGGGTCCAGCAGCACCCTGGCGGAAGCACAGTGACCACTTCTCCCAGGGCCCAACTACATCCTGGCTGTAGTGTGGTGGTCACTCCCCCTTCTTAGCTCTGCCCCTTACTCCTGTAGCACGCTGGCTGGAGCGCAGCAGCCACTTTCCTCAGGGTCCAGCAGCACGGGAATTTTATTTTCCCTTTATTTTTTTTAATTAATTTTTAAAATAAAATATTTTATCATTTATTTATTTTTATTTTATTTATTATTTACTCTGTCAATCTGTTTTTTCACTTCCCCAGGTGGGTACTGTAGTTTTAGGAATGTTTGGCAGAGATATTGTAGGTGTTTGTCTCTGTCTGAGGGATCAGAGCAGATCCGGTTGTATCTTAACGCTTGGCTGTAGACGATGGATTGTATAATTAGTCCAGGGTAGAAGCTGGAAGCATGTAGGTATGTATTGTGATCAGTTGGTTTTTTATATAGGGTGGTGTTAATATGTCCATCCCTTATTTGTACTGTAGTGTCCAATAAATGGATTTCTTGTGTGGGCAGGTCCAGGCTGAGGTTGATGGTGAGGTGGACATCGTTAAAATCCTGGTGGAATTCTTCAAGGGACTCTTTCCTGTGGGTCCAGATGATGAAAATGTCAAGGAGAGGCACTTGGGGACGAGATGTGAGGAAGCGATGTTCAACGTCAGCCATAAAAATGTTGGCATACTGTGGGGCCACATGGGTGCCCATAGCCGGGCCACTGACTTGAAGGTATAGATCATCTCCAAATCTGAAGTAGTTGTGGGTCAGGACAAAGTTCAGCTACCACGTGTGCCCTGTCATCATCAGGGAAACTGTTCCTGATGGCTTGTAGTCCATCTGTGTGTGGAATGTTGGTATAGGGGGATTCTACATCCACAGTAGCCAGGATGGTGTTTTCTGGGAGATCACCGATGGATTGTAGTTTTCTCAGGAAGTCAGTAGTATCACAAAGATAGCTAGGAGCGCTGGGGCGTAGGGCCTGAGGAGAGAGTCCATATAGCCCAACAGTCCTGCTGTGAGAGTGCCAATACTTGAGATGATGGGGCATCCAGGATTCCCGGGTTTGTGGATCTTGTGTAGTAGATTGAATACCCCTGGTCAGGGCTCTTGGGGTGTGTCTGTGTAGATTTGTTCCTGTGCTTCTTCAAGGAGCTTCTTAAGCAGAGGTTAAAGTAAGGGGGAACGCACCGGAACGCCGTTCCGGGGCCCCCAATTTTTAGGGGCCAGCGTTCCGGGGCCCCTAAAAATAGAAAACCCAGGCGGAATGCTGCGTTCCGCCCAGGGGCCCCCCTCAGCAAAGCCGCAGACTCCTGCTGCGGCCAGGCTGGGGAGGTTCAAATCTCCCGCCCTGAGCATGCTCAGACAGAGCATGCTCAGGGCAGGAGCGGCCTGGCCCGGCCCAGGAGCGGCTCTGCTGGCCACCCCTGCAGCTCCGAGCCTCCAGCCAGGTAAGGGGGCTGGGAAGGGGCTGGGGGGAAGCAGCAGGCAGTGGAGCCGGGAAAGGGGCAGAGGAGCCGGGAAAGGGGCTGCGGGGGGCAGAGGAAGGGGCCCCTCGGGCCTTATCTGGTCACGCTGCCTGTGTGTGGTGGTGGTGGCAGAGGGGCAGGATCAGGCCCGAGGGGCTGGCATGCGGCAGCGGTGGGAGCAAAGGGTGGCGGCCACCGGCAGCATGGCCTGATCCGGCTCCTCTGCCGGCTGCCCTGCTCCACCGCCTCAGGCCGGTCCCGGGCCTTTGTAGGCAGGGGTTAAGGTAAGGGGCAATGTGGAGACCAGGGGTGGGAATGGAACTCGTGAGTCGCTGGATCAAGGGGTCAGGGTGGGGGGCTGGGTAGCGGTGGAGGGGACTATGGACGGGTGGAGCAAGGGGTCAAGATGTGGGGGAGCTGGGGAGGGATGGATGGAGTTGGAGGCCTGGGAAGGGGCAGAGGGGGCATGGGGACAAGGAGACTGGGTGGGGGCTGGGTAGTGGTGGAGGGGACTATGGACGACTGGAGTAAGGGGTCAGGATGGGGTGCTTGCTGGGGGATGGGTAGTGGTGGAGGGGACTATGGATGGCTGGAGCAAGGGGTCCCTATGGGGGGTTGGTGGAGGCTGGGTAGTGGTGGAGGGGACTATGGATGACTGGAGCAAGGGGTCACTATGGGGGGCTGGGTAGTGGTGGAGGGGACTATGGATGACTGGAGCAAGGGGTCAGGCTGGGGAGGGGCTGGTGGGGGCTGGGTAGTGGTGGAGGGGACTATGGATGGTTGGAGCAAGGGGTCTCTATGGGGGGCTGGTGGGGGCTGGGTAATGGTGGAGGGAACTATGGATGACTGGAGCAAGGGGTCAGGATGGGGGGCTGGAGAGGGCCTAGTGGGGGCTGGTTAGTGGTGGAGAGGGCTATGGATGTCTCGAGCAAGGGGTCAAGATGGGGGGCTGGTGGGGGTTCAGTAGCAGTGGAGGGGACTATGGACGGCTGGAATGGGGACTGGGTGGGGGGCTGGGGAGGGATGGAGGAGATTGGGGGACTGGAGTGGGGGCTAGGGATGGAGGGGCCTGGGGAGGTGTGGAGGAGGTTGGGGGGTTGAAGGGGGGTGGAGTGAAGATGGGGGAAGCTGGGGGCTGGGGGGTTAGGAGGGCTGGAGTGGGGGTTTGGGGGTAGGGACTTTAGGGAACGGGGATGGGGGCTGAGGACATGGAGAAAGAGGGGTCTGATGTAGGCAGTAGTGGATGAGGTGGGTGATGCGGATTTGAGAAAGCCCTTAATTCGAACTAACTAATGCCTAGTACTGGGGTCGGCAGCAGATCATGTGAGAAAAGAGTTGGTGGGGCTCAAGCAGTTTGTTTTGCATTTAAAATTTGCATTTAAAATTTAGCATTTAAAATAGTGTTGCCTAGAAAAAAATGTATTTTTAATTTGGCAGGGGACCACACTTGGAGGCTGGCTGTGTGAAAGGGATCGCCAGTGCGAAAAGTTTGAGAACCACTGCTTTAGGAGGTGGTACAAAGCTTGATTCATTATCCCTTGTAAAGTGATTTCAGCTTTTCAGATAGAAGGTGCTATGGAAAAGTGAGGCTTGATTTTATCAATCACAAGTCATGGGTGATTTTAATGCCATCTTTCCTTTTCTATCTATGTTTAAATAACATATTTCCAAGTACTTCAACCAGTACCCAAGCTATTGACAATGCTACAGAAGTCATATACTCTTGAAGTCTTCATTATAGCTTTGTGTATGTTAGCATTTTTTAGGAAACTTTCCATCAGGGATAAGACCAGTGGAAACCATATGGTAAATAAGTTCCAAAGGGGTAGCCGTGTTAGTCTAGTTCAGCAAAACAAAGAAGGAGTCCTGTGGCACTTTTAAAGACTAACAAATGTATTTATTGCATGAGCTTTCATCATCATACTTGAGTTAATGAGGCAGGGGAGGGGGTGATCTGATGGTCTTGAGTTATGTAGTGTTTGCTAGTGTGTGACAATAATTGCTATAGACATAAATGCCATATACAATTATAAATATTTTTAGGGAGTGATAACTGATGCATGTGGTACTGAGAAGTGGTTGCAAATGCCTACCTGGGCTCGGGCCCGTACATGAAGGGGGCCCAGACAATACGGGAAGGGGGACCGGAGATTAGGAGGGTTCCGGGGCCCGTCAAATTATACTTTAACCACTGTTCTTAAGCAGATATTGTAGTTTCATTTGGTATTGCTCAGTGGGATCACAGGGTAGTGGCTTGTAGAAGGTGGTATTAGAGAGTTGTCTGGCAGCCTCCCGTTCGTAATCCAACCTATTGATGATGACTACAGCACCTCCTTTGTTAGTCTCTTTGGCTATGTCTACATTTGCTAAAATTAGTTCGAATTAGTTAGTTCGAACTAACTAATTCGAACTAATTTTAGTTAGTTCGAATTAGCTTAATTCGAATTAGGAAAACTTAGTTCGAACTAAGCAAGTGCCATTCATGGCACTTGCGTAGTTCGAATTAGTGAGCCCCATTCATTTCAATGGCCGGTTAGTTCGAACTAAGAAATTAGTTCGAATTAACATGGCCACATTGGTTAATTAGAACTAGTTAGTTCGAATTAACCCTTTAGTTCGAATACCCTATTTGAACTTATTTGTTCGAATTAAGGAAGCCCTTAATTTGAACTAACTAAAGCCTAGTACTGGGGTCGGCAACCTTTGCTGTCACCTGTGCCACCCCCGCCCACCGCACCCTCAGCAGGTGCCAGGGGCGGAGCCAAAAGTGGTGGGGTCAGACCAGGTGCCCTGCAGGCCACGGCCTGGGCTGGCATCAGCCGGCGGGCGATCTCTGGTTACCAGTCCCAGGGCCGGATCCCGTCCACAGGGGCGGCTGGCCCTTGCTGGCCCTGCCCTTTTGTTGGATGGGCAGGAGGGGAGGGGAGCAGAGCGGGTCATGTTGCCCCGGTCCGCCCAGAGCTGCACCGCTGCCAGCAGGGTGGAGCCGCCCATGGCCGGCAAGAGGGTGAGTTGGGTCGGCCCACCCGGAGCCACCGCTGCTGGGGCCAGGAGCTGGAGGCCGCCCGCTGGCAGCGGCGGCTCCGCCTGGGCCAACCCGACCCGCCCTCCTGCCAGCCATGGCCAGGGCCGGCTCTGCCCTGCCAGCAGTGGCGCAGCTCTGGGCGGGCTGGGGCGACGTGACCCGTTCTGCTCCCCTCTCCTCCTGCTGTCCAGAAAGGGGCGGGGCCAGCAGAGACCCTCAGCCGCGCGCCACAGCTGCTGGCCCCGCGGTTTGCGGGGGAGCTTGAGCAGCTCCGCGTGCCGCTCAGGCTCGGCAAGATGGCCCGCGTGCTGGGGATTGCCGACCCCTGGCCTAGTGTAGCTATGGCTTTAGTTAGTTTGAATTAAGCCTCCTTAATTCGAACCAACTTGCCAGTGTAGACATAGCCTTTGATGATAGTGCCAGAGTTGTTTTTGAGGCTGTGGATGGCATTGCCTTCTGCATGGCTGAGGTTATTGGGCAATGGGTGCTGCTTGTAATAGCAGTGTAGTGTCTGATGCTATTAATAATTCATAATTAGACATTGGGATTTTTTTTGACTTGGTGGTCTATATTTGGCGTCTGTGTGCTTAGTTTTGTTTAAGAAAGTGATTTCATAGGTTTTATTTTTTAAAAAAATCTGAATAATGAACCAACAATCTGAGAATAATAATAATAGGGTTGAAAATTACATGGAATAGTCATTTTAGTTATTTTGGTCTGTGTTAGAATAACTACAAATTTAGTTCCTGCATTCATAGGAACACTCTATGTGCTCACCTTTATTTAATACTTTAAAAAAAAAAAAAAAAAAACCTTTTAAAGACTAAGAACCAAAAGTAGTCCTCTATCCTGCACTGGGGAGTGGAGTATACCCTGTACTAATGAAAATTAGGCTGTCGGAGTAAAATGGAGGACATATGATGAGTAAATCAGTCTTTATTTTTCTTTTCCACCCTCCCCTCTTCAGGAGATGTTGGCTAGCCTTCTGAGTCACCTTGGACATTTTGGGCTCTTAATGATTTGGGAGCAGGCCTGCTCATAGTAGGGGATGGAAAAGTTGCTGTAAGTAATGTAGTCTCCTACTACTTTCTTTTCTTTTGTGTGTGATTTTTTTTTAATTGATTTTTTTTCCCCATAAAGAAATAGACAATGAAAGGAACAAAAAACGAATGACTTGCAGCTTATATATGTTCTCAAATACTTACACATTTCATGGTATCTCCAGTTGAATTATACAGATTTACAACTCATTAAAGTCTGTAACACCAGACAATACAAGACTAGAGAATACTACATAGACATAAAATGTTAGGGTGGGAGTTTCTGTACTAAAATAGGAAAAGAAAATACATGGATAAGGAAGGAGAGGACAACTCCAGGGGGGGAAGAATGTGGTATGGGAGTTAGGAGGAAAGGAGGTCATTAGGAAGGGTTAAGAAGAATGGAACTTGTTGAGCATTTTTGGGGCACTTTCAATGTTTTTATCCAAATCTGTTGAGAAACCGAGTCCAAATATCTTCAGATTCATATAACTGATCACTATGGTGATAACGTATTTATAAAATGTTAGGCACCCAATTTTGAAAATGTCAGCCATATCTGTTTGAGGAGCTCACAGTTCCTGCATCTTATCTATGATGTGAAACTATTCTTAGTATGCAAGACAGTTTTATTTATTTTTAGAGGTGTGCTTTCAAGTAGAGAAATTAGAAGATTAGCAGAGACAAGACACTGCAGAACCTGAATTGTGATTGGTAATTCAGTCTCTCAGCTCATTCAGTCCTTTCCCCTTTCCTCAGAGAATCTCAACATTCAATTCTGAGTGTGACTTTTTCCAGTGTCTCCTTTGTTCAGCTTAGTGAGCAATTTCACTGCGGGGCAGCAATAGATAGGAACAACTGTGAAGTTCTGTAAATAGAGCTGAATAGGTCCAAATGTTAATATGTAGTGGTATAGCAGTGTATATCCCAGGATATTAGAGAGACAAATGGGTGAGATATCTTTTATTGGACCAGCTACTGTTGCTGAGCGAGACAAGCTTACATAGTGATCTTCTGCAGAGAAACCTGAAGAAAAGTTTTGTGTAAGTTCAAAAGCTTGTCTCTCTCACCAACAAAAGTTGGTGCAGTAAAAGAGATCTCCCCCACCTCGTCGCACAAATGTTATTAGCAGTTTCATGCCATGAGCAAATTTGAGTGACCTTGGCATTGCTCTCAGGCAATTGAGGTTTGGTTGCGTTAAAGTTAGGCTAGCTTCCTTGTTGTTTCGTCTTACATTAGTCTCTTAATAAATTTGTGTGGACACAAATTCTCTGCTCAAATTTATTAGTAGATCGTAGGTTGCTGCTTGATATCTTAGTTAATGGATCTGGCCTTTTCCTTTCTGGATCTTGTAACGATTATCTGTGCCTTAGTCACCTCAAGGTTAGATTGCTGTACTGCACTTTCAATGGAGGTACACACTGAGGCTGTGACTGTATAGCCCCCCAGTTTGGACTATAGAGATGTGAATAGCAGCATGGTGGCGCTCCTCTGTGTGGACACTGTGGGCACAAACTATAAGGTTCCTAGAAATACTTTAATATATTAATGCAAATTAGAAACCTTTTAGTTTGTACCTGCAGAGTCCATTTGGGGGAGTTACAGTGCAGCACTTCTGGGTGTGCTGATATTTACATACCTGTACTGTGAACTGGGGGTAGTGTAGACATAACTTTAGGCTGCTCTGAAACTGAAGCAAGTGACAGTACACTTACTAATTCAGTTTCATATCAGGAGCACAGTTACACCCGTGCTGTGTGATCTTTGCTCATAGCCTGTATGTTTTCATGGTACTAGTTTTAACTTGCACTACCGCAGTGTACAAATCATGGTTGTAATAACTGTTGGTATGCAGGATGACTGGTAATCTGCTAACAAAAAAACCTGAGCTTTAAGACGGCTTTTTCAGACGTTATGCACCCAGAGGTACTAAGGTAATTTGCATATCATCTTATTGTGCCACTCCATTTTTTATTAAATATGATGGTAAACTGGAGATGTGTTGAAAGATTGGTTTGGTGAAAGAAGCTCATGTATAATATTTTTTTTTAAATGATCTTCACAATTATTCTCTTGTAACTGTAGCCATTATTCCCAGTAAAATATGGCATAAATATTGAAAGAGAAGCAATCAAGAATAATCAGTAAAAGAACTGAAGCATGAATAGTACGGCTTTAGAACAGGCATTGCTAGATTTGAATTGCTGTTCTTTAAATAATTTCAAGATTGGTAGATGAAGGGAAATTAATACATAGCTTTAGAGTTCTTAAAGCTTTAGATACAGTCTCATGAGAGTTTGTTTTCCACTAATTCATAATGGCTTCAACATTATCATGTCCATTTAAAACTGGATGAAGAACAGTCATTAAGAGGTGATTATAAACAGTGAAGTACTTAGTTTTGGGACTGGATAGTTGGTAATCCCAGGAAATAGGATTAATCTTTAATATCTTCATTAATGAGCTGGAAGAGGTAATAATACAATAATGAAAGTATTGGCTGATACAGATAGAAAGAAGATTCAAAATGAAATTTATTTTCTGAAAGAATCCTTTTTCTACCTCACAGATGATTTTTTCTCGTGTATTGAAAGAATGCATTTTTTCTTTTTTTAGTTTCTCATTTATTCTCTAGCATGACGTGCTGAAAATACCAATCGGGCAGTAGTTTAATTACTAATGCACACTCCGCACATGGAACACTAAAGTTTGTTATGAAAATGCCATATCAGGGTGGACATAACCCTGCCTCCTACAGGCTGTAGTGCTGGGGTTAACAGATCGGTTGTCTCTTTCTCTGGTTTCTTTAATTGGTTTGTTACTATTACCTCAGAAACTGGAGGAGCTGCAAAGGGGTGGGGATGTGGGAAGACGGACAAAATCCCACGGGTATTGGGAGGCTGGAGGGTGCAGGTTGGGAATGGGAAAAATATGCCATCTCTAAGGAATATGGTTTCTCCTGCCCACACAGAATAACTGTGAAAGTATTTCAGTAGTGGAGGGATTTTTTTTTAATCTTTTTTTCCTACATATTTAAGTAGACACTTCTTTGTCTTCATTTTTTCATCATTTTGAGAGACTAAATTTGGTTCTAAGATACTGTATGTGAATATCTTTTATGTTGCTTTTGTTCCTCTACAGGCAAAAGTTTCTTTCAAATATTTTGACAAGGCCACTACTCTATTTTCCCCCTCTGTCATACCTCTCCTCTTTTAAGTTTGGCTCTCAGAAGCACTCTTGACAACATCTATAGGCAGCTCTAAAATAGTGATGCAGCTTAATATTTCTGTATGTGCAGAAACCATCAGTGTTAGGTCATCAATATCTGTGCCATGTATTGGTTTAATTATATGGATTCATTCCTACCCTGCAGGCTAATTCTCCCTGAGTAGTCTCGTTCCTAGGGCACTTAGAAGTGAAAAACTGTTCCCTTTTACAGTGACTCTATGTTGTTTATCTGTCTTTCTAAATTTACAATAAATGATTAAATGGTGTATGTATTAATATGCTAAAAAGCACTACATACATTGGTAAAATAACTCTTGCTACTCTTTTATTTATCATATTCTATCAAAACAATACAAACTTATCTTTGTGTTCATCTCAGTTTTTTGTAATTACAGTATTTCCTGAAATTATATTATTTATTTTCTACAAGTATAACTTTGAAAGGGTACGTTAGTTGTACAATACTTAATATATTTAATGTCTGTGAAACTTATTTTCATGTAAAATTAAAATAATGTATTTTGGGAGTGCCATTTTTAAACAGGTCCTAATAAATTTAATCATGAAAAGTGTTTAGAAATAGTTCCAGGTATAATTAACATAGAAAAAGAGGAACTGGTGTTGTAAGCATTCTTCTGATGAAGTTTTTCTATCATGAAAGTGAGTGAACAATAAACAGGCTAGTCACAGTTCCTTTTTCTATAGCTAGCTGCCAATATAAATGGAAGAGAAAACACTTGTATTTATAGGTGTGTTTTCAATGACCTACTGTGATAGTCTGCTGCAATTTTTATCTTCTATCAGTAGGAAACATTTCTTATGTAAACTGATTAGTTATTTTAAATTATGGCCTGAGTATGGGGTTACAAAACCAACCATATATCAGATATATAGTCACCTATATTGGGCTCCTTTACACATTCTACAGAGCTCTGTTGACCGTAAAACCCAGAAAGGGTGTGAAATAAATTTTCTTAATTAAATACCACAGTGCTGACAGTAAATATCGGGTATATATGCCATTGCTTTTCTTTGAGTTCTGTAAAGCAAGATCTTCTGGTGCTAATTTTACCATTCATTTCTTTCCAGGAAGCTATTTAATGACTAGAAATTAAGACAAGTATGTGAGTAGTCCAGTCAATCAACGTGGATTTCTCCCATCGAAAGTCTTCGGTTTTTCCTTTTACAACCCCTTTAGACTCACCCTTCTCTGTGCCATGCTCTGTGGCTCTCATCACAAGAGGAATTTGTCTTCATGAAAATTCTTAACATTGGTAATGTGATGAATAAATTTGAGATCCTTGGGGTTGTAGGTGAAGGTAAGTCAGTTCTGCATAGTGAAATATGAATTAGAATTAACTGTATTCAAAGGCTAGTTATATATTTGTTCCATTATTAACAGAAAAATAAAACTTCTTTTCATTAGATGACATTCTGCAAAATGTTATTTCCCAAGACGATTTCAGTGTTGGGGTCATTTGTTCTTAAAAATAAATCATTGTTATCCAGGCAACAAACAAATTTTATTTCTCACATTTCAACAGCAATTTCTATGCTTAACCATGCAGCTAGATGAAATTATTATTTATATATTTGAGTCAACATATTATGTAATAAAATCATTGTCTACTTCTGAAGATGTAAGAAGGTCTTAAAGAAATGGAAAGTTGTTGTACCATTACAAATGCAACTGAACCCTGATGTCTCAAGGGAGTGAAAAATCCATACTCTGAGCAGTGAAACTAAGCTGACCCAGGTCCCTGAGTGTAGACAGTGCTAGGTTGACAAAAGAATTCATCAACATATCTACTGTCTTTTGAGGAGATGGATTACTTGTACCACCAGGAGAATCCCACTATAACTGTGCTCCTACATTTTAAATGTAGATAAGCCCTGAGAGGTGCCCTAAAACAAAAAATAGAACTACCAGAATCTATATGAAATCAATTATTGTTTGTTTATTAAGTAAGTCAATTAAGTGGCTGTCGACATTATTGACACGTCTTACAGGAATATGCAGATTTGTTTGCATATGCATATTTCTAAAACTAAGTCACAGAAGAATTTTAAAATCCATATGCTATATACCAGCAGCTTAATTTTAAAATTTTGTTAACATGGAAACAAAACAAATCATGTTAGATATAAAAGTAAGAAAACAGTATTAGGAACAACACATCCATAATACATACCAGACAGCAAAAATGTTATGTATTTTGTTTCCTTTTCCCATAGCATGGCAATTAACCTGTTTCCTTGTTTGTTTTTTTTCTTTCCTGTTTCAGGAGCCTATGGGGTTGTACTTAAATGCAGACACAAGGTAAATGAAGTGCTTTAAATTGTACATAGATGTTGGTCTATGGGTGAAAGCGAGAATGAAATTTTAAAAATGGCAAGTGAGAGACCTGAGCTGTTAATGTGTATTACACATATGTTTTGCTGCCTTGTTTTGGCCAGACCTTGAGCTGCAGTCAGTCAAGGTCCTGATCAGACTGTATTGTGGCAGGAAACAGCTGCATCTGGGGTAAGACATTTTTAAAAAAAAAAGCTTAATTTTATAAATTCTAACTACAATAATTATTGAACAGTAATTCAAACAATGTATTAAGTGTTACTAGTTTGGGCGTGCTTCAGATGTAGTTCTGGGGATTAAAAGTTCCAAGTTGGATAAAGGAAAATATTGTCAAATGACAACAGCCATCATCTCTACTAGAATGTTTTGAAATTAATGATATCTTGCTTATATGTTGTAACTGGTTGTTTCTGTAATATGGCAACAAGTTGTTCAAGGCTGATGCACGGAATTTCCATGGCTGCTGTTTGATAATTCAAATCCTGTAGAAGAACATTAACTTTAATCTGGCAGAGGACAAATGAAAAAGGGAAAAGACTGTTTTGACAATGAGAATGGAGTTTAAAATTAATTCAGTGTGCCTGAAACAAAATGAATCATTTCATATACCTGGGAATGTGTCATGGGGTTGCTCATTCTTTATCTTAGTTGTTCTGCTTTTAGACATGATGTACTGTATTTGAGATTACCAAAAAATGTAAACAAGGGCCAGTTAAATTGGCTTTCTTGCATTCCAATTTTGCCATCTGCTCGGCACACATATATATGCTTTCACGGGATCAATGAGGAGTGGCAATGATGTGAAAGAAGGGAAGGATGAAGACTGACAGAAAGTTAAAAGGAACTTGTCCAAAGGTAAATTCTTCATTCTCCATTCCAAATTTAACTACTCATCTTCAGAGAGGCTATGGTAGAATATAAAATATGATTCTCCACTGATGTAAAATTTTATCAGCTGAGGATCTGGCTCCTTAATTGCAAAGTTATCACAAAAGATAGTGATTTACTATTACAACAATTAAATATGCAGTTTACTGTATTGTACTTTGGTGTGTGTGTGAATAAATATATATATATATATATATATATATATATATATATATATATGCTTAGACATGCTGCCAAACTCCAAAGCATGGGTGTACAGGAGTGTTTTGAAGAAAGGGTATCAAGAATTATTTTTAACATTGGCAAAACAATGCATTTTTCCCTAACCTTGTTGAACCATTAGATGGCTACAATTCCTCCCTCTCTTTTTCTCCACCTCAAACCCCCCCCCCCCTCTTAAAAAAATGCCCGAGGCAGACATCGAACATGGAAAATTTCAGTCTACATGGCTGATGTTTGGGCAAGTACAATAATCAATTGAATACAGGGTCTTACAATGGGAAGTGTCAGGCAGCCTTAATAGGCAGTGCTACTAATCTATTGACTATAATAATGCAGTGTACTGTGAAGCATTGAAAAGAGAATTTGTCAGATAAATGGTAGGCTGATCTTTAAGTTTAAAACATTCTGCACGCTGTACAGTTAAGCATTCTTCACCCAATGATTGAGGCATTTTATATAATTTTATATTTTTAAATTTAATGTCATGGTCACATTACTATAAGCCCACCACTGGATACAATTTATGGAAATAAATCAGAATAGACAAGTAGACGTTTCTCTCCAAATATGGCAAATACACTTTTACAATCCAAACTCTCAGCCATCTACAAGCTGGAGAGGAATTCCAGGAGGAAGATGTACAGCCAAAGGGAAGTCAAATACCCCTCATTATTGGAAGGCCTGAATAAACAGATGAGTTTTACTTCCAAATAGGGTGATGTTCCAACTATAATGGCTTTCTGGGTTTGATCTAAGTGAGCCAACAAGACTAACCAGAGAAAATATGACAATAAAGTGAGTCTGTACGAGGAAAGAACTTTCTTGTATCCAGTTGTACCTGCTTTATCAATATCTAGCAATCTAGATTTTTTTCCCCCAAAGGTGAATATATTTCAATAGATATCCCACCTTTGTCTTTTCTCTATCTGTGTGTTTTGAGACCAGAATGATTAGTTATGTGAGCATTCACTAGTGCATCACACGTCTTGGTAATTACATAGGCAGAGCTGGCAGGTGGTAGGAGAGGCAATGAACTTGTAGCACTTTTTTACTGGATACCGCCATTAAATCAGAATTTTAGTGTGAAGTCATCTGGGATATTCTGTCTCATTTTCATATTAACTACTTTCTTTTGATACTGCCCATTTGCTGGCGCAGGCAGCAGCATCATCATCACATCACCGGTAATTCTGCCTGTCATCACTCCCTCCCTTCAGTAACCTTAACCTTGAACTCTAATCCTGCTACCTGCTTTGCTTATCTCTCCCTTGGACTGTACCCAGGTGTGCCTGCAGCCCCAAAGCCAAAGCATACCGTACAGCTGAGTTAAACCAGTTGACTGGGCAAAGGCAAGTCATCTTGCCTGAGCCAGGTATACTGTGGAGGGAGCCATAGCTTACAACTCTAGTCTCACTTCTACTGAGCCAACTAAAGCAGCTCCTGCTAGTCCAATTCGGAACCTCTGCCCCACACCCCCAACTCTGGTAAAGCACCCCAGTCTTGTCCTGCAACATCATTTAGTGTCTCCAACAAATGGGATTGGTATAATCAAATGGACTGGAGTGATAGAGGGAGGACTGGCTGAGTTAACTCTGTTGTCACAATATTCCTCTGCCTGCAGAGGTTTAGAAATGTGGCTTCTCCAGTTATCATAAAAAATCAATATGGCTTTTCCCACTGAAGGTAGGACACTCCCAAACATTTTGGAAATGATCTGAGTCACTCTTCAGAAGGTATCTTTTGACCAAGTGAGAAATGCAATCAAATTGAGTGTTAGCCCTCACTTTGCTTGGCCAAAACCAGTAAAAATAATTATAATTCATCCACATTAACAGTTAAAATACTTGTTGGGATAGAATTAGCAGAGTAAGGCCCAGCTGACAGAGTTCCATGTGACAAACTGATTTACAGGAATATGTTTAGCTGCTTTATTCTTGCAGAAGAACAAATCCAGAGAAATACATATCCAAGATGTTTTGGATTTTAAAGAGGAGATTTGAGGAGTTAAATTTTGCTTACATCATCTCTAAACTTTCAAGATATATGAAGACGGATGAATAAAGGCCAGAAGACGTAGGTATTAATTCCAAAGAGTCTTTTGGCTGTCTTTCTGATGCATAGTTACTAAAACATAATTTTGCACACTAGTCCTGTAACATGATGCTGAGTCATCAATTTTAGGGGCTATAGAATGAAATTGTATCACTGCTTCTGCTTTTTTAATAATAAACCATTTCAGGTGAAGTAAAGATAGGGAGTCAGATCTATGACCAAACTAGGAAGCACATGTCTGGATTGTGCACTCGCACTCAAAAGTGTAGTTTAAAGCTCAGCTTTGCACACCCCTCATCCCGCTGCTGCTAATCACAGTGCCATTTCCATCTGCATCTTGTTTAGAGCACCCCTAGAGTTGCTCTAGCTTACACAGCCGTGCAATGGCTAATGATCAGCACGGCACTTGGGTCCCTTGGTCATGCCTGTTGTTCTGTTTTACCAGTAGCTTAGATGCTGAGTAGCATTAAGGCCCCTGTATTGTGTCTTACCTTAGGAAAATTTTTCCAGGACCAATGAAGCACACTTTATGGCCAGAATATGCCAGCAATGAATTTTCAATATTGTCTTTTGTGTGTACAGACAATATTCCTGTTATCACTCTTCCAAGTGCTTTAATTCATATGGTTTGAAGTACAATGTACAAGCTATTAAAAAACAATGCAAATAAAGCACGTCTGTCCGTCTTTAAGCATTGCCTATGTGTGAAGTTCATATCCTCTGAACTGTGCATCATTGCTGTGCTTTATGCATAGGCCCAGTTTCCATGTATATCCATGGCCCCAATTATCACTGGGTTACTTCTAACAACTGTTGATAGCTAGTAAGAATTTAGTAATGTTTGTCACTGCTTCTTTTGACTGCCTCCTTGGAAATTTTACTGATTTTATCTTTTAAATTTATTTTAAATTAATGATAGCGCAGTTAGTGTTCAGCTGTTAGCCAGCATGTTTTGACTCTGTCACACAATGCCTTTTCTTCATGGTTAATGCCAAATCTCTCTGCTTCAAACCATGCCCTTTTATGGTGTCTTTGAAGGATTATCACACCTGATGCCTCATCTTCATCAGGAAGAGATACAACCTACAAAGGTCTTGTATGTGTAACGTCAATGAAAAGTACATAGATTGAGCTGAAGAGAGATGTATCAAACTCTATCAGTTGGTTATGGAAATGAAGACACTATAGTTCAGGACTGAAGGCTCACAGTGGTCTATGCTGAAGTTTCAGTCTCAGTTTGAGGCTGGCA
This sequence comes from Pelusios castaneus, assembly GCA_007922175.1. Classification (NCBI taxonomy): domain Eukaryota; kingdom Metazoa; phylum Chordata; order Testudines; family Pelomedusidae; genus Pelusios; species Pelusios castaneus. The sequence goes on from ML685798.1 coordinate 3,312,865, forward strand.
CTGGTGGTGACATGTCTTCCTATACCTCAGAAAAAGTCACTTAAGCTCTACTGCTGAAGGTCACATTAACCCCTTTTTCATGCGGTCTTTCCAGTCACATTCTGTGAATTCTGACTCTATCTGAAGGGATCATCTCCGTCATGGAGCATCAACTTCAGTATAGAAGTGATGAGTAGGCATACTCAAATCTTTTCTTCCATGAAGTCCAGAAAGAGATCCTTACAATATTGCTTAATATACAGTGGCTTTGTGCTCTTTTTTTGGTGGCAGTGGCAGAAAGCAAACTTAACTAGTGCTGCTTACACCTCAAATTAGCATTTTCCTGAATTTAAGCATCAGATGTGCTACCCATCCATGTGGACAGATGTAAATGCATTTACCTTGTATGTAACGTGCTAGTGTCTTGACATTTTCCTGGGTTTTTCTGTCTAGTAAAATGCTTTTATAGGGTTCTCCCTAACTGACCATTCTTCATTGTCCTTCTCTTAGCCTCTGTCAGTTTGCTGATCCAAGAGTGTAGCAGCCCAGATGAATGTGGGTCCCTCTATATGGTGCCCCACATTGTCCTTTCATGTCACAGCCTCAACTGTGATTTTTGTGGTAGTGTTCAAACCAGCCCTTTTGTCTTTATAGCTTGACTCTTCAATCACATTTAAGTGGGCGGTGGGAACTTCTCCTCACAGAGGAGACAGCATTGCTATAGAAAGGAAATTAATATGGACAGGTATGTCAAGATCAAGGGAATGTAAAGTTAGAATGATGTATTGTTAATGAATTGGGACATCTTGGTGCATCCCAAACAAGCAACTGCCATAATACAATAATTAGACAAAAGTATTGAAAAATGTCTGTAATTAATACTGGGATTGAAAGTGGGGCCAAAGGAATACCATGCAGTCAGAAATTGAGCTGAATTGTTTTATACAGGGAAAGGTTACGAGAAAATGGGAATAGAAGACTGTAGTTGCTTGAGCTCCCATTCTTCCAGCACGAGATAACCCAAACGACATATAATAATGTGTCTGTTTCAGGCATGTCAGAAAACAGATTAGCATATCTTGTGAATAGGGCAAGAAATCTGCCACAGCAATTTTTTTGACAAATCTGGTTTTGGCTCAAATAGAAGTTTCATTTGATTTTATTGTATTGAAATTTGTTGAAGGTGAAAGGATAGAAAAAAAAGAGCTCTGATAGTGAAATCTATTTTTTGTTCCTGTATCATAGTTTCTTTCCAACTGAATAGCATTCTCTCACAATTTGCCAGATTTATGGTTCTTGACTAACCAAAATCAAATAGAACTTGTAGTGCTTTTGTAAAACACCGTTTATTTCTGGTCAGTCTTTATGTGCATGCTTCATGAGATCTTGCCAGGTGCTGTTTTATGATTTTTGGCTGGAAAAGTAAAAGTAAACCTATGCAGAAGATGACGGTTGCTGTTCCTAGAAAGTTACCAATAAGCAACCAACTTCTTTGTTATTGGCTGCATGCATCCATCTCCCCTGTGAATTAACTGTACATATTGCTATTAATGTAGGAGTCATGTTCAGGACTATGGCAGAGTGCTATGCAGCTGCTCCAGTGGCTTTTAATTGTGAGTTCTGTATAGCACTGTTGCCTTTTCATGCACTTGGATGTCAATATAATTTTAAATGCTTAAAAGAGTGTTAAAAAATTCTCAGACAAATCAATTTTCAGTAGAAATCTGAAAATAATTCCTTGCAAACCCTGATTATAAGTATTGGAACCCAGCTTTTGCATACCAATAGAAAAAGCCTTGAGTAGCACTTAGAGAATTTAAAATAGCTAACACCTTAGTGTTTTGATTAATTAATAATGTTGTTGATTAGACAACTTGGCTAATCCATGATGTGTAAAGGAGCAATATTTTTACTTATTTGTATTATCATAAAACCTAAGTGCCCTAGTCATAGACAGACTCCACTGTGCTAGGCACTGTACAAATAGGTAACCAAAAAATTTCCTGCCCCAGAGAACTTAAAATCTATGTATAAATTGTTTATCATATAGCTACTTTTGTACAAGTGTATATCTGCTTGTAGTACATTGAATATCAGAGTAGAAACTAGTCCTGCCATTAAAAATTATTTTACAATGGGCTAAGTGGCATAATTGATGCAAAAGGGTTCTCAGACTTTTTTGAGAGCTCCATTATTCATCTCTGGAAGATCACAGAATCATAGATATGGAGACTGGAAGGGACCTTGAGAGGTCATCTTAACTATCCTGGAGGTTATGTCTTGCAAAAAGTAAAATAAAAAGCCATCTTGGAAAAGTGTTTGTGATGGGAAGAGAGGTCATTCTCTCTTAAACTGCCAGTAACTTCATCATTTAAAAATAAGAATAATACCTTGCATTTGTAACAATACTCTCCATTTGAGAATTTCAAAGTCCTTTAATGAGCAAACATAGTCTCGTAAGAATGCAGGCCTGGAAGGGACTCATCAAGTCTGTGCCCTACTCTGAGGTAGGGCCAAGTATATATGACCATCCTGGACAGGTATTTGTTTAGCTTTTTCTTAAAAGCCTCCAATAATCAGAAACTGGAAGGTACTATGAGAGGTCATCAAGTTCAGTCCCCTGCACTCATGGTGGGACTAAGTACCTCTTAAACCATCACTGACAGTTGCTTGTCTAACCTGCTCTTAAAACTTCCAGTGATGTAGATTCCACAGCCTGCTTAGGCAACTTATTCCAGTGGCTAATCACCCTGACTGTTAGGAATTTTCTTCTAATGTCCAACCTAAACCTCCCTTGCTCTAATTTAAACCCAATTGCTGCTTGTCCTATAATCAGAGGTTAAGGAGAACAATTTTTCTCCCTCCTCCTCATGACAACCTTTTAGGTACTTGAAAACTGCTATCGTGTCCCCTCTCTGTCTCCTCTTTTCCAGACTTAGACACACCCAGCTCTTTCAGTCTTCCCTCGTAAGTCATAATGAGGATTCCACAAGCTTCCTATCCCAGTGCTTAACTATCCTTATGATTAGAATGTTTTACCCATATCTGACCCAAATCTCTCTTGTTGCAAATTAAGCTGATTACCTTTTGTCCTGCTTTCAGTGGACATGAAGATCAATTGATCACAGTCCTCTTTTTGTACAGCCCCTAACATATTGAAGACTCTTAACAGGTTAACATCTTTCCTAAAGTAGGGTGCCAGAACTAGAGACAGTCCTCTGTCTTAGCGTCAGCAGTGCTAAGTAGATCAGTTACTTCCTGCAGCTCACATAATACTCCTGTTAATACACCCCAGAAACATATTACGCTTTTTCTCAACTGCATCGCATTGATTCATTTAATTTGATAGCTAGTATAACTCCCAGATGCTTTTCAGCGGTATGACTGCCTAGCTGATTATCCCCCATTTCATAGACATCCATTTGATTTCCCGTGCCCCCAGCAAAGTACTAATCTTGGCATTACTGAATTTCATTTTACTGACTTCAGACCAATTTTCCTATTTGTCAAGGTCACTTTAATTCTAATCTTGTCCTCCAGGGTGCTTATAACCTCTCCCAGCGTGGTGGTGTCATCCATAGGTTTTACAGGCATACTCTCCACACTCTTATACAAGAAGTCTTTAATAAGATATTAAATAATGACAGACCCTACTGGGACATACCCACTAGATATATCCTCCCAGTTTGACAGTGAGCCATTTAGAGCTACACTCTGAGTATAGTTTTCAACCTATTATTCATCACCTCATATATTAATTTCAACTAAAAATCCTTGTGGACTCTTGACATGCTAATCCTTTGGTGCTTGCTTCTCAAAAGCTTTGTTTGGTAGAAGTCTCTGAGTCATTGGTAATACCTAGATTATAAAAGCCTTGGAATGGGGTCTGTCTGTGTCGGTGGGTGGATGGTGCTTAGCACCACAGGGCTCTGGTCCACTATACAGGCTCCTAAGCACCACAGTAATACGAATAATAAAGGAATGTTGTTTGAGCATCCCTGAGTGAGAGCTTTTGACCTCTGGGAACCTGAGATCCAAGGGTGTCTTGCACTATAAAAGAAAAGAGGCATTGTGTCTTATGAGCTCATTATAGGTTATCAAATCCTTATGATTTCCATAGCATTATGAGCTCAACAGATCCTGCGCATTGAACCCACAGTAAGTCAATGGACTAGTCATATTTACATAGAGCAGTTTGGTCCCTAGGTCTGAATGAGCCTTTTAAAAATAGAACTAATCAAAGTTTGTCCAGATTATTCATAGTATAACACTATTTAAATAAATGTATCTGACAGTGGATTGGAAAACAAAGGGGGATTAGTGTGCAAGGAGTGAGTCATGCTGGCAGAGAGCTGTGTGAGGAATCTTGCATAGTCCAACCATTGTACACCATGCCAGGAAGCAATAGCACTAGCAAGAACTGAACTTTCAATATCAAGGCCAGTTGGAAAAAATGTAAATTTACAATGTACAAAAGTCAATTTTGAACACAGATTATCCTCATTTAGTATAATAGCATATCAGGCCTGTGACTTGATGAAAAGTGGTGATCTGAATTTTCACTCAGGCTTTCAAAGCTTTCATTAGGAGCTTGATATGAGATCATAGTAGATAAATTATTCTTAAATTTCCCCCACGAAAAAGACTGACTTTTCTTAATTGGTTTTGTGAATTTAGAGCTTTCTTTACAGCCAACAATCTTTTATTGTTCAGGTATAACAGGATATGCTTTCCAGCCAATGTTCCTTCTTTGTAAACTGGAGGGACCTCTGCTAGGGCTCAAGGGTAGTTCAGTCTCTCTTGTTTGGTCAATTTGCTCTGTCATCAACGGTCTCAGCTAATGACAATGTGTTTTTGTAATGGATTATAAATCTTTCTTAACATCTGTCACTGTGCCTTAGTGAGCCACAACTGAGGATACCTCATTCAGGACAGACTGCTGGGAAATGGGGCAGACCCACACTCACCCCAGACTGGTAGTTATTGTTTCAAACCAGTAACAAAAATAAACTTCTGTCTCACTGCACTGGTTAGCAAGAAGTCAGAAATGAAGTCTCCTTAGGCATCCTAGTCCGTATTTCACCTCTTAGCTATTAGACTTTTTGATGAGTGGTTATTTAAGACTAATTTCGTCAAAAAAAGGGTTCTTCCAATCTCAAGAGATCAGCCACACAGCCAGGTTAATATATAACTCAGATATTACCCAATAAATCATGTTACTGTCTATTCTTTAGTATCTTGGATGAAGTTTGTAGTAGTGATGAAATAAACTGCTGGCTTGTAAAATCTCTGGTTAACTTCCAAAAGATTGGAAGGTCCTCGGTAAATTGTTTGGAATGTTCCTTTAATTGTAAGTCCATAGTCTAGCGATCAGAGAAGGAAAGAAGAAAAATGAAGATGCTTCCAGGGCCTACTGTCTTTTTCTCCATGTGATAGAAGGCTTCCAGGCTTAGTTTGTGGAAAATTTCAGGAGTCCAGGGTCACATGAGCAAGTCATATGCCTGTGCATGCTTTGTAGGAACAGCCATTGCCCATATTCTGACTAAAGCATTTACAGGAAGCCCCATTGTGTAGGACAAGCTTCTTCTATTGCCATTGTGTGAGATAAATGTCCTTTGATTGGCCTTCAACTTTAATAGTCCATTCATAATGTGGCTAGACTGAATATAAACTATCGTATAGGAATTATCTCAGGAGCAAACACATTTGAAATGCATGTAAATAGTCAATATTCATAACTTCAAATACAAAGATGACACATGAATACAAATAGGATAATTACATTTAGAGGCATAGACCAAGTTGATACTGATGGTGGCAAATATGCTGCTGTCGTTTCGAACTCTCTGGTTCAATTGAGTGGACAGTCAGCTTCACCTCGTAAGAAGAGTAGTGCTGAGTCGAAGGGATGGCATTTCCCTTCAACTCAGTGCAGTGGAGCCACGGAGGCAAGTGGGAGTTAGTCGAAGGAGATATATAAATAATTTTACATAACTTGTGCATCTTTCTTTGACTGCCTTCAAAAACGGTGGCAAGTGTAGACCAGGCCATACCCTTCTAAGGTCAGAAGGGACAAAAAGATCAACTAGTCTGACCTCCTGCACAATGCAGGCCATAGAACCTCACCCATTCTCTCCTGCAATAAACCTCTAACCTATGACTAAGTGATTAAACTCCTCAAATAATCATTTAAAAACTTTACAGAGAATCCACCAGCAAGAGAGCCGTGCTCCATGCTACAGAGGATGGTGAAGAACCCTCAGAGCCTTTGCCAATCTGTCCTGAGGGAAAATTCCTTCTTGATCCCAATATGGCAATCAGTCAGACTCTAAGCATGTTAGTAAGACTCATCAGTCAGACACACAAGAAAGAATTCTCTGTAATAACTCAGAACCTACCCTATCAATTGTCCCATCAGCATATCTACCACTAGGAGCCAAAGATCAGTGAATTGTCAAACTAGGCTGTCCCATTTTTTCATCCCCCCCCCCCCCCCCCCCATGAATTTATCAAGCTCAGTTTTGAAACCAGCTATCTCCTCAGGCTTGTCTGACACGATCTATTCTTTGTAAAATCATATTGTATTTTATCCCAATTATAGTTAACCTCAATCTCTTTAACTACTTTCTCTTTCAATTTTTTTCCTAAGACCTTGCATACTACTGAGGTCAAACTAAGAGGCCTGTAGTTACCTGAATCAGTTTTTTTTCCCCTTTCTTGAAAATAGGAACTACATCGGCAATTCCCTAGTTGTATGGTAGGTCCACTGAGTTCACAGATTCTTTAAAAATCCTTGCTAGTGGGCTTGCAATTTTATGTGCTAGTTCCTTTAATATTTTTGGATAAAGATTATCCAGCCTCCCTGATTTAGTCCCACTAAGCTGTTGAAGTTTGGCTTTAATTTTGGGACTGGTAATTTCTACCTACATCTCCTCAATCCCATTAGCTGTCCCAGGGCTGTCCCTGGTGGGGGGGGGCAGGGCCAACTGGCCTGTGGAGGGCCCTTGCACTCTGGGACACTCTGCTTGATATCGGCTGCCAACTAGAACATCGAGCCATTGATCAGTACACATTGAGACTGATAAGGTAGCCAACTTTCTATCTACCTTACAGTCAGTTCAACCAACCCATACTTCTGTAACTTGCTGGCATGAATACTCTGGGAGACAGTGCCAAAAGCTTTGCTAAAGTCAAGGTATGTCAGGTCCAACAATTTTTCCCACATCTACGGGCCCTGTCATCTCATCATAAAAGGCAATTGGGTTGGTGAGGCATGGCCTTTGGTGAATCCGCGATGACTGTTCCCGATCATGTTCCTCTTCTCCAAGTCATTCAAAAGGGATTCCTTTAGGACCTGCTTCATGATTTTTTAGGGACTGAGGTGAGGCTAAATGTCTGTAGTTCCCTGGCTCCTCCTTCCCTCTTAAGCTCGCAGAAGCAGGGCCGTCTCTTGGGGGCAGCGGGGCCCAGGGCCAGTTGGCCAAGGCGGGGCCCTGTCCCCCCCCCATGCTGGCGGGGAGTGCGGCAGGCCGGCTCACTCCTCCCCCCAGTGACACCAGTTGACCCCTGGGGAGCCAGCCCCGAAAGCCAAGGCCGGGAGCCGTGGGCCCGGGCCAGGAAGCTGAGGCCGTGCGCTTGGCGGCAGGGAGCCGGAGCTGCGGCCGAGAATCCAGGCGATGGGGAGCCGGAGCTGAGGCTGCGGCTGCGGGGGGGTGGGGAGCCAAAGCTGAGGCCGTGGGGGGGGGAGCCCAGGCTGCGGCGGGGAGCCGGTCCCAGCTTCCGCCACCCCAGCCACAACCGGGACCCCAGGCTGCCACGACTGGTGCCCCAACCAGGGAACTGAGGCCCCCCGCTGGGAGCCAATGCCGGTCGAGGCCATGGCCAGGGACCCTTCCTGGCCGCATGTGGCCCTGGCCAGGGGTATTGGGCAGGCTGCCCCTCTCCTGGGCCTGTGTGCTCAGCCCTGGGGTTGGGGAGGAGGACCGGCCCAGGGGCCAGGGGAAGCGCTCCTGGCCTGCCCCACTGCCTTCGACTCGCCCCGTTCGCACCCCCCCGCCTCGCAAGAACGGCCCTGCGCAGAAGATTTCTTTAAGTCAAGCTGGTCGCCTGCTGTATTTGATATTCTTTCTGTATATCAGGATGATTTGTTCCAGTGCCCTCGATATGGTTTCTTTAAAATACAGCCTGCTATTTTAGAATCATAGAATCTGAGGGTTGGAAGGGAGCTCATGAGGTCATTTAGTTCAACCCCCTGCTAAAAGCAGGACCACTCCCACTAAATCACCCCAGCCAGGGTTTTGTCTAACCGGGCCTTAAATGTTTCCAAAGATGGAGATTCCACCACCTCCCTAGGTAACCCATTCCAATGCTTCACCACCCTCCTAGTGAGAAAATTTTTCCTAATATCCAGCCTTGACCTCCTCCGCTGCAGCTTGAAACCATTGCTCCTTGTTCTGTCCTCTGTTACTACTGAAAACAGTCTAGCTCCCTCCTCTTTGGAGCACCCTTTCAAGTAGTTGAAGGTTGCTATCAAATTCCCCCTTAGTCTTCTCTTCTGTAGACTAAATAAGCCTAGTTCCTTCAGTCTTTCCTCATAAGTCATGTGCTCCAGCCCCCTCATAATTTTTGTTGCCCTCCGCAGACTCTTTCTAATTTGTCAACATCCTTTCAGTAGTGGGGAACCCAAAACTAGACACAGTATTCCAGATGCGGCCTCACTAGTGCTGAATAGAGGGAATAATCCCATCCCTCCATCTGCTGGCAACACTCCTTTTGATGCAGCCCAATATGCCATTGCCCTTTTTGGCAACAAGGGCACACTGTTGGCTCGTATCCAGTTTCCCGTCCACCATAACCTCCAGCTCCTTTTCTACAATGCTGCAATTTAACTGATCAGTCCCCAACCTGTAGCAGTACATGGGATTTTTCCATCCTAAGTGCAGGACTTTGCACTTGTCCTTGTTGAACCTCATGAAATTTCTTTTGGCCTAATGCTCTAATTTGTGTAGGTCTCCCTGAATCCTATCCCTGCCCTCGACTGTGTCTACCATTCCCCCCAGCTTAGTGTCATCTGTGAACTTACTGAGTGTGCAATCTATCCCATCATCCAGATCATTAATGAAGATGTTGGTCTCCTTTTCCCTCATATTAGCCTCCCAGGGAATCCTGGCCACCAGTTCCATGAGGGCATCAGTCTGCTTTTCTCAAGTCCAGCATCCATGTTCTGCTGCTCTCCGTTCTTCCATTTGTCAGGATTCTGAACTCAACCATTTCATGGTCACTGCTGCCCAGGTTGCCATCCACATTTACTTCCCCTACCAATTCTTCTCTGTTTGTCAGCAGCAGGTCAGGAAGAGCCACTAATTGGTTCTTCCTGTACTTGCACCAAGAAGTTGTCCCCAACACTCTCCAAAAAGTTCTTGGATTATCTGTGCATTGCTGCATTGCTTTCCCAGCAGATGTCAGGGTGATGAAATCCCCTATGAGAACCAGGGCTTGTGATCTGATAACTTCCACTAGTTGTCTGAAGAAAGCATCACCTACCTGAGATGAGGTAGAGATTTGCAAAGGAAGAGTCTTACAGGTTTCAAAACGTACTTAAATCAGGATTGAGCAAGTAACTAGTTGCCTTGCTCACCCACTTTCTTTGACAGCATGCTTCTTGACCAGGCGGTAAGCGATCTTCTTGAAGCCAATTAACATTTACAACAGATATGGAATAGTGCCATGTTTATGAACAGAAGCATTTTACAAGCAGGCAGCACCATCTGCAGAGTGAAACTGACTAGTTAGTTTTTGCTCTGCAGCCAGTACATGGATAAAATGACCTTCATGAGTGTTACACAGACATTTTTATTTTTTCACGCAGCAGCATTTGGAGAACATCAGAAATACTGAGATAAAACCACCTAAGATTATAGTGTTGCTCTGAACATGCGCTAACTCTGCAATGGCACAGCATGACTCCACCACCTTAGAGGCATGATGTGGTGAGTAAGAAATCCAGATAGGAGTGAACAACAGAAACCTACAACAAAAGATACATATTGATAGCTAATAACGATCTGGATGCCCTTTAGCCTGCATATGGGAAGGTAATGAGCATGTGGTGTTGAGTGGAGCCAGCCCTCATGAGCAACAGAGAATTCCGAGCAACAGGGGGCAGAGAGAATGGCCAAATAGGGTTCCTTCCTTGGACACTAACAAGCAAACTCCCACTCTGAGTGCCCTTCCCTTTAGAGTCACAAGGCTCCAGTGACCACCCATGGCATCCTGGTGGTGGAGACTGTCCCAGTGAGTTCTCTGGATTTTCCCAGCAGCAAATTAGGAAGAAGCCAACCTGATGCTGCCTATTCTCAACCCCCCCAGCCTTCACATCTGGATGCCCATGATGTCAGTAGTTTTATTTAAGTTCCTGAACAGGGCTAGATTAAGCGGTTCTGGGGCCCCAGGCTGCCCACTTTTGGGGGGCACTGTCCTCTGCCCCCTCACCCTGGGCCCCTGGACCTGTTCTTCCCCCACTCTAGGTCCTCCTAGTCTGAAGCCCTGCCCCCAGACCACAGTGGCCTGAGGGCAGGGTGGGCCATAGTCCTGGAGCCAGAGGCCATGGCACTCTAACCCCATCAAGGGCCAGGGCCAGGGCCAGGGCTGGCTACCAGGGCCTGGAGGACGGCTGCTGGAAGCCGCCCCACGCACTGCTCAGCCCCACCCCCAGAGCACCATGGACTGCCATTGCCTCAAGCCCCAGGGCCCTGCCCCTCTAACACTCGCACCCCAGCCCAGCCAGGCTGGGGCCCAGGGCTGCAACCCCTACAGTCCCTGCATTGATCCAGCCCTGCTCCTGGACATTGTCTTCAATTTGCTCAACCTCCCCACTTTCTCGCCTTCCTCTTCTTCCCTCCAACTCCCTCAGTGTCCTCCTTCCCTTTCCCCCCACTGTCTTGTTCGTATATAACTATAATTACCTCCATAATAAGAATGAATACAGAAACTGAACTAATAAGGCATTTGCACATCATTATTATGCTTGCATATTAAATCGCTTAATGTTTCTGTTTTGATTGCAAGATCTATAGTGTGGACAGTAGAATCCCAATCTTGAGAGGGATCATGGATGCTTGTGAAATATAAATATTTGTGGAGTTGATGAAATTTTATTTATTAATGTAGATCACATTTAAATGATTTGGAATAAATTTTTATATTCTTAGAACTCCTTGGTATTTTAGGGTTTTTTTCAGCATCTATAGGAATGTTGAATCTTAAACTGTAGCAATTTTTAAGTGTTTTATTTAAGTATAGAGAGATAACTGTCAGCCTCCTTCTGTTCTCTTAAGCTTGAGATAGTGAAGCTATACCAGGTTTTCCATTGCCTCTAAGCCAGTGATTCTCAACCTTTCCAGACTACTGTGTCCCTTTCAGGAGGCCAATTTGTCTTGTGTACCCCCACGTTTCACCTCATTTAAAAATATTGATTACAAAGTTAGACATAAAAATACAGAAGTGTCACAGCCCACCACCACTGGAAAAAATGCTTACATTTTCATTTTTACCATATGATTATCATATAAATCATTTGGAATATAGATATTGTACTTACAATTCAGTATGTGTTATATAGAGCCTGAATTTGCTAGTGCTTTTTTTTATGTAGCCTGTTGTAAAGTAGGCAAATATCTAGATGAGCTGGTAATAACATCTAGGAAGACCGCTACATACACCTAGGGATGTGTGTACTGCTGGTTGAGCACCATTAAGTAGTACTTTTTAAATAATACACTAGATGGGACATGATATTTTTTTGTTGTCATGCTGCTCATTCCTAAACTTATAAATGTGAACATCTGTGCCTTTTACTGTGCAACATGATTTGTAATGGTTGACTCTGCTAGCTTGGGAAAAGGGTTGGAGGAAAAGTATAAATGTGGAACTGAAGCCTGACTAAAACAGCACTTCATGATTTTAGACTTGTGGTAGAGATATTGTAGTTCCGGCTGACAGGGTGAGTCCTTCTTTGTAAGCCCACATTACAGGCACTTTGTGAAAAATTACTTTTCACTGAAATCTTGTCTTTCTTATTTCAGAGGTGATTGGATATATATTTTTAAAAATGACAAATTTCAGTTACACATTTTTGGGGGGGTATTTATAATTTTAAAATATTTCTGTATTGTGCTTGGGTAACTCAGTTTCTGACCTTAAGTTCACCATGTATGTAATTTTTGGTAATGATACGTGCCTTTAATATTTCTGAAAATATTTGACCTAGGATTAGAATTGCACAAAAACAATTTGTTCATGCATGTGTTATTGTAGTCATGAATATGATTATTCTATTGAATTAAGCGTAACAAGGGACAAAGGTGCAGAAACATTCTACACAAGAGTTCTTCTTTACAGCCCTAGACCTTTATAGTCCTTCCCCTCTCAGTCATAATAGCCTGTGTGTTAACATTCAGTGCATACTGCACGGCCTACGTTTTTCTTCCTTAAGGAGATGGAAGATGAGTAGCATTGGTGAAAAACACCAGTGAAGTCAATCTGGGGGTGTTGAACAGTTTATCATCTCTAAGCTTTTTATTTTGATTTTAGGATTTTGATCTTACCTCACGGATCTATTTTGTTAGTATTTTTATAGTTGTTGATTGTATACAGAGATATGAAATCATACCAGTTTATTGCAGTATAGTAAAAATTCAAACTAATAAAAAGTACCACATCATGAAATAAGCACAGATGCTGCACATTTAAATGGTTAGATACTCCAACTTTAGATTTTTATGTTGCTTAAGCCCTGCATTATTTCCAACAGAGTGCTTGGTGTTGTACAGGTGTAATTAAGGCTGTCTTTTCTTTTAGGAACTTGAAGTCTAAATGGAACAGAGAGAATGCCAAAAGGCAAAATAGTACAGTGAAGTGCAATACTTAATTGGTGTCTTTTGTAATTTTTATATACATTTAGGGTATTTTTATTTATATAATGTATTAATTATCCTAAACTAATCTACACTAACAAAATTACTTTATTTTAAATATGAAGCCATAACAATTTACTCAGTATAAACTAAAGGACTCAAAATCCCTGCTCTAGAAAGAACTTTTAAACTTTCCAAACACTACCTTTGATACAAGTGTTTAAATAGATATGCCTTTGTGGCATATCTGGAAGGACAAAGAATTCTAACTCTGGCAGACCAGCATGTTCATTGCATTTTAAACCCACAAGACTTTCCCTGAAAACCTGTGAGCCTAAAGTCACATAAGTCTAAGGTCTCCAAACACTTCAGACAACTCTGCTCTGGAGACACCATAAAGAGCTTGAATTGTATGAAAGGTCAGGAAGCACAGGTCCTTTGAAGACACCACAACCTAAACAACAGCTACATTCTGTGTAGCTATAGACTGAGTATATCACATTATACTGATCCAATCTTGAGGTGATAAAAATGTAAATAAGGGTGGTGAGGCCTGCATCTGATAGGAAAAAGTTGTAATTGCAGCATCTGTTGCAGGTGGGTTGAGGGGAATAAAAAACTCTAGGTGGCAGGTTGCTGCTACTTTACTCTTAGGTGGCTGTGGAGCCAGACTCCCAAACTAGCTAATTAAAAACTAAGGAATGGAAAAAGCTCTTCTGTTGAAGCTGTTTTTACAATTTTTAAATTGATTGGATTTTTTTTCCGAAAGATACATTCTAGGAATTATTTTGGGGGTAGGTCTATGGCCTCTGTTAAACAGGAGGGCATACTAAATGATCACAGTGGTCCCTTCTGCCTTTGGAATCCTATGAACCTATGACGTGTGGCTGTCTGTTCCTGCCAGAGTTCATAAGTGTTGCATTGTTTTGTGATCAAACATATCAACAGTATCGAGCTGAAAATAATTGTGATGAATTCATGAATAGAAGATACCAGTGGCAATTGAACCTTTGAGCGGCAGATGTAAAAACATGAGCCGGTTTTAGCCAGAAGAGTGAGTCCCAAATCTTGAAAAGTATTTAATTTAAATGGGAATTAACTGCCTAAATACTTTTCAGGATCCAGGACTTAGTTCTTTGTTTAGATTCAATAGCAGACCCTCAAAACCCTTATGTGGTCTCACCCCTGGGAACAGGATGGATGCACTGCCTCTGGTTCCAAAGGGGTAGCCGTGTTAGTCTAGTTCAGCAAAACAAACAAGGAGTCCTGTGGCACTTTTAAAGACTAACAAATGTATTTATTGCATGAACTTTCGTGGGAGAAAACCCCACTTCGTCAGATGGTTTAAAGATGGGGAGCTTACGGAATGGGAGGAAAATAAATGCAGGGAAGTGTAAGTCATAAGATCAGGTCAGGTTGTAACAGCAAATCAGAGCCGTTGTTAAAATTGTAACACTTGGGAACAGCATATAGAGGAAGGTGAAGTCAAATCACCTGTTGTAATAAGAATAAAATCCACAGTCCTTGTTTAACCCTGAGGAAACAGAATCAAATTTACACATACATTCCAGTTTTGAAGTTTCTCTTTGAAGCTGTGATTTGTTATTCATTTGAGCACAGCTAGTAAGTCGTCAATCGAGTGAGCGGAGTGATTGAAGTGTTCCCCTATAGGTTTTTGAATGTTGTGATTTCTGATATCAGAGTTATGTCCATTTATTCTTTTGTGCAGAGACTGTCCTGTTTGTTCAATATATAAGGCAGAGGGGCATTTCTGGTACATAATGGCATAAATCACATTGGTGGACGAACAGGTGAATGAGCCCTGGATGGAATATCTGGCTTGATTAAGTCCTGTGGTGGTGTCTTTTGTGCAGATATGTGGGCAAAGTTGGCAGTGTGGTTTGTTGCAGAGATATGTGCCTGCTTTAATGTTTCTGTTGTTTGGTCTGTAGTTGCTGGTGAAGGTTGTGGGGTTGTCTATAAGCGAGGAGAAGTCTGTCTCCCAAGGCTTGAAAGAGTGAGGGATCATCTTGTAGAATAGGCTGTAGATCCTGGATGATGTGCTGTTGAGGTCTGACTTTAGGGTTGTAGATGATGACCAGTGGTGTTCTGTTGTTTTCTTTCTTGGGCTTCTCCTATAGTTGTTGACTTCTGGATACCTGGCTGGCTCTGTCAATTTGTTTCTTCACTTCTGCGGATGGGTATTGTGCTTCATGGAGTGCTTGATGGAGATCCTGAAGGTGTCTGTCTGTCTCTCTGAGGGATCGGAGCAAATGTGATTGTATCTTAGGGCTTGGCTGTAAACAATGGCTCGTGTGGTGTGTCTTGGATGAAAGCTTTCTTTCTTTCTTTTTCTTTTTCTTTTTCTTTTTCTTTTTCTTTTTCTTTCTCTCTTTCTTTCGTAGCAAGGGACCTATGACCATGACATGTTTTGCAATGTGGTTCCTAGACCCAAGACCATCCATATAATACCAAAGTTAATTTGCCTCAACCTCATTAGTCTTCTATTTAAAAAATAGAAAGATTGCCAACAAAAAAAATTACTGGTGAGGTTTTTCGGAGGGAAAGAGTTTGAGTGAGGGTTTAATAGGGGTTTCGTTTCCTTAAGGGAAGCTAGCACTTTACCTTTTTGAACGAAAGAGTTGACAACATTTTTCAAATGATATTTATTATTGTTGCACATGGAAAGTCCCAATTAAGAGCAGGGCCTCTATTGGGCTAGGTCATGTACAAACAATATATTATAACTTAAGGTAACAAGGAACATATGCAGGATGAGGCAAGTGGGGTCATACACATAAAATATTTACTTTTTTATAATAAAAGTCCCAGTTCTCCCTCAGTCTAGCCACCATTAAAGTATGACCATGCTATTTTCCACTCTGAACAGTTCTGCTTTTTTGGCACTTCATTTATTTTTTGTCACCTCTAAATATTATTTTATCATTCGTGTGGGTGGATTTGTTCAACTTGTTAATAATATATTAACCATTTGATGGGCACCAGTATGCAAAACTACAGTGAGAAGGAAACCCAGTAATTTCAATATGTTTTCATATTTGTGTAAAACATGCAAGTGCTTGCTTGATTCAAAACTGTAGAGCTCCGCTTATCGCATTGGGAATGTAGTAAATCATCTTAATGCTGCTCTGTGAGACAAATTTTTAGAATTTTTAATTTCCTTGTGTGTTGCAATACTTACGAGAAGATTAGAATTTCTTAAGTCAGCCTCTCCTTATGCTAACTGTGGCAGATTGCCTTGTGGGATGTGATAAGTGTTGATGCTGAACATCTATATTGGCAAGGTTGATATTCTTTCTTGCTCAGAAGCCAAGATTGGAATATTTTGATTTTTATTAGTAGCGTTAGTGCTGAGAACACAACCCAGTTGACTGAACGGACAGCATTTGTTGATTTAATAATGGACCAAAAAAGTACTAATACACTTGTAACATGGCTGAAATGTAAAATAAAAATATTATCTAAAAATACGTATTCCCTGAAAGTTAATTTGGTGATCAGAATACATATAACTTCACATAAACTATGCTAAAAGAACATGAAGGTTGCATAGTTTTTTTTAAGCACTGAAGTTAGGAAATATGTGATTTAAATTTGCTGGTGCAATCCTTTGATTCAATCCCCTTGTGCATCTACATTATGATAGACTGTAAAACTTCAAAAAGTCCATAATTCATTTCAATATTTAATTTGAAAACTTTTCAAAATATCATTTTGAAACAGTTTTGTTTAAAAAATGGCATTTTGAATTGACCCATTTTTTGGAAATATCATTTAATTGAGAACTAAAATATTTAGTGTGTTTGAAAATAATCAAATCTTTTCCACACGTTTTTTTCCTCCCACTTCAGCCACCAGACTGAAATATCAATTGTTTGCTTAGCTCTATACAGGGTGGAAATACTCTGGGATGAATCTGGGTTGTGTAGTGAATAAGGCTGGTGTCTGTACAAGCCTTGCTTCATTTGTTACAGAACTTAGACAGTGTGCAGTAAATGAAGCAGGGAGTTGCGGAGATGTGGGTAAGACAATTAACTGGCAAATTGGATTCTATTTCTGACTTTGCAACAGCAGTTCCTTGTGATGCTAGGCAAGTTGCTTAAACCAAACTTTTCATAGGTGGCCACTAATTATATGGTTCTTCATTGTATGGTGACTGACTGTAGTCTGTGAAGTCTTGTTAAATGCTTAGCACTTTGGCTAATGCTCCAACTGAAGTCAGCGGGAGCTGTGCTTGGAATTTATAGATATATAAAACACTTTGAGTACAGAGTATTCTGAAAAAATCAGGTCCTCACTGTTTCAAAAGGGTACATGAATTTAATGGATACTTTCAAATTTAGTTGACTGTCAGTGGGCTTTGGGCACCTAAGTGCCTAAATACCTTTTGAAAATGAGACATAAGTGGTGCAGTGATTAATGCAGCAATGCGTAAATATCTTTAAAAATCTGGGTCTTTGTGCTTCCATTCCAGATTTATAAATGGGCTAATTCCCCATCCCCTCACAGAAGACTCGTGAAGATAATCAATTTAACATATTGCAAGCACTCAGATACTGTAATAATGAGAAGAATTATAGTTCTCTCTCGTAGCACTTGAAAAGAGATTTACCACAGAATTATGTATCATTATTCCCAATTTCTTGAGGAGAATGTCAGGGAGTGAATTGCCCGAGGTCACCCACTAAATGGCAGAACCAGGCATTGAACATGGGTCTCCCAAATCCAGTGCTTCACTCTCTGGACCACACTGCCTCCCCTGCTACTTTCATACTGTCTTGCCTTCAGAATCTGATGAGTTGTGATACCAAGGCCCTGTTCCTACCAGCTCATTTCCCACCTACCTGCTGTAGTGTACTACCAGATGTGCAGTCATGCTTTTCCTCCTCCTACACACAGAAGCTAAGCATGTGTGTGGTGGTGGGGCTGGATCTTATTTCCTGTGCTGCTGCGTAAGGCTGGGTCACAATCTGTTCCTTAAAAATGATGCAGAAAAGGATCCTATGACTAGTCCCAAAAGGAATCCAAGCCTTAAATATTTAGCAGTGCAAAATGGCATTCAGGCAGCTTTGTCATAACTCCTGTGAGTGAGACAAGATAATGTGCAGACTGTCTAAGGCAGAGAAATAAAAGACCCTTCTCCATAAACTAAGATGATGAATGAGCTTCTGACAGAGAGCATGGTATTCAGGTGATATTCACTCCAAGTTGCTGGTCATAAAGAAGGATGTGGCTGGCCTCAGTGAGAAGATCAACATGGTTGAAACTGGAGTAAGAAAAAATGATGATGTGGTCTTGAATGTGTGAGATGATTTCAAGAAGTTAGAGACAGAGACAGGATGGGATCTGTAAAATGATGATGTGGAGAATCATGGAATAAAAGACTAATGGGAAATACAAGGAGCCCCAGTGAAGGTTGAGCAAGCTGCTTTTGTTCTGTTAGTACAACATATCATTAAAGAGCAATAAAATTTGAGCTTAGAAGATGAAATTATAGCGGACAGTGCTCTTAGAATTCTCTTTCTCCCTACCAATTCATGGAATCACCCTCGGGATATAATTATAAAGTTATGTTCCTGTGAGCAACAACAAAGGCTAGAGAGCAAAATCCACATAAAATCCAGATATTTCAGGATTTTTTAGCTTCTGTGCTGTGATTGCATAGTGAAATGGAATAAGGAACTGAAGATATAAAATTTAGATGGGATTTCCCACTCCAATTTATCTTCTGTCAGAAAAAAAAGATCTTTGTCAAAGATCTTTTTTAAAAAAGGGAAAACATTCTGTGATCCTTGTGTCTACTTGAGGAAGGACATAATGAGTTGCCAGGGAAGACACTAGAGAAGCAAAGGGAAATTCTGTGGCAGGCAGTCAAGGCCAAAGTAGGAAAAGATTCCCAATTAAAACCAAGGAACTGGCCCCATTAGCTGCTCAAAGGATTCTGAGGGCTAAATATATTGTTTGCAGTTAGTGACACAAGGCTGGGCTCCGGACTGGAATTTTATAAGCGAGATAAGTCTACTTCTCTTCCCTCACATCCACACCGTAGCATATGCAAGTCCTGAACGACAAGGAAAGCGGATAAAAGAAACCTTACTATGAAAAGTGTTTAATATAGTGTTCAGATATACTCCACATCAAAAGTAGACAGTGTTCATCAAGTTTTTCTTGATTCTAGACAAGTTTAGGTTCATCTTAAAATAAATAAATAAATAAAAACACGTATGAAGAAAAAGTTCCAGAGGAGTAGACGTGTTAGTCTATTTCAGCAAAACAGACAAGGTCTGAAGTGACCTTGTGACATACCCTTTTCTGCATTTATATATTCCCCTACATACTGCAGTTTCTATTTCATGTGTCTGATGAAGTGGGATTTACTGACGGAAGCTCGTGCAATAAATACATTTTGTTAGTCTTTAAAAGTGCCACAAGACTCCTCGTTTGCTTTTCTGATCTAGACTGACATGGCTGTCCCTCTGGAACTTTTGATCAGGTAGAGTGAGGTTGTTAATGGCAGTTTCAGAACAATAGGGGACTGAATACAAGCTTCTTGGATTAATAAAATCACTATATTCACAGCCCATTGCAGGAGGAGAATTAATAGATATATGTTAGAAATTTACACTTCTTGAGGCATCATCCAAAGATGCTTTTTTTCCCCCCCTGCTTTCTCCATTGGGCATGGATCCAGTTACCCAGAGAATCTGCTACAATAAGTACTGAAGTAAAAAGAATAGCTGATGTCCAAGACAAAATTTCACTATGTGCTGACAGTGTTACTTTGTTACTTGTGAAGCTAAATATATACATCATATAATTATGTAATTAATATACAGGTATTAGATTAGATTTGAATTGTAGGTTTAAGTGGTAAAAAATGAAATGGATCACACCACAGTGACATGGAAGTAATAAGTATGCCTCACTAATAAGTAGGTATTAGATATATAAGTAACGTAAGGCTCTAACACAAGTCCTGCGGGCTCTGAGTCTATAAGATACCTATCTTGGCCCATAGAAGGCCTTGAGCCTGAAACAGGTTGGTGTGACTAGTTGACTGAGAGAGAACCTGTACCAGTGAAATGTAAGATTACGGTAAAAGATGTTATGGTACTGGTAATTCTGGAAACTGTAGCAACAGATGAAAAATACATTGAAATGTATCATTTAATATCACAAGATGACTGGGAAAGTCATCAATGACAATCTCTTGAAGGTTAAGGATAAACTTTTTCATAGGTTTGGGCCGTTTTTTGTTTGGTTCATAATATACATGTGTCCACTGACAACTGAGGAATCTGATCCTTGAGTCTCAGACTCATTGGCAGATGTTTCAGTTGCAGGTGTGTTGGGAACAGGGCTGTCCCTAGGATGGGGCGGGGCCTAGGGCCAATCAGCCTATGGGGGCTGCCAGTGCCCCCTCTGCTGGGGAGGAGGGGATCGGGGCAGGCCAGCCCAGAGACCGGTCTCCACTTCCCCACCCCATCCCTGGTGTGGTCTCTCTGCCCTGGGGACAGGGTGGGCCAGCCCAGAGACCAGGCTCTACTCTCCCACCCCACCCCTGGGCTGGCTGTTCAGCTGTACAGGTGGGGAGGGCTGGCCCAGAGGCCACTGAAGGCAGTGGGGGCAGGAAACAGCATGGCAGTGGGGGGCAATGATATGGGCCCAGCACAGTTGCCCTGCTTGCCCCCCCTGCTTGTTCCCCCAAGGATGGGCCTGGTTGGAAGGCAGGGTTGGGCCACAATTGGTGCATAACCACTGTCTGTCCTTTTCTGGCTTTTTCTTGTGATCAGAGCAATGTTAATTCCTTCTCTGTCAAGTCTTCACCAGTTAACCCTGTCTTGGACTACTCTTTCCCAGTGTGTGATGTCGATGTCACATCTCTTGGTGCTTGTCTTGAGGATGTCTTTAAAGCATTTCTTTCCCTGTTTCTTTCTCTTTTGGTGAGTGGAGTGTACAGCAATTATTTTGGTGGGTATGCATCAAGTATGTGCAGGGCCATCCCTAGGGGAGGGGCAAATGGGGCGATGGCCCTGCACTGCGCCCCCCCCCCCCCCCCCGGCCACACTCTTCCTTGCTCCCTGCTGCCTTCGGCAGGGAGCACTAAGCCCAGCCTCTGGGCTAGCCCTCCCCGCCCCCGGGGCGGAGCAGGCAGGCCCAGGGGTGGGGCAGGTGCTCCTTGTTCTGTCATCTGCCACCACTGAGAACAGCCTAGTTCCATGCTCTTTGAACTAGCTGAAGGCTGCTATCAAATCCCCCCTCACTCGTCTCTTCTGCAGACTAAACAAGCTTTGTTCCTTCAGCCTCTCCACATAAGTCATGTGCTCCTAATCATTTTTATCGTCTGCTGGATTCTCTCCAATTTGTCCACATCTTTTCTGTGGTGGAAGCCCCAAAACTGGACACAGTACTCCAAATGAGGCCTCCGCAGTGCCAGTCCCTCCATCTTCTGGGAATATTCCTACTAATGTAGCTCAATATGTCATTAGTCTTCTTGGCAATATGGGTCCACTGTTATCTCATACCCAGCTTCTTGTACACTGCAACCTCTTTTCTGCAGAACTGCTGCCTAGCCGGCCGGTTCCCAGTCTGTAGCAGTGTATGGAATTCTTCTCTCCTAAGTGCAGTGCTCTGCACTGGTCCTTGTTGAACTTAATCATCTTTCGTTTGTCCCAATCCTCCAATTTGTCTAGGTCACTCTGTTATCCTATCCCTACCCTCCAGCATATCTACTACTCCCCCTATCTTAGTGTCATCTGTAGACTTGCTGAGGGTGCAATCCACCCTATTCTCCTGATCGTTACTGAAGATGTGGAACAAAACTGGTCCCAACCCCTGGGGCACTCTGCTTGTTACCAGCTGCCAAATAGACATCAAGCCGTTTATCACTACTTATTGAGCCCTATGATCTAGCCAACTTTCTCTTTCAGCTGTGTAGCTTTCTGCCTTTGGGATCAGTCTATTGCCTGAGCTCTGGGACCCTCCCCACTCGCAAGATCCTAGAGCACAAACTTTAGCCTGAATTGGAACATCTGCACCAAAATTAAACAATCTCTTTAGCCAGAGCCCCATGAGCGTGGGAGAGGGTGGGACTGGGAGGAGGGAGTGGGGGGAGGGAGGCAGAATGGCCAGGCTACCCTGGTGATGCAGGCTGCTGTGCACTACACCTCCATGGCTGAATGCCACTGGAGGCGCTGCGGCTGGCCATCCAGGAGCACAGCAGTACTGGTGGAGCTGGGACCACTATCTTCAATATTGGTGGAGCTCAGGCGTCATGGGCCCATATAACCCGCTGCCTATGCCCATGGGTCTGAGTCAGCTGATACAAACCAGTTGTGGCCATTTAACTGCAGAGCAGACATGTTCTTAAGAGTCCAGAATAATATCGGGCTCCAAAGTAAACTGAACTAGCCCTGAAATGTTAGGCATAAACTTTTCAGCATCAGAAAAACAATTGTTAGGCAGTACGTTTGGTTTCAGCTGACCAAAGATTCAAATAGATATCTTGGGGTACAGCAACAAAATCAAACTGGTTCGTCATATGTTTTCATAATGAGATAAAATTGGGATTATGCTAAGAAAAGGCTTGGGAGAGATGTAACAACATCATTTTCTGTGAATTTGCAGGATGGTTGTAATCAAAACGAACATTCTACTTAAAGCTCTCCTTTCTATTTCAGACATTCCTGATTACTGCATTGTACAAATGCTTTATAAAGATGAAAAAACCTTACATAACTGTCAGTATTCATTTGAAGAATGGCTGTTTCAAACAGCAAAGCTCTATTATTAGCCTGATAGTTAGGAGCTATTATTGATTAGCTTCAATTTGACCGAGTGGTTTTTCTAGGTGACATTCAGAGCAAAGGGAATGTTCAGAGCTAAATATTAACAAATTACCTTGGATTCAAAGAATAGCTCATTTGCTAAGCATAATTGTTAGATGGGACTCTTCACTTTCTTTTACAACCCATTCACTCTCATAAACATAATTCCATGTAAGGCTGTTAAAGGACAAATGAAAAGGTTGCCCACACCACCTTCTCTCTGTTTCCTGACAGCTGGCAGTAGCCAGTGGGAATTATTTGGCTACTCTTCAAGTCAGTGTGTTAGATGCACCTACATTAAATGGTGGAGACAGTAGTTGGGACTGCTTGGTTAAGTTGTGTCTGTGATATAAGGATGTTTGTGGATTATTTTGAAGTGTGTGACAACTGTGATTGTGATACAAAGAGATCTGTTTTCTACCCTTTGTGTGTGAGGGAAAGGAGGAGGTGCATGTGTACCTTCATCATCTCTGTGCACAGTTGTGCAAGTTATGTCAATAGCCAGGGCACAGGGCTTTTATTATGTAGAATGTAGTCATCCGGGAGTTGGAATATGAGGATTCTGATGCTTTAATGATGGTTAAGTAAATGTGTAGATTGAGACGGTATCCTGTGAGTAAGTGAGTTGTAATAGGCTGTGAAGTGAGTCTTAACCCATATGTGTGTGGTATTCTTTCTGGGGAGTTGAGTAAATGTGTGAGTGTATACCATGATTTGGAACCTCCGGAATCTAATAGTGCCAAGGGCCAGCGTGAGGGAGTATGTGCCTATTGGGATATTGTTTAAAGAGGCTAGAAGGAATGTGGCATGGACAACTTCTTTTCCTCCTTTTGTCCATTAGTGGTTTTAGATGGCATCTTGTGTGTGAGAATGAATGTGTTGGAAAAGAAGGTGAAGAGCGTGTAAATTTCTGTAACTGTGTGGTTGGCAGAGCAAAGGTGTGTGTGTTAATTGGGCGTATAAGGGCACAGCTGAAAGAGAGTCGCAGTTAGGTTTCATGGGCAACCTTAACACTGTATTTCCTGGTTTTAAAATGTTTGAGTTTTGCTCAACTCAGCATTGTGTAAGGGAATGATATACCATCAAGCAACCTCAACTCCAAGGTAGTATAGTGTTTTGCCACTGAATGTATAAATATTTGCTCATCAGGGACATAAAAAAGAACCTTAACTTTCTTAAGAGGAGGGGGAAATGTTGACAAAAAGGCATCTGGAGGAATTTGGGTTGAACAATTTTCAAAAGCTACTGAGGAAGGTAGGAGCACAAGTTCCACTGAAAAATCAATGAGATTTATACTGCTAAATCGCGTCATTGCTTTTGAAAATCTCTTCTCTGGTTTTGTGGAGCCTCTCTCTCTGTTTTAAGATACTCCACTGAAACTTAAAAGAATGTTATAAAGCAATCACTACTGATGTTGGAGTGATTGAGAGAAGACAGAAAACTTTATTCATGTGTGTTATTGTTCAGAAGCATAAGGTTATCGAATCTAGAAGCAGGTTTCCTATGGATCCATTAGTGATTTAGTTAGGTCTAATTAATAAGATGACTCTTTACTAATGTTTATTAGTAGCACTTTTTTTAAGAATTCAGAATTGGAAAAAGGAAACACTCCCCTCTGATAGTACTTGGCACATTATTGTTTGGGGTGTAGTGATGATGGAGAAATTAATGTATCAGATTAAAACTCTCAAAGAGAGGGGGGAAAGTGGTAACATGTAGGCAATTTTTAGTTAGTGTATTCACCTTTGTTCTGCAAATCTTTTACAATAATTTTATATTTACCAAAATTACAACTTTAATTACAAGCATTTCCTTATACAAGGTAAATAGATTTCATTCTCTTCTTGTAATGAAAGTACAGGGTTCTGGTGAGGATCCTGTGGGGACACTGGCTAATTTTTGTTGTTTAAGTTTTCACTAAGTTATTTGTGGGATAATTGACACATTTTATTGCTGCAAAAATGCAATATTTGACCAAACAGGAAAGTAATACATAGCACTGGTTTTATTTAGAAAGGCCTTTGGATCAGAAGGATATTTCTGACTGAATTCTGTTATGTGGGGGTGGGGAGGGGGGAGTGTTGGGAAGTACAGGGGGTTCTTTGTTTGTTTTTATTTGTTAGCTACTCTGTGATGAATTAAACATGCCATACATATGTAATCCTTGTTTACTGGACATTAAGTGAGATTACAATCTGTTTTATGTTCTGAATTATTTTTGTCACCTGTAATGTGTATCTTATGAGCAATGCTTCTGATTCCACTTTTCTTACAGAAACTAAAAATGAGTTTATTTCTTGGCCTGCAGACTCATGTTTCAACATACTCAAGATGTGAATTAATCAATCACTAAAACATGCCATGTTATGTGTTAAAGATACATTTATAACTCTTTGTATAAACGTTCAGTGTAGTGCTGTGGAATATGATTGATACAGCTCCTATTAATGGAAATGCCATAGCTACCTGTATGTGCCACACGTTAAACATCTACTCATTGTAAATATATTCCTAATCTTGTCATTCTTTTTATATGCAACCTATTCCCTCGGTTAGTTACTTTAAAGACTCACTCTGTTTAATCAAGATTGAACCATGTCAGTGTGTATTTATTCATTCCAGTGCCACCCACAATATAGTCAAGGAATTGTAAAGTCAGAGCGCACACTGCTTTCTAACCCTGAGGAAAGGAAATGCTTTCTTTACCTCTTTCCTTGTTTATTCATGACTGTTAGTGTAAAAGCAAGAGTGCGTGTGGGGTGGAGGGTTGTAGGTGTAGGCAAGCGACGTAATATGCTTGTAATAATAATATCCAGCTCCTACAGGGCACTTTCTTCAACATTTAATTGAGCGCTCCCAGTTGTTGATATGGGCACAAAAACATTGTTAATCACTTGAGCCGTTTAAGGCAAAAATGCAAAGTGAAGAAGGACAGTTGCTGTATAGGGGGAAACACTGAGTCCATGCGTATTCTTGGAAAAAAACCCAGAACAACTGTGGTGATTTTAAACATCATATTGATCTTTCAGGAATGTTTTCATTTGTACCATTCTATGTCCATGACTTATTACAGCTTGTTAGCTGTCTCAGGAAAAAATAAAACCATTGCATCATAACATTGCATATTTGTGACATTTATATTTACCTTTTTAACTTATATAGTTCTGATTTAAGATTTGTGACCTGAGTCCAGTGGGCCTGTATGGCATTTTTTTTTTTTTTTAAACAAGTGGAGGTTGGAAAGTGGGATGTTTGATGAAACAAATGTTAGTTAAAAACTGATTACCTGTACTTTCAGTTGTTAACTAAGGAAAAGGACTTGAAAGTTGAATTGAATCGTATGGAGTTTTTTATTAAATAACATTAACAGCAACTAATAGCATAGGCTACAAGATGACAAAGCTAATATTGGACTATGATTTGGCTAACGTAACCTAGAAAATTGGTTGATATAACCATTCAGGTTTTTAGTATCAAATTAAAAAATCGCAATAGAAAATAACACATTCAATCACTATGTTGGGAAGGTGATTTTGTTTTAGATTTTTGACTAAGCGTATATCAGAATTGGGCATCACTTGTGCCAACTAGTTATCAACTTAGATGTTGCTAACACAAGGGAAGGAGAGAGGGGGAAGGAAACCAATCCCAAACTAAAGCATAATACAATATGGTCAATTTCTTATATGTCAGTTCACCAGCATCTCCTTCCCAGTGGATCCGTAGTAGTCAACCCTTTTAACCTACTTCTCCACAAATTAATTAAGCCCAGGACCTGACTAGCACTCCTAACTACTGAAATTAAACTCCTACATTTATAATAGACTGTATAAACTTAGTGCAGTTCAAGAACCTTGTATACTTAATCTGTTTTATGTCTGTATACACCTAGAACTTGAAAGGCAGTATGAAACCATTAACTATGCTAGACACATGTCCAGTGTTCTACCATCTTAGTTTACAACAGAAATTTCTGTTCAAATCTACTTTACAACAATCTTAACTGGAACCTATTACAAAGCAAGAATGTAGATTGTAACTCTATAACAATCTTTAGAGCATGTACACAAGCATGTACAATTCCTTACTAATTGGGTACCTAGTTTGAGGAAGAAGTTAGATGACTGATTTAGGTCAGTATTCAAGACAAAGCCTGTGTGTTACTTACACCAAATTTATGTCAGCTGTCAACTTTCAGATGAATTATGATTCACAGCAGGAGTTGACATTGTAAATGCAGGTGGAGTGAAGGAACAACATGAATATAGTCCTTTCCTGGTGGATTCCTGGGATTACTAGAAAATAGAAGGTGATAATTGAAGATGTGTACATCTATCATAGGGATTTGATGTCACCTGGAGGACTCCCAGGTGGCAGTCTCAGGACTTCAGTCTTCTCCCTTCCAGATGTATTTTGGCTTTTGAGAAATGATGTAGCAAAGGAGACAAGGTGTTTTATCCCATTTCTTCTGGCTGGTCCATCTTCGTTCCTCTTCTTGAGAGTGTTGGTTTGGACCAATCAGATGGCAACCCATATTTCTGCTGAAGGTTCGATATCTCCAACCAAAATAAGAGTTGTCCTCTCTCACTATCCAGTCATGGAAAAAGGCAGCACCTTTTGAGTACTTGTAACTGGGTGGGAATTTTCCAGTTTCTTTGCGGAACACATCTTGTCACATCAGCTTGATTAAGGCAAGTTAGTCCATAACAGTTGATCGAACCATCTTGGAACATACCTTGAGACATACTAGAGTTCCCATGTTCTGAAAAAAACTCACACTTTTGAAGTGTTTCAAGTTGGGGACAAATACTAGTCAGTCTTGTAAATCTTGGCCATTGGCTAATATTTTTGGGGTGCACAAATATAGACACCTCAGTCCATATTTTAATCACTTAAATAAGTCACCTGACTTTCAGAGCCACCATTAAGATTTTCACCAGATTCTATATTCACTTCTTTTTTTATGTGCCTTTTCAAATGTAAAATGAAAACACTATTTCATCTGGATATTTGATTTGAACCAGTGTTCAGGAAAAAAAAAAATCTTGCCTTCCTCATCTCCTCTTTTGTTTTTGTTTTACAGGAGACGCATGAAATTGTGGCCATCAAGAAATTCAAAGACAGCGAAGGTATTTGTTTCTTTGGCAATCATTCATGTAAACAAACATGTTGCTGATACCTGGTGAAAAATACAGGACCTCACATACTGAGAAATTACTTTAAAATGGCAATCTCAATGATAGTGCATTAGCTGTTCTAGTGTCGTGGGCTTTGATACCTTAACTCCTGTCTGAAGGTTAGACTGTGTCTTTGAATGAAGTAGCTGCACAAGGAAATAAGCTCCACCTCCTTATCCCACCATCCTGTCATATGCAGCCACATAATCAGTGCCTGGATTATGGTGCCAGGCAGAGTAGCAAGAGTAGGGACTGTGTAGCAGACTGGATAAGGAAATGGTCAGATATATGGCTCCATCCCCTACTAACCATACACTGACCATTAGCGCTAACCATGTTCAAGCAGGGGAGTAAGTCAAATGTAAAGTGATTTTCTTCTTCACTATAGACCAAAGAAGTAACAGCTGAGAAATTTTTACCCAGGGAGGAATAATTCCTTCCTGAGGTGTCACAGCTTTGTGCTATCACATATGCTGTATTTGCCTAATGGCTTCTTAGAACTTTAATTATATAGCTCAAAATGCCACCGGTTACGTTTCGGTAGCTTTATCCATGCTATTTGCCATGGGATGTCTAATGGCCATGCAGATGCAATTGGTTGTTAGGAAAGTGAAATTTACCTTGTGTCACTTGATCCAATGCAAACTCTGACCAATACCCAGATGCTCGGATGATGTGTTCAGTAAGTCTTTTAGTTTTAGCAAAATAAACAGGGAGTCCTGTGGCACTTTTAAAGACTAACAGATATATTTATCGCATGAGCTTTCATGGGTGTAATCCCACTTCATCAGATGCATGAAATGGAAAAGGTATTTATTTATTCACCTGACATGTTACAGCTTCCATTTCATGCATCTGATGAAGTGGGATTACACCCATGAAAGCTCATGTGATAAAAACATTCGTTAGTCTTTAAAAGTGCCACAGGACTCCTTGTTTATTTTGCTGAACTAGACTCACACAGCTACCCCTCTTTTATCTTTGTCTTTCAAGAGTCCTGTTTTATACCCAAAGCAGAAAATACTGGCACTAATGAATTGTGATGATCCCTCTCAAACTGATTATTACAACATTTTGGAACGGTTTTCAGGACTGGATCTAGCTGTTGAAGAGAGAACCCTGTTGTAGAAAACAACTGTCTCTGAACTCTTGAGAAGATGCTTATTATTACATGGATGATGGCTGCTGTTTTGTTCCAGAGGGGTAGCCGTGTTAGTCTGTATATAACAAAAACAACAAAAGTCCTGTGGCACCTTAAAGACTAAAAAAATTTCTTCGGGCATAAGCTTTCGTGAGCTGCATCCCACTTCATCAGATGCATCAGCTGCTGTTTTGTGTTCATTCCAATTGTTTACAGTAGTTTTAGGGAATACATACAAAATATTTTTATAGGATTGACTTCAGGGCATTGCATACCAGTCTCATTAACACAGTAGTTCATTACTGTGTTGAATGAATTTTAATTGTCTATTAATGCCTTAATGTGTTGCTATTGATGTATGTGGTAAATACAGTGTAGTAGATTGCATTGGGTGAAAGCAGGAAATGTGTAATCAGGTTGATGTAGGGCAACTGGCACACTGGTTTAAAATGAAATGATTGAAATTGCTTCTCTTTTGTTATTAATCATAACCTTTTTGTGATACTAGTAGTATTTTCATGTTTCTCTTTCAGTCTCTTCACTTTCCTCTTCTCTGCTTGTTCTCCAACTTATTTTTCTTTTCTCTACTCTCCCTAACCTGCTTTTTCGTCCCTTCCTCTCAGCAATTGCTCTTCTGTTATCTGAGTGTGGTGAGCACCCCTTTGTCTAACTGGAAAACCAGGTTGGACATAGTCCTCTTCTCTCCCTGCCCTATCCCTTCTTTTCTACCCCCAAGTTCAATAAGGCTTTCATGCTGACATCTGACCTCTAGTTGTCAATTAGCTTGAATCTTCTCAGTCATGCCTTCTTGATTCATTAAAGCACTTCTGTTTTGACATGGAGTGCACTTCTGAGGTTAATGGCCAGGTTCTCCCTTTGGATGCTCACTTGAAAAATCTCATTGACAGTAAGGGGTTTTGTTCAGATGACTGCCAGATGTAGGCATGGAAAAATGAATTTCTCTCTAAATGTCTATAAGAATAAATTTCACTGTGTACACACAAACTGATGAAAAAATATTTCTGTTGATAATCAGAATTTTACAGGTAGCCAAAGAGAAAAATGCAGCTTGAGAATTTAGAGTTTGATTAAAGGGAATTTACTTCGTATATTTAGACATGTGTTTTTGAGTCTTTTTTTGAGTCTTTTTTTTGAGTCTTCTTTTTTTGAGTCTCAGCATATACTGCTATTAAATAATTATTGTCTTATTGCTCTGTAATTTCCCATAAATGTGAAAAAAAAATGTAAATGTTTAAAACTCATAATTTTGTGCAATCCTGACTCTCTTAATCAATAAAAACCAAAAAAGCTTAAAAATAAACGTCAATATTATCCATTGAAATTATTTTTAAAAATTATAATGTTGTCAAGCCTAACAGTGCGGAGAGAAATGGCTTATTTTATATTTATATTTATATTGCGTTATTGCCCAGAGGACAGTCAGGTCAGGGCCCCATTCTGTGTAGTGTTGCACAAACATATAGTAAATGGACAGTCTTTCAGTTAAAGAGCTTGTCATCGAAAGGAAGTACTCTAAGATTAAATACTAGATTTTGTAGAACAAAGATCTGGATCAAATCTTCACTATATCAGTTTTGGCCCTTCCACCTTCAAGGTGGATGAACAGCGTATCTATATCATTGAACTTGCTGTATTGAAAGTCTTTTGTGTGAAACCTTTAAAAGTGAAATTTGGCGTGCTCTCCTCTGCTCTTTGTGGCAATTAGAATTCTATGGTACTTTTCAAGGCAAAATCATCAAGTACAGAGAATAATACGAGTTTGTCCTAAAATCATTGGCCAAAAATGACCCTTTTTTCCCAGTGTTTGCAGTGTGCAGTGAACTGATCAGTTCCCACTTCACTGATCTGTCCAGCGTGTACACATAATTTGTAAAGCATGTTAAGGTTCTTCAGGATAAAAAGCATATAATTGTAAACAATTATTGGATACCATTCCACTCCGTCATAGCCAAAAATGTGAGGAGCGTGTGGGGTAAGGGTTATCAAGTTTACACATGACTATTTGTACAATATTTTCCCTCTTCTGACGTAAAGCCAGTCAAGCAGCAGAGGGAGCCCAAGTTAAATCATAAACCTTCATCAGAGGGTATAAGTGTGAGGAAGTGTGCAGTGATCATTTTTCAAATGTTTAAAAATACGTGCTTCAAGTCCATTTTGATTGTTGTATATGTGGCCTGGCAGATATATTTATATTTAGTACCCAAATCACTAAAATTGCTTGTTGTTTTCTGCATTGCTTTTTACTTCAAGTCTCCACTGAATTTTGTACATTAGTGTCAGAAAGTTGAGTGGAACTGTTTTTAGTGACTATCTTAATTTTGTTTTTCAACTAATGAACCTTTTAAGATACCCAAAGGACCTTTTTGCTCAAGATCTGTAAAACACAGAAAAGGCTAACTGTTGCTGAAAAATCATAGATTGTTAACTTTCATTTCTGCAGTTGTTGTTCTTTGGTAAGTTTTTTTTTATTGTACCACACTTACCATTATTTATAATTCTAGAAAATGAAGAAGTCAAAGAAACCACTTTACGAGAGCTTAAAATGCTTCGCACTTTGAAACAGGAAAACATAGTAGAGCTGAAGGAAGCCTTCAGAAGAAGAGGAAAATTATACTTAGTATTTGAATATGTGGAAAAAGTGAGTTGATTTTGTACATCTTTTTCAGGGCAAAAGCATCAAGTAACTTATCAGTCATCAGTTCTGGGATTTGAGCTTTAAAAATTAAGGTGTTTTATTCTAGGAATGTGAAACTGAGAAACTAAAAAAATCTGAACAGAATATACATACCTTGTCTCTCTTTCTGCTAAGAAAATTACATAAATAACATAATATGTACATAATACAGTGCGTTTGTAGGTGTCTACCTCAGACAGGCCACAAAAGTGAAGTAGGGAGACAAAATTAAACAAGCATTATTAGACTGAAATATATGTCATTGATAAAATATTTTTTTCTCCTAACTCCATTAAATCAATTTAATTTTGTAGGTTGAATAGTTGTCAAGTGTTTACTTCAAGATTTCTTCTACAATGGTTTCCCAAAACAGTATCATAAGTCCTTGTGTGTCTGTTGTTCTCATGTATCCATTGTTTGTTTCTTTCACCTCTTGTTGTTAAAAATAGGATTGCTTTTACTATTTTTTTCAGGTAGAAGTCTAATCTCTAGAAGACAAGTTCCACGTCAGTCGTAGTTTAAAGGGACCCTGTCAATTTGAAAAATTTGAAACGAACTAATTTGCAGGACCTCACAAAAACTCCTTATGACTGACTGACTTCAATTCCTCCATCCTGTTGTCATCTAAATCCATTCCATAGTTTTCTTTCTCGCTCCCATGATCCCTCTACTAGCAACCCTTTTGCACCATGATCTGTTTTCCTGGAGAAACAGCCTAGGACAGACTAGTCCTCTGCTATTTCTGTAAGCCCTAGAGCAAGAGTCAGCTATAGCTTTGTATTCTAGACTCTGGCTTCTGAGTCTTTTCATTTAAAAAAAACAACTTATTTTTGCTGCAACCTTTATCTGCTCTTCTTCCTTGTCCTTAAATTCTAGGTTGCTATCTTGCTAGTGCTGTGCTGTGGGCCACCTGGAAGCGAGTTAAATCATTCCCCTATTTATAGTCCTTCACCCTTAATATTTGCTTCTAACAGTGCTTGCTGAAGGGGTAGTCATGAGACTCCTTACCACTACCGGCTTCCCTTATCTTAGGTTATAAAGTGATCATGTGATGTGATCTGAGGCATATAGGATGAGGTGTCGTTAAATCTATAGTGCATCTTCTAGTCCTTTGTCCATATGTTTTGTGAGGCACCACCTGACGATCAGTTAATTCCTATTGCATTAGGTCCTCTGTATACCTAGTATCTGGATTCCAAAGTTTCTGTTTTCATCTCCTTGTGCTCACAGTGATCTATGCAGTCTTTTGAAAGTTAACTATTTGTGTGTAAATATTTGTATTTGAACCATGCTGTATATTTAGTTATATTTATAGTTATTTATTGTATATAGTTTTTATTAAAATTGACACTGCTAAAATTACTGTGTCAAAAATATGGAAGACAAGCATAAGGAAAAAGAACATTATTTCCATTTTGTAGTTTAATAATTACATTTTGAATTTACTAATAAATATGAAGAGAATACAGTAGGTTGTGCATGTTTCTATTATGCTTTTCTCTAGAGTGTTAAGAAAGAAATGAATGTTTGTGACTCAATATTCTATTTTATTAAAGTAACGCTATATAATCATGTGGGTAGCTTCCAGGCATAGTTTTTGCTTTGCATCATTACTGTTGTAATTATCTTTATTTTCAATTACGGTTCACAGTTCATAAATGATTCTTGCGTTCAGACTCTGTTAAATGGTTTCTACTGTCCTTGACAGATATTCTTCAGGGCCATGATGAATGTGTAGGCAATTCTTATATTTTAAGTGAGTAGGATGAAGAATAATTAAAAAAAAAAAAAAAAAAAGATGTTGAACAGTTGGCCAGTTTCTTTTTAAGCTTTCTGCTGGTTGATGAGCACCCTTTGGCCTTTGAAGAGTATTATCTCTGTAATACTAAAATCCAGATTATGCTAAATCTGAATTTAACTAGTCTTTTATCCATCATCTCCTTAGCTGATGTTGTCAATAAACAGGATTATGCTCCCCCCACTTGATATTGCTATTCTTGTTGAGATTAAAACACTAAGAAAGTTCCTATCCAATTTGTCCAGGCTTTTACTATACCTCTTGGTGAACATTACTCTTGTCTAAATCTATGACAGTGTCTTAATAGATACTTCTGTGATCCCTTGTCCATATCCTAGGTATGTATTTAGCAAAATCTGTACCCTAGAGCCTCAAATTACTAAATCTATCGATAGATTGAAAAGCATTAAAGAGCCTTTGGAATATTACCATTTTTTAAAAAAACTGAAATGTTAGTGTTTGCTTTGTATTTTGTTCTATATGATGACAGCTTCCAAGAGTAACCTCAAAATTAGACTGTAGCACAGAAGAAAATGTGCATCAAAGGTGAGGTGAAATGCTTTTGTGAATGTTAAAATCTGTGTAAATCCTCAAATCAATAACTATATACTTTGCAGGGAAAAAATTAGACAAATATTGTTTCCATTTAGCAGCACAAGAATCAGACTTTTGTTTGCCTTGCAGACACCATAAACAGGGATTAACTATTGGAATATGTTCAAGTAATGGTACTTCAGATTTTTGAGGCTGATGTTCTCAGATCCCTCTTAGCACCTTAATCAAACTCTTTTCTGTACTGTGCAGAATGCAGCTGTTCTCAATCTTTTTTCATTTGCAGACCCCTAAAAAAAATTCAGATGGATGTGTGGACCCCTTGGTAAACTTTAGACCCAGAGGTCTATGGACCACAGGTTGAAATGCAAAGGGACAGATGCTGCTCATCATCCCGTTAAATGGGATTTAGTGTAGCCTAATCTCCAGGGTACATTTCAGCACACAGTGTTGACTGGGAGATAGCAGGCATTTGTCAACATAACTGAAATCTCGGACTTTGTCGGCAGACGGGTTTTGTACCAGTATAACTACTATTTTGGGTTGGGGTCTGATTTTTTTCCTACTAAAATAGCTAAATTGGCACAACCATTAATGTGGGCACTGTTATGTCAGTGTAAATGTATCTTATATTGGTACATCTTATTTCCCCTTCTCTATGGGAATAGGAAGCTATGCAGATATAGTTAAAGCAGTGTCATTTTGTGTGTAGACAAGGCCTTAGTACGTGAAACTGGTATAGTTGGCTGATAAATTCAGGAAGGACTGGCATAAACTATTTCAGGATATTCAGTAAAATGCTCTACTTTAGAGAACTTTCCATGTTGTCATATCATGCAATGGAATTCTGTTCTGAGCAATCATTTGTGAGTAAAATGGTTTCATACTGAACACTTTTAGCAGTTTAAATCTATATAGTCTGCTAATTATTTGAGGTTTAAGCAGTTTTTTTTAAATAAGAGCATTTTGGTTCACCTTGAAGAAGATGGATCTTCTCTAGATATTTATCTATAATAAAAACAGGCTTTGCTATATACGGCTAGATATGTTCATTGGATATTAAATAGCTGGGTTGCAGAGCTAGATTTACTGGCATAATTATGGTACTTTAGTATGTTCACAGAATTTTAGAAGATTAGGATTGGAAGGGACCTCAGGTGGCTAGTCCAACCCACTGCTCAAAGCATGACAAAAAACAACTAAATCCGCCCAGCCAGGGCTTTCTCTAATGGCATCTTAAAAACCTCTAAGGATGGAGATTTTACTACTTCCCTGGCCTATGTAACCCATTCGAGTGCTTTACCACCCTCCTAGTGAAAAAGGTTTTCCTAATATCCAACCAAGACCTCCCCACTGCAATTTGAGGCCATTACTCCAGCTTCTATTATCTATTACCACTGAGGGCTGCTATCAAATCCCCCCCTCCTTCTGCTCTTTTGCAGACTAAACAAGCCTAGTTTTCTCAGCCTCTCGTCATAATTCACGTGCTCCAGCCCTTCGTTGCCTTCTACTACACTCTCTCGAATATGTCCACTGTTGACTAGCCCAGTCAGCCCCCAGATTGTATCAGTGCATGAAATTCTTCCATCCTAAGTACAGGACTCTGCGCTTGTCCTTATTTAACCTCATCAGATTTCTCTTGGCCCAATCCTCCAATTTGTCCAGGTCACTCTGTATCCTATCCGTACCCTCCAGGGTAGCTCTCATTTCCCCCCTGCTTAGAGTCATCTGCAAACTTGCGGAGGGTGCAATCCACGTCATCCTCCAGATCATTAAGGAAGATGCTGAACAAAACCAGCCTCAGCACCAACCCTTGGGGCACTCTGCTTGTTATCAGCTGCCAATAGACATCAAGTGGTTGATCACTACTCATTGAGCCCAATGATGTAGCCAGCTTTCTAGCAATCTTGTAGTCCATTCATCCAACCCATACTTCTTTTAATTTTCTGATAAGAACACTGCAGGAGACCATATCAAAAGGTTTGCTATGTTAGATTCATATTATGTGACAAACTACTTTTAGCAATTAATATCTATATTTTAATATCTAGAATATGCTGGAATTGCTAGAAGAAATGCCAAATGGAGTTCCACCTGAAAAAGTAAAAAGCTACATCTACCAATTAATCAAAGCGATTCACTGGTGTCATAAGAATGACATTGTTCATAGAGGTAAGTGTGTATAGCTTTCCACATGGAAATGAAGCCCTTGTAGTAACTTTCTTTCTATAAGGAAAATGGCTACATCTTATGTTATCATAGGTGTGTTTGGATTTACTTTTAAACCAATAATTTCATTTAAAACAAACCATATTTAAGTGGATATAGAAAATCATTTCTATTTAGCTAAGCTCTGCCGTCACCTAATTGACTTCGGATATGACCATATATCTATATAGATAGCTAAAGTTTCTCTCTAGAAACGACGAAAAAGCCTGAGAACCTAACACTATTATAAAATGATCATCCTGTAAACGATACCCAGGAGACCGCAACCTATTATATCATTAGATAAAAGATTGTACCACTTTCATAATGAGATAAAATTACAATGGAAACATTTCTAAAGGAAAAGGAGTTATGAAAATATTAAGACTCATGTTTTTCACATCTCCTCTTTATCCTTCATTTTTCCTGTAATGTACTTCAATGTGTGGCTTTATCTAATTGTATTTGTTCTTGCTTTGTTTTCCTGTGTATTTCCACGAGGGTACATTTTTTTTTTTTTAAATGGATGATTTCAATAACGGAATTCAAATAGAACACAAAATGACCTATAAATAAAATTAAATACTGGAAAGAGAAATTTTCTTAAGTACATTGTAAAATGTAACTACTCTATGTGGGTTTTAAGTACTCAATAGATACTATACAAATTGTATTTGAATAAACAATATGTTCATGAAATTAAAGAGCAAATATATTTCCAGAAGAAAACACAATGAACCCCAGAAGATAATTCTAGGAGTATAAATATAGAGCTTATATATTTTACATTTTGCTAATAAACTGGTTAATTAAATGAGTTTTCCACATGCACATGTTGTTTTTAGAGTAAATGCAAATGCAGGTTTACTCTTCCCATATTTGATTTGAGAAATTTTATAAAAGAAACCACAATACAGAAGCTATGAATTCTACAATTTTAGAAAAGTAAAGGATTGTTTGAAAGTTTGTGTTATACAGATTACCAGTATTTTCTATAATAGTCTATTTTTTATCACTGTATGAATAGCTGTAATTCTCTTAGAATTAAATAATGGTGTCAAGCAAGTTGAATATGAAAAATGGAAGTTAGAAACTGTCTTACTTTTTTTCCTCCTCTTACTGTGATATTTTAGATATCAAACCAGAAAATCTCTTAATAAGCCATTGTGATATTCTGAAGCTGTGTGACTTTGGTAAGTTTATTACTTTATATTTTTTGAAGGAAGCACTTTTTAGCTTAATAATTCCACATTGTTTATTTGCAAGTTCTACAGTATGTGTATTTTGAGCATGTTTTAGTGGTCAGTATTCATTATATTCATGTTTCTGGGTAGTACATTAGTTTGAAAAGATCTCTAGTCTTTGATTTGGACCCGTTTGTAAAATATTTTTAATACAATAATTTTAGAAATGAAATGTCATCCCAAAGATTTATTGACATATTCCTATATAATATTCATTTTCTTTTCAACTATTGGCAGAGATTTTCATAAGTGCGGTTCAGAGGATGAATCAAGTATGAGTCTTGCTTAACAGCGTGGTCTGTTCAGCCCATATATCAGTTATTTCTCATTACTCTTTTTTTGCATCATAAATATTTAATATGCTGAACTAGTATTGCTTTACTGTATAAATGGTTTTCATGGACTACCTAACTTACATATGTGAAGTAGTACACCATATTACAAAATGTGACATGTTTCTAGGCTGAAAAGAAGAATATTGTAGTACTTAATTCGTATGTGATCATATATGTTGACTCCATTGTAATATGTGTGCCCAGGAGGCAGAGTTAAGGTAACATGCAACCTTAACTATGGCATTTCTTGACTTTTGAGTGCTTAACTGTGCCACTTCAGGTTCTGATTCTGCAAAGCCTTAAGTACTTCAGTAACTTCACACACATGAAGTAGTCCCTACTGAACCCCAGTCAAAATTAGGACCCTGTTGTAGTGGTTGCTTTATTAACACTGTTATTGTCCATAAAGAGTTTACAGTTTCATTAACCCAGTTAAATGAAATTGATTTTAGAGGAATACTCCAGGGAATTTCTTGGTGAGGGCTATTTCCAGGTCAGTTGCCTATCAAATCTCCAGTTTTGACTGAGAAGATGAGCTGTTTAGAAAACAAAACTGCAAAATCAAAAAATAGACCATTTTCGCTTAAACATTCTTTCATAGGCAGCTGATTTCTTCTTAAAGGTGGATGGGCCTCAGCCCATGACACAGTGCAGATATTTAAATGATAGGAAGCTCCAAAGCAATGGCAACACAACAAATCTATACAATCCCATTAGGTTGCTGAAGACCTCCTTATACATCACTTCTCTTGTCCCAATGGCTTCTCTCTCATCTCTACAAATTCACTGTACTGTGTTCTGTACATGTGATGATATTTAATATTGGGCTTATGTGTAATAGTTGCCTGGATATTTTGTGTGGACACAGTTTCTGTCAATAGGAATGAAAGACACGAACATTACGGAGTGTAACTGACTGCAACAGATGCATCTGACTATTGCTGGAAGCGCTTTGGCATTCCAACTTGTGTATCAGCTCGATTGATAGAATTTCCACCCCACTGCTTCACAGCCTTTTGTCCAAACAATTTTCTAATATCTACGTGGTATGGGCCATCACATGGTGTGTAAACATGTTGATAAAGGACAGCCTTCCAAGTACTGTGGCACAGGTGGTGTGGCATTTACAGCATTTTAATAAAGGAGCCAACCAGCATTCCACACATCTGTGTACCATTAATGTAACATTCCTGTTCTGTTCCTGCCTCCCCTTAGAGAAAAAGAAGACAGGATGATATGCTCTGACTTGACTGTTATTTTTGAAGTGTGCTGGATGTTTTGGTATAGTCCTAAATTGAATTGGGCATTTACAGAGCAAGAACAAGTAAAAGAGAAAGTCCCTGCCTAAAAATGTTATCGAAATTTTAGTTGTGAGAAAAGGTAGGGTAACTAGCAAACAGGAGTGAGGGGAAGGGTGATGGTAGAATTATTAAATAATTCATCCATACATATCTGTTGCCAGTTGAGTCCCAGAAGCCTTTCACAATATAGGAAGCAGGGTGCCTCTTCGAAGCTGTCAGGCAGTTGAGGATTTTGCCAGCCATTTTCCAGTGTAATGTAATAGAATCAAGTTGCTGTCAAGTGGGTTCTAACAGTGCATAGCAAGGAAGTGTGTTTCTTAAGCCTATAATATTAATTTTCCTTTTGCATTGCTGTATCATGTCAAGACTGAGTATTTTTAAAGTCAATTGCTTATTTTTCCCAGGATTGCGTTAGCTCCTGAAGAATATTCAATGTGTCCAGCAGGAGTCCCTGATTGTGACCGAGTTCCCTTTCAGTTCCTGCAGGTGGCTTGGATGGAAGACCCATCCTTGACTATGATTTGTTGATTTTTTTGCTATATGAGGATTGTGTTCCTCTCAACCTTTCAGTCCCAGGCTGGGT
The DNA here is from genome assembly GCA_007922175.1 of Pelusios castaneus. Classification (NCBI taxonomy): domain Eukaryota; kingdom Metazoa; phylum Chordata; order Testudines; family Pelomedusidae; genus Pelusios; species Pelusios castaneus. The sequence continues at coordinate 3,352,640 of ML685798.1, forward strand.
GCTGGTTGGTATTTTCTTCTCTTCCTTCTCTCTTCCAAGCATGTGAATGAAAGGTTTTTCACTTACATGATTAATATGATGGGCCCATGTCACTTTTGGCTGAGGCAATACTGTCTGTATATTTGTACAGATATAAATATTTATTTATTTAATTTGGATTTAGAAAATGAACTAATTCCAACTCCAGGCAGATGGACAATAATATAAAAAACTCTTTCAGCAGTGTAAAATGAAACCTATAGCAATAACAAATTCATCATCATACATTTTACCTGACAGATTAATAATAATTTCTACTACCCGTTTTCTACTCACAGATCTAGGAGAACAGGGAACTTAATGTTTCCTGAAGGACAATGGATTTGAGCTCTGCCAGATGAAGGTGTAAAATGAGATCTGCATCCAGACTAAAAGATCTCAGTCTTTGCAAGCACAGATCCAGGGGGAGGAGGGAGGAAGCACTCTTGGCAGCTGCTGCTGTCTCCTGAGAATCCAGAAGCAGAGAGAGCGAGCAGTTACTAAGTCTAAAAGTGAAACTCTGCCCTGAGCCTCTCTTGGATCCCAGAGTTTTTATTTTTTCTTCCTTACTTACAAACCAATGGAAGAACTCTGTGATTTAATTTCAGTGGGCTGTCTATCAGGTGCTACAGCCATATCCCCAGGAGGAGAGAGTTATGAATATTTTGCCTCTGTATTTCAGTTTCAGCAACATAAACATTGGTCCCATTTTGTTCTCTGGTAAGGAGTTCTACGTGCAGAATCTAGTTTCAGAGGTCTGTTTGGCCCAATGACAGCATGCTTTGCACTTTACAAAAATGATGACAGTATCTTCCCTAAAGTACTTATTATTGGCTTCATCAGCTGCAGTTTCCCTGTGATGTTTACCTTACTTGGTAGGTTGAGGATAAGGAATGGTATTTAAAAATTCAGAATTATTCCATGTTTTGGACTTTATATTGTACTGTCCTCTTTTGTCTCTTTTGGAAATGCTTCCTTACAGGCACCATCTTTGTACAGTTGCAAATGTATAGCACAGTGTTGGTGCTAAACAAATAATAATTGCCTCTGGGAGGCTCTGATCCAAATCCATTAAGAGCCTTGTATTAAATTTGGTGCTTAAGAAAATAAGAAACCAGTGCTGTGTGCTGAGTGCTGTGAATGTGTGCTTCATTGTATGAAGTATTTAGCTGAGCCTTTGGTGGGCTGCTGCATATTGTGAGAGTTGTCGTTTTTGAGTGGTGGTCATATTCCCCACATGGTAAAGTAAATTGTGGGAGTGGTCCTGCTTTTAGCAGGGGGTTGGACTAGATGACCTCATGAGGTCCCTTCCAGCCCTATGATTCTATGAATCCAATAAGATGATGACCAATGCATGAATCAATGGGGCAAAGTTCTCATTTGAAAGGAGTAGGTGGAGGCCTTTGGCCAGACGAAGACAGTATACCTTGCTCATCATAGTTGGTGTGTCTAGGAGCAGTGAGAGAATTACTCATTGATGAGCACATCCACTGAGTATATTGAGCTCTAACTTTCCTCTATAGATGCATACCCTTTCCTGCTGCATATGGGATCCCACGATGAGATTTAATACCTAAGTATAACTATATCAGGTGCAACTTACTAAGAGGCTGTCTAACTAGCCCAACAATGTTCCGGGCTGGTGAAGACTCAAAAATATAGGCCTCTATTGGACAGAGGTCAGCTGAACTTGTCATTAAAACAGAAACACACATTTTCACCAATGTGTGAACACAAGCCTTGATTTAAAAAGGAATAGGAGAACAATAAAATATGTAATATTAATCAGTTAGCCTTAATACTTATTTAAAGCATTCATTCTAAACCAGATGATGTGAAAAATTTATTTGACCTTCAGTGCCATAATCAATAGTAGTATGTAAATCCTCATTTAGGTGGGGACATAATCTTTTGAATTATCTTTTCTGCAGGCTTTGCTCGGAATCTCTCAGAAGGAAGCAATGCAAACTATACAGAATATGTGGCCACCAGGTGGTACCGTTCACCTGAACTCTTGCTTGGGTGAGTACACGTCCCAGAAGTAATAGCTATGAGTTAGGAATTGTGTATGATCCAATGCATTTACTCAAGGTACCCTTTAGAACAGAATGTGAGCTCTCAGGTTCCAATTCTGAAAAGGAAGAGAGATGACAAAGTAATCTTTCTCAGTTCTGCTTTTATACCAAAAGTTTATTTGACCTCAGGAAAGTTCTCCGTTCATTCTACGCAAAACAGAAATATCCAAAAAAACAATTTCTGTCCTGTGCTGAATGTCCAAAAAGCAATTAAAATCCACCCTGCATAAATTCAAGTACACAGAAAATGAGCCACTTTGTTTGTTTTGTACCAGCAGCACCAAAAGGAAAAAACACAACAACAACATGTTTAGGGGGTTGCTAGGTTACTGAAGTATTGAGTTGAAGTATGTGAAACGAAGGAGCAAAATCTTAGGGTAAGATCAAAAAAAAAATCAAACAGGAGATTGCCTACCTCCAGGGGTGGTCTTAGGGATTCCGGGTCCCAGGGGCAAAATCAAGGATGGGGCCCTCCATGCGAGGTGCAGGGCCCCATCCTTGACTCCCCCGCACCTTGTTGGGGCCTCTGCCAGTCCCCTCTCCCACTGGGCCTTGCTGGGGCCCCCGTTGGGGCCTCCCCACCACTCTCCCAGGCTCCTACAGCTCCCCCGCTGCAGCCTTCCCTCCTGCCAACTCCCCGCCACTCCCCCCGTAGCCCCTGCAGTCTCCCCCCGGCCCCGCCTTCACCCCTGCGGCCTCACTGCTGCCCAGCTCCTGCCCTGGCCAGCACACATGTGAAACCTGCACCGCTGCCGGAGTCCTTAAAGTGGCAGTCCTTAAAATGGCAGCAGTGTGGGGCCTCTTCGCCCACAGGGTCCTGGCCAACTGCCTGCACTGCCCACCTGGTAAGACCACCTATGCCTACATCCAGGCTGAAAAGTCTTGTTCTGTTGAAAGATCTGCCAGGCAACAATTTGGTCATCTTACTCGTATGTTTACCAGACATAGCAAGTTGGACTTATGTGCTTTTTTGGACATTGCCTCCAGCAGGATAATCCTGCATGCTATGATGACCCGATTACTTTCTTAACCATTTTTTTTCAACTTTTATCTAGTTATTGGAGGATTCCCTTTGGAGTTCATTGATATTCATATTAATTTTGGGGCGTGCTGAGCCTGGATAAGAGAGAAATTCTCTAATTTTTGTTCTCTGAATAGCCAGGTTCACTGTGTCTCATTCTTTTTCCACTGAATAAAAAAGTATTTGATTCAGTTATTATTCAATTTTGCTCTGTAGATGAGAAAAATCAAGAGAAATTAGTGTTAGTTTAACTTTGAGCATTAGAGTAATATCTGTTTTTCTGCTTTGAAAATATTCTTTATTGGTGAGTTTTACTGAAAAGAAAGGTAAGTCCTCACTCCAGGAGTAGCTGGCAAATCTGTTCTTGCCATGTCAAACTGCAGTGCAGTTACAGCTCTCACTGTATAAATGGGGAGCCTAAAGAAGCACTTATCAAATGTATATTTCCTGCTACAAATAAGCTTAATGCAGAAAAAGTTAGTTAATAAATGCAAATAGTTAGATTATAAAGAAGATATTTTCGCTGATTTATGTGAACACTTTTGTACTTGCTTTTCAGAGCCCCCTATGGAAAGTCTGTGGATATGTGGTCTGTAGGCTGCATTCTTGGGGAACTTAGTGATGGGCAGCCACTATTTCCTGGAGAAAGTGAAATTGACCAGCTTTTTACAATTCAGAAGGTGCTAGGGCCACTTCCATCAGAGCAGATGAAGCTTTTCTACAGCAATCCTCGTTTCCATGGGCTGCGGGTAAGGAACATTAACCCCCAAAAGAGCTTTTCATTCAGTCTTCTGTTGATGTGGTATTTAAACCATTGTCCAGCAGAAAATAAATGTTTTAGGTCCTTTTCTCTCCAATTTTATTTATTCTGAACGCTTCCATCTAAAAAAGGTAAGGAGTAGCCTTGGATTGTGAGGAGAAGTTGATTCAGAACTAAAATTGCAAATCCTTATAGTTCACTGCTGTTACATGTGTAGATACATACATTATCACTTCTTTACAGCTTTGCTTTCATTGCTGTGATTCTTCTGGCAGGTTAGAGTGTATATTCTAGCTAAACATGTTAGGCTTAGTTTCTTAATCTTTCTCTAGGTTGGTTGGATGATAGGTACGCTATATCAATAAGATCCCAAAAGAGTTTTATATCTGCAATTACTGTTTTATCTCCAACAGCTCCAGTCCAGAGGTCTTGTTTATGGCTTCTTACAATTTAGTTTTGGTTGTCTTGACAACTGCTACCATTTTTGTCAATTTAACATTACTAGAATGATAAATTTCTGCTCTAATCTGAAGTATTGCGCATATTATCACAGAGGTAATATATTAAAAGCTTCCCACAATGTAAAGTTCCAGCCATCTAACATACATTTTGTTGGATTAATATATTGTAAAGTACTACACTGAGAAATGGAATAAAGTATATTCATTTTTCAGATTAACAATTTCAATCATTCTGAAATACAGTGCAACGTTAATGTGTTAATATAGAGCTGGGACTCATGAGGAGCTATGTTCTAGTGCTGGATCAGTGATTTGCTGGTTGTCCTTGAGCAAGTAGCTGCCTCTTTTTATTCTCATGTGCTAAATTGGAATAATACTTAGTCATCTACCAAATGGGGTTCTCTGTGAATTTTAAGGTAATATCTGTACAGTGCTTTGAATATGCAAAGTGTGGTAGAAATATTAATTATTGTGATATTTAGCAAGTCTCATATGAGCAGATTAGGTAGACGAGAGCTGGAGTAACTCTTTCCTGAGTGGAATGTTGACATCTGGTTCCAGCTGCATGTACACTATATCCTTACACAGTAGTTTCTTAGAGGTGGTACAGCTTCCCTTTTGAACAGCATGAAACACTTAAATATAGAATTAATTTGGTCTGATACTACGAAAGAGCTTTAAGAAACTGATACCCTTCTAAAGATGCTCTTTAGGGCTAATAAATATAAGATGCATATATTGGAAATGTGCAGATCTTACACACAAAGTAGGCCCAACATGATCTATTCACAAGAATAGGAACCAGGTTAGATTAGCCTGTGAAATTCTTTAAAAGAAAAAAAAAAAATCCATCCATCTCCAGGCTTCAGGAATCCCCACATTACCTTCATGTATTTATAATCAGCATGCACCATCTTCCTGGTTAGGAAGTGCACTTAAAGCAGTATTTTAGAAACGCAAATATACTCTTGTATATTCCTCCCATCCTCCACATCACTTTTTCCCTTCAGTGTGCCCTAGGGTGATCCCCTGGAAGTCCTTTCAGTCTCACCACACCACTGCAGGTCTCCTTACCACTCTGTTTTTCTGCAATAGACTAACACGGCTACCCCTTTGGAACTTTACCATCTCTGTGTTTTATTGTTTCCTCCAGTAAGCCACAGCCTGTTGTATTATTTACTTATATTTACAGTCCATAGACAGCTTCTAATGAAGGGGAAAGTATTAGCAGCATCTAGGCCTGACTATTTCAGCTGTCCTTCAGGCTCCCTTCGCCTCCTCCACTCTTTCTTACTGTCTTTTTATATAATCCCAGCTGCTGGGGTTGGTTTCATTTCAACTACACCCTCAGCAGTAACTCTACTGGTGGGTATTAGAGTGGTAGGGTGTTGAATTAGCTTCTGGTTCAGCATACCCTACTAACTTGGGTCTTGAGGAGCAAAGGATGGCCTCTCAAGTCCCCTGCTCGAGGAAGAAAACAGCTGTTGCACCTTAAAGATCCCAGGAGAGCAACACAGGAACAGAACCAAAAGGAAGCCCACCTAAAGATGCTGAGGGAGGTCTCAAGACCTAAACAGAGGAGATTACTCATAGTTGAAAGCACAGCTGATAGTGTAGGACTCTGTAAACATCATCCCACAAGTAGGCTGAGGTGCATACAGATGGTAAAATTGGAAGAATCCCTAGTGGAAGTAGTTTCTAGATTCTGTGTCACCTTCTCTCACACCATACACCTCTCCAATGGCTCCTCATCCAAGAGACGATTGCATGACAATTATTCCATTTGAAAACATTAATACTCTCCACCTTGACTTTCAAGATAAACAAATTCTTGGATAGTAGAAACTAAATGAGATTCATTTTGTTCTTAAAGTACTCCTTTTTGGTAAAATGATGGCCCCTTCTGGAGATCCTCTTGCACCTGAGTACAGTGGTACAGAGAGCCATTGAAAAAAAACATTCAAGAGCTTTCCATAATTCCTTTAAGATCTTTATTAATTCACTGTAGCCAAGCTATAGTTCATCCAAGTTGCAGTCTTAGATCCCCATAATAGACTTGCTATAAAAATATAGCCCTGACATCGATAGTAGGCAACGGGCAGTCTTGAAAGACAATGCCATGAACACCAAAGCAGTTCAGTTACTGTGTCTCATGTTGCAGTATCAGAAGTGGCTAAAAAATCCTATTCTTGAGCAACAGTCCTTGCTCCAAATAACACAGGCTCAAGGTACAGGGCAGAGGATGAAACCAATGCTAAACTAGCATGTGAGAAGTGCTGTGGTTTCCTCTTCATTTTCCTCTCCTCTCTTTAGACTTTTTGACTGCTGGTGTAGTGCAGCCCTCCAGTGTGACTGGTTGCTAAATGAACCTTCCCAGCTTGTCATATCAATGCAGAAGGTTTTCAAGATCCTCTTGAATCCGCCCTTGAACCTGAGTCTCATTTGGCCCAGTGGCCTTGGAGCATCTGCAAGATCTCCATACAGGAGATCCTTTGGAATGCATTTGTTTTCCATCAAGTACAGATGGCCAAATGTATCACTGGAAAACCACCATGAAATGAAGAAAAGAAAAAAATAACTTAGATTAGTAATATAGAGACTGAAAAGATAGTGAACATGTTCTCTTATGTTCCCTCAAATTTCACACAATAATGCAATTTGTGAACAATAATACTAGTGAAAACAATGAAGAAACAAGGTAGTTTCTCTACTATATGTTCAGAATTTCTGATCTCAAATGGAAAAATAATATTTATAAATTGTTTTTGGATAGAACTGAATTATTAAAAAATCTGAAACTAATATTTACGGTGAGGAAGCTTTACTGGAGTTCTACATGTGAGTGAGCATTGAAGAGTGCATATGAGAAGGTAGTACTTAAAAATAGTTTTACAAGACTTCCTGTTTAGGGACTGTTCATACCAAACACACAGGGCTAGTTTCACAAAGAATGTAGACAAGTTCCAAAGGGGTAACCTTGTCAGTCCAGTTCAGCAAAACAAACAAGGAGTCTTGTGGCAATTCTAAAGACTAAGGAGAACTTACAGAATGGGAGGAAAATAAAAGCAGGGAAGTATAAATCATAGGATCAGGTCAGAGTGTTGCAGCAAATCAAAGCAGTTGTTTAGATTCAAACAGTGGAAAACTGCATATTAGAGGTAGGTGAGGTAAAATCACCTGTTGTAATAAGGAAAAAAACCCGAAATCCCTATTTAACCCTAAGGCAACAGTTTCAAATCTGCATATGAATTCAATTCTGCAGTTTCTCTTTGAAGCTTTGATTTGTAATCCATTTGCCTAAGTACAGCTATTAATATATCATCAATGGAATGAGCAGGGAGATTGAAGTGTTCCCCTATTAGATTTTGAATGTTGTTATTTCTGATGACAGATTCATTTATATTTATCAACAGAGGGATTTTCCATTTTCTCTCACCATCTGGTTTCTGGATTCTTGAATAATCTACTCAGTGCTTACCCTCCTGTTACTGATCCTGTACAAGCATAATATCTTAAACTAGTCATCTCCAAATACATAGGATCCTCCTTTGAAAAAATAGTGGCAACCTTTAAGGTTTATGAAGACAGCATTTTTGGTGGCAATCATTTCCATAAGTAGGATTTCAAAACTTCAAGCTCTCCTGACTGACCCTTCTTTCATGGTCTTCCATAAACTGCCCTTTGGCCACACCTGAACTTAAGCCTAAGGTAGTGTCAGTTTTTCACTAGAACAAAACTATTAATCTGCTGGCGTTTCCTAAAACCCAAATTTTCCAAAACTGAAGAAAGACTGCACATCTTAGACACTCGTAGAATTTTGGTATTCTACTTGGACCACGCTAAATCTTTCAGAACCTCTCATAGGCTTCATATAATTTATGCTAAGACAGTTAGTCAGCTCAGAGATTTTCACATTGGATTTCTGACTGCATTAAGTTGTCCTATGATCTTGTCTTTCATCTACTGAGAATAACAGCTCATTCTCCAGGGTTCAGTGTACTGAGCAATGTCTCAACAGCAGATATCTGCAGTATTACAATATGGTTGTCTATATGTACTTTTTCCAGATATTACACCATCACTCAATCCTCTTGTGACAATGCCAACTTCTGCGGGTCGATGATAGTGTATTCAGATGTTTGAAACCCCTTCTCTTGCAAGAGAACTGCTGATGAGTCACCTGCTATGGAATATATATGTGCACAATCACTCAAAGGATGAAAACCAGTTACTTAACTGTTGTTCTTTGCAATATGCTGTGCACATGTACACTCCCACCTTACCTGATTCTTTTGGACGTATGTACAATAATGGGAAGAAGAGGAGAGAGAGGTGGTACACACACTCCTTTTACGCCCTTGTCTGAGAGCATAAGGAAATCCGATATGTATGTGCTGTCTAGTAATACTGTTGGCAAAAGTCTGTGAGTCAAGTTCTTTGACCCACACATACCTGCAGCAGAATGTAAATGTGCACAATACATCTTGAAGAAGAACAGATATTGTACAAGTGAATAAATAGTTTTTATCCCATTTTATATCTATTGAACTACTTGTCTGCTTGAAGTTAAACACGTGTATGTTTCCAGGATTGGACACTTAATGTCTACTCTTTCTTTCATGTTTTATTGTGATGGGTTATGATGTATAATTATAAAATATTAAGTGAACTTATGTTTTATTTTTGTTAAAACAAGGGAAAACAGTCAGTTTTTCATCCCACACACCTTTTGGATGGTTATGGATCAAGGAAGATCAGTGAGAAATAGTCATAATAATAATAATAAAGTGGCAGATCTTAATGGTCTATAAAAGCCAAAATTACATATCAGAGTGATATAGGAAGAGGTTCTGAACATATTGGGTAGACTATGCTATCTGAGAGGCTGTCTAGTCTTTGCGACCACGAAAACGTCTCTTGGCAACTCACTGTGGTATACATGAATGAGTTTTTCTTTACCATCTTCTCAGTGTAAAAAATCTAGGGTTGTAACTCTTACTTGTCCATAAATATCCTATCTTGTACATTTCTGACTTTGCCGCTACTGATATTGAAAGATTGCTTTAACTCAATCAAAATTAGTGATTCTTCTTCAAATGATGTTTGTGTGGGTGCTCCACTCTAGGTGTCATCAGATCCCATGTCTTTGCCAGAGGTCTTTTCCAGCTGTACTTGTCTGGGTCACATGTGCACAGCTCCCGTCTCACGGCACTGTTGGCACCCTTGGTAGCACACACACGCAACCCAACCCCCCTCAGTTCCTTCTCAACTGTCTATGGTCCAAGATGGAGCCCTTCAGCAATACATTTTTTTCCTCATACCTAGAATAAATTGGAATTTAGTTCAGTTTTAGTCATAGTTGTTTTAGTAGTTAGTATACTTACTTATCATTAATTTTTTTTCTTTTATTCCTTCAGAAATTAGTTGTTAGAACAGGACTTAGGCGCATCAGATGTCAGGTTCCACAGGATTTAAGAGATGCACCTCATGTAGAGATGTCATGCTGGTGTCTGACAGACGCACTAAATGTGTCTGCTTCCTCGGTGAGACGTGCCACAGAGGTGCACCCATTGCAAAAACCTCAAAGTGAAGGTGAGGAGAGATGGGGACTTGAGGCTAAAACTTATTCTAATGGAAAAGTCTCTGAGACCTGCCTCTGACCCAGGACCAGACAAGCCTTCATCTAGTATCTCTAAGAAATATGTCATATTGCCTACTCCCTCCATGGTGACAGGGAGAGGCCGATCACCTAAGAGATGCTCTTCAACAAAAAGTACCAAAGAAGTTTCGGGTTCCTCAGGTACAATGCAGTCCATACCATCCAAAGGCTCAAAACACCAGGATGATAAGTGAAGAGACAACTCTAAACAGTCCTCCTCAAGCACAGTGCCACCCGAAGATAAGACATACAAACTGCCTGACGAGCTCCATGGCACCATCCGCAGCATGGTCTTTTAACTATTGAACCAACCGTGACACCTGTGTGTGCCACAGTGTTGACAGACATCTCAACACCACAGGCCACACCAGCACCCATCACAGCTAAGGTACAGTCCACTGCACCACCATCCACCTCAGTACCAACTGGAGACTTCTGCTGTCCAAAAGATGCTGCAAACAGTGGTACTTAATCATGACATCTTCTCCACAGTCCGGGAGTGAAGGCTCACAGAAGCATTTTGCACATGATCAGGCACCCTCTCCAGTGAGATCTCTCAGCAACCAGGGCACTGATGATGAGGAGGCAGTTTTCATCTGAACACTCCTCACCAACTAGACCATCACTTGAGCCATCACATTATGCCCCACAGAGACCACACAGGCCATCCCTTTTTTTTTTTTATGGTCTACCATGGCCTTATTCCCCAATGCCATACCATATACAGTGGGAAAATTGGGACACATAGTTTGTTTATTCCAGGGACTACAGCAGACCTTCCACCTCTCAAGCAGGAAGAACCATATCTTCCAGGTATTTATCCCGAGCTGCATCAAACACAGCAGCTGAGGAATCTCACTCAGGGACCACAAGCATGGAGTTGGGAAAGTTTTCCCCCCCCCCCCCCCAATCAAGTATCCTCATCCTCTCCCAAGGAAGCTGTGATACACTCCCCCCCTCCATGCCCGCACCAATAGATGACCCTAAACAATTTAACAAACTTTTTAAGGGAGTCACGAAAGATCTCAACATTTTACTGGGAAAGATCATGGTATCTTACCACAGGCTTCTAAGATCTTGCATACGTCCACCTGTGCAAAAACAGCACTCCCTATGGATGAAGTGCTTATGGAGCTGACCAGCCTACTACGGCCACTATTCCTCCCATCAGCCAGAAGAATGACAGAAAATACTTCATTCCAGTAAAAGGGATCGAGTTTCTATTCATCCATCTACCTTCAAATTCCCTGGTTGTAGATGCAGTGACTAATAGAGGAAAACAGCCACATCCCAGATCAACATCATGTGATAAGGACTGAAAAAGAGTAGGTCTACTTGTGAGAAAGGTTTATTCTTCCTCCATGTTCTTAATGTGAGTATCCAATTATGAGGCACTACTATTCAATTATGATAACTTGCCATATACGTTGTAATCTCCATTTATTAATGACATTCCAGAAAATAAGAGACCAGTAGAACATTGGTTAATGAAAGACAATTAGTAGCCTGGACATCACTGCAGACTTCTCTGGACGTCGTAGATAAAGCTGCCAGAATGATAGCCACTGCCCTAGTCATGAGAAAGACCTCCTGGCTTCATACGGCAGCACTTACCAGAGATCTTCAAACCAAAATTGTAAGGACCTCCCTTTCTATAAGACACAGCTCTTTTCTGAGAAAACTGGTGAGGTCCTCCATTCTGTGAAGGACTCAGGGCAACTCTCAGGATACTTGACATGTACACTCCTAGAACAAACAGAAGACAGTTCAGATTCCAACCTTACACAAGAAGATTTCCCTCTCAATCACAGTACAGACAACATGACACACAGAGGGAGACAAAGATCATACAGATACAGACAGTCTCAACTATTGTCATCTTCCTCTCAACCACTTCCTTCTAGTTAGTTGAGGGTTGGAGAAAATCCTCTCTTAAAACATCACCATAGACATCCATAACAAATTTCAAATTCCACTTCTGTCAATTCCAAACCAGTTGGGCACACATCACATCAGACAGATGAGTGTTAATGTAACCATGCTTTATAATTTCTATCCTATTTACATCCATCCTTCCCAACCATATCCCTTCTGCATCCCTCTTCAGGGACCCATCTCATTTGCAAGTATTACATCAAAAGATAGATCACCTGTTAAAATTAGGAACAGTAGAGCACATACCCTTACAACACAGGTTGAAGGATTTTATTCCCACTACTCCGTTGTGCAGAAAAAGAATGGAAGCTAGAGACCCATGTTATATCCAAATAATTATGGACAATGTAGCATTCATGTTCTATATGGCCATTAGTTTGGAAAACTCGTGGCGAAAGGGGGAGGTCCCGGAGGTTTGGAAAAAGGCAAATGTAGTACCTATCTTCAAGAAAGGGAAGAAGGAGGAACTACAGACCGGTCAGCCTCGCCTCAATCCCTGGAAAAATCATGGAGCAGGTCCTCAAAGAATCCACCCTGAAACACTTGGAGGAAAATAGCGTGATCAGGAACAGTCAGCATGGAGTCAGCAAGGTCAGATCGTGCCTGACCAGCCTGATTGCCTTCTATGATGAGATGACTGGATTTGTGGATGCGGGAATAGCTGTTGACGTGATATACCTCGACTTTAGCAAGGCTTTTGATATGGTTTCCTACAGCATTCTCCCCGGCAAGTTAAGGAAGTATGGGTTGGATGAGAGGACTCTAAGGTGGATAGAAAATTGGCTAGATCAATGGGCTCAGTGGGTAGGAATCAATGGCTCAGTGTCTAGTTGGCAACCAGTAACAAATGGAGTTCCCCAGGGATCAGTCCTGGGGCCGGTTCTGTTCAACATCTTCATTAATGATCTCGGTGATGGGATAGATTGCATGCTTTGTAAATTTGTGGATTACACCAATCTGGGGGGAATGGTAGATACGCTGGAGGGCAGGGACAGGATCCAGGGAGACTTAGACAAATTAGAACACTGGGCCAAAAGAAATCTCATGAGGTTCAACAACGACAAGTGCAAAGTCTTGCACTTAGGACAGAAAAATCCCATGCACTGCTACAGGCTGGAGACCAATCAGCTAAGTAGCAGCACTGTAGAAAAGGACCTGGGGGTTATGGTGGACGGGAAGCTTGATATGAGCCAACAGTGTGCTGTCGTTGCCAAAAAGACCAATGGCATATTGGGCTGCCTCAGTAGGACTGTTGCTAGCAGATGGAGGGATGTGATTATTCTCCTCTATTCGGCACTGGTGAGGCCGCATCTGGAATACTGTGTCCAGTTTTGGGTTCCCCATTACAGAAAGGATGTGGACAAATTAGAAAGAGTCCAGCAGAGGGTAACGAAAATGATTAGGGGGCTGGGGCACATGACTTATGAGGAGAGACTGAAGGAACTAGGCTTATTTAGTCTACAGAAGAGAAGACTGATGGGGGATTTGAAAGCAACTTTCAACTACTTGAAGGGGTGCTCCAAAGAGGAGGGATCTAGGTTGTTCTCAGTCGTAGCAGAGGACAGAACAGGGAGCAATGGTCTCAAGTTACAGCTGGAGAGGTCGAGGTTGGATATTAAGAAAAACTTTCTCACTAGGAGGGTGGTGAAGCATTGGAATGGGTTGCCTAGGGAGGTGGTGTAGTCTCTGTCTTTGGAGATATTTAAGGTTCGGTTAGACAAAACCCTGGCTGGAATGATTTAGTGGGAGTGGTCCTGCTTTTAGAAAGGGATTGGACTAGATGACCTCATGAGGTCCCTTCCAGCCCTAAGATTCTATGATTCTACGATTCTATATCAATCACCACGGCAGATTCCTTAACATTAAGGAGACAATGGTTGTTCACACCCTCCCGTCTAAGGCATTCCTCCAGAATGACACAAGTTAAAGTATGGATATAACATCAAATTCCTAACTTCTTATCGAAATAGAATTCCTAGACATAAACTACACAATCATTCCCAGCAAATTACTACCTTTCTATTGATACCAAACATGACATAGTTCCTATGGATTATAGCATTTATGAGATATCCATTGAAAATAATATCATAAATGCTTCCCTAAATCCAGACAGTGTCACACCGTGCCCACATGCCCTGCCCTTTGGGGGGCATGCCAGGCTCCGCCTGTGCCCCCTGGCAGGGAGGGCATTGGTGTAGTCCTGGGGTAGCCCTAAGTCGACTTTAAAAAATCGAATTAAGCCTTAGGTCGAGTAGAAAGGTGGTTTAATAAAGTCGACTTAATTTTTATTAAGTCGACTTTATTTTCCTTAAGTCGACTTAAGCAAAGTGTAGTGTAGATGCAGGGCACATTAAGTCAACTTAAGCCAAGCTTAAGTTGACTTAATTTACCAGTGTAGACGCAGCCACTGTTATCTATTTAAACATCAAGTGCTAAAGTCCCAGCACCAAATGAGGGGCACTACTCTCCAGTTACCTGGAATGGAGCAGCTACAGGGATATCACTTGAAGAAGATGACATGGTTATTCACCTGCAGTAACTGAATGTTCTTCGATGTGTCCTTTTGGGTGCTCCACTACCCACCCTCCTCCCCTCTACTTTGGAGTTCTACATTGAGATTTGACGGTAGAGAAGGAACTGAAGGGGGATCCAGTCACTCGTGCTACCAAGGGCGCCAGTGGTACTGTGAGACAGAAGCTTTATATGCACAACCTGAACGAGTACTGCTGGAAAAATCTCCAAACGAGGATGCAAGACACAACACCTAGTGTGGAGCACCCACAGGGACACTCTTCTCAAAGAACATCAGTTACTGCAGAGGAGTAACTGTCTTCTCAGTCGTGGCTTTTTGCATTCTCCCGTAGAAATTTAAGAGCACTTTCTAAAAAGAGGTGTGGGAGGGGGGGAATGTTATTTTTAATCCTTTCTATGGTTTTTCTGCTCGCTTTCATGTTTAGCGAAAGAGTTCTTAAGAGGACCATTCTTGAGTCTTCATACATGCTGAATATTTTTGAGATCTGAGTGATGAAATTACTTTGATAGAAGTACCAGACAACTCTCAGTAAGGTGGGCTGTGCTGTTGGTAATGATTATAACGCCTACGGTGCAGAAATTCAATCATTTAGATCATGTTCAGGTGGGAATCAGACTAAGGATAAATGTCTCACCTTTCATAGATCAGCTGAGTTCACTGGAACTCAGCTAGTTTTAACAACTTGACTACTCCCATTTCCCTTTTCATTGCATCTTTTCCACCTGATCCAAGCAACACTTGTCTATTCAAGCTTTCATCATTAATAATCAGTGAAGAAATCAGGTGGTGTTGGTCTCATATTGGTTTATATTTTTAGTATTGGGAAGGTTTTAAGTTAAGTAAGTTATTCCTGGAAATTCCTGTCTTCCCAGGAATAAAACCCCATACTCTTAACATTACCTATTTTGAAGAGTTTCTTTCGCATACTCTTTCACAACAGGAAAATTATTTGTAAAAAGATTTTGATACAATCAAAATTTAACCAGTACTCTGTGTGTGTGAATACTTCTTATTTATTAGACATGATTTTCAGACTTCTGAAAAAGAGATTAAATGTGCAAAAGCTGAGCCTGGGTCTTGAACTCCTGAGAATTGCCAGGAATTGACTTCTAGTAATTTAGTTGTCTGCATTTTGAAAATCTAAGAAGCATTACTTAATGCATTTGTGGTTATTTTAATTACTGTAGTACCAGGGAAAGATCTTATCCGTAACACAATTAACGCTCATGAAAATTTCACTTTTCCTGTTTTGACTCTTCTTATGCTCATTTTCTAACTAAATGTCTATGACTGGGGAAGTTCACTTTTTAAAATTGCTATTGTTATAGCCCTTTTCAGGAAGATGTAGTCATATTTTTCACCTCTGTGTTCTCTAAGCTCCCATAAAAACCTATAAGATCTCACTTTCACACTCCAGATGACAGCGATGAGCCTTGTATGAGACCCTAAATGGCACCAAATTCCTGCACTTTACCCATCTTCAAAGTGTCTATATCTCTCCCATCCATTTTTCTGGACAGTGGGGGCTGGTTTGGTATACAGCCTTGAATTGGTTTTGGTAAGAGTACCATGTGTACTGCCTTTATACACTTACCGACCCTAGAACTAGCTGGAATTAAGGAAGTGTTATGGAATTTTAGCAGATTATTATATGGGAAATTATGCAAACAGTAGTCTGCTGAGATCCAACAAAATTAGTTCCGCAAGGTTCTTGGTAGATTTAATATGTGGAAAGAAGATTGTTTTTTCTATTTCTAGATGTTCTTCCCTCCCCCCCCCCCCCCCCCTGCCCCTCCCCCCCAAAATTCAAGTTGTCTGTTAATCTGTGAGAATTCCAAAGGGGTAGCCGTGTTAGTCTATTGTAGAAAGACAAAAGAGTCTTGTGGCAGTAACTCAGTACCATTCCTGCTCAAAATGGGATTATTTTGAGATCAGTTTAAATCAGTGACTCTCAAACTTATTTGTAGAGCCCTACGCAGATACAAAATTTGTATCCGCATCTGGTCAGCAAACATTGTCTGTGGATATACACAGATTTGCACGGTTCTAGATATAAAATTTGGATCCACATTCATCCGCGATCCATAAATATGGTCCATGGACTGTAAAGCAGATATCCACAGATTTGCAGGGCTCTACTCGATTGTGCCTCCCATTTTGTGTCTGTATTAGTTACACACCTCCTGACACACAAATATATATACCAATACATGTGGAGGCAGTGCTTCACTTGAATCAGTTTTGTCGTCTTTGTTTTTCACTTGAGTTGGGTTTTTTCGGTTGCATGAATGAGCCAGTGATCCATTGTAAAAAGAGCAAAAGCAAAACTCTGATTGTGGTCCATGCTTACAATTAAATGAGCAAACTGATTGATGTAGAGATGGCAATGACTTTCTATAATGCTATGCAAGCTTAACAGAAATCCGTCAAAATGCACAGCACCATCTAAAGTCAAATGCCCAGCGCCATCTGAGGACCTGATGTGTCTGAAGGAATCCACTTTGCTAGCTACTCATTCCTGTGGGTAAAATGTGTGAAGTAAGTTTTTTTTTTTCCCTAAAATGTCTCACGCCCCCCTCAGAATACGTTCTGCACCTTCCCTTCCCCCATTTGAGAACCTCTGGTTAAAACTGTTTTGGAATAATGCCTGTTTTTAGCTTTCTTGTACTTCTCCCATTATTAGCTTGTTTTATACCTTCCACGTTTCTGTCAATCATAATGCCAGACACAGCCATTTGTATATCTAACTGGACTATCTTTATCATTGACAAGAACATCTAGTTGAATACCTTATTCACCAAGCATACTTTTCCTTGCTCTGTTTGATTGACTGGACTGTTGTATATATGGTATATCAACAGAAAGCTAGCTGTTTCATGCCAGTGCTGTGTGGTGTTTCATGTACCATTGTGCCCATTTTAACAGACCTGTTCACATGGTGTCCCTTTTACTTCCTTTTGTGGCTACTCCCTATTGTCTCGTGGTGTCTATCCTTTTGACAGAGCAAGCAGTGTCTAAGCCACATGCCTTTATACACTATGTATTCTTTCCTATATAAATGATTAGGTTATTTATTTTTTTACATACAAAGTATATTTATGCTATGTTATTGTTTTACAGTTCCCAGCAGTCAACCATCCTCAGTCTTTGGAGAGGAGATATTTAGGAATTTTGAGTGGTGTTTTGCTTGACCTTATGAAGGTAGGAAAAACTGCATTATTTGTTTGTGTGTATTATACAGGGGAAGTTGTCAGTGACCAATACATTTATATTGCCAAATACAATCACTTTCTTTTAAAAGAGTCTTCTGAACTTGTTTTGATAAATTTTAGCAACCTCCATTGTTTGCAGCAAAGTTTGATATTTCCCAGGGGAACGTCATGGAGTCAGGAAAATGCATTTTGCTAGTGCTATGAAGTTCTATTCAGATCTGACTGAATTGTAATCTGTTGAAAATCTTGGTTTCTCTGTTTTGTATTACATTGTTATTGCTTAATTTTGGCAACATGCCCCAAACAGTAAACTTTCCTAGCTAGGGCCCCCATTATTGCTGTAGCGGTGTGCACTGTACTATCAACACAGGAGTGAAAACCCGGCCTGGCTGATTGGGAGCAGTTAAACTGGCAGGGGTGGAGAGTGAACTGCATATGCTCCCTTCAGCTACCGTCCCTGCTCAGCGCTGTGCCCAGTGAAGCACTGCATGGGACAGAAGACCTTTTCCTTTCTCTGCTTTCTACTTCATATGAGTGAGATGGGAATTCCTGGAGCAGAGACAACACTAATAATGGAAACCAAGGTTGAATGAATTCTAAATTCTGCTTCAATATATTGGGCCCAAATCTCATCCATTTATCCATGTTTCCTTTCAAAAAGAGCTGATCATAGCGTTATCCTTTTTCTATGGAGCCTGAAATTGGGCTATTTAGGCATATATAACCCACTGTTTCAGTGTACTGTGCATCCTCTTTTAGTGGCTGCTTTAGTGGCCTTTTTCTATTGCCAGAAGATCGGTTGGTAGCAGTTTGTGCTACAGTGCTGAAGGTTCAGGATTTAAACCTAAAGGTTATGAGCAACAATTATCCTCTGCACTGAATGAAGTAACGTTCCTGGAGGGGGTGCTGGGGAGGAATAGCATGTGGTCATATAATTAAGAGGGTGTCATAATTTAGACACACAAAGGCTTGAGTTAAGGTTACACAGGCACTTAATTCTGTCACTTCCTAACTTTAAAGTGATTCACCATGCAATGTAAATAACTGTGTTTTAATATACGTTTTATTGCATTTTACTGATTTGATTTATATAGGAAGAGGTAAGGGATGCAACCAGCTAAATTATGTATATAATGCATTTATCCTCACTTGTGATAAAAAAACATTTAAACGAGTAAGGAATTGCTAAGTGGGGTCTGATCCTGAAAAGACTTATGCATGTGTTGAACTTTACACACAATGGGAGTAGTTCCATTAGTTTCCGTGCGGCTAATCACTGTATATAAATTTAAGAACGTGCATAAGTCTTTTGCGGTATCAGGGCCCATATATTTGCTTTCATGATCCACCATGCTATGTGTATTATGTTCTAAATATGAAACATGGGTTCCCTTAATATATTACAACTTTTTAAAAGCTTTATTTTTATAAAAATTTCCAATAGCTATTAGAGAAAAAGGGAGACCATAAAAATAATATGGTATCTGTATTCATAGTAGAAAAAATGTCCCATTTTAGTTTAGGCATGAGCATTGTGTTTGCTTACTGTGTTGTCTTATCAGTATACTTCTTAAGAACTTGAGCTAACAGCCGTGTCATAATGTCTTGCAAATTAGGCACCCTGTTAGCTTCTAATTTTATAGTGAAATATTTGTTCTGCAAATATCAGAAACATTGTTCATCTTTAGAAATAGAACCAACCGCACAAAATTAGAACAGGAGTTTCTATCTGGCTACTGTAGATGAATTCCGGAGAAGTGTTGGTGAAATGCTAACCCCATTGAAATCAATTACAAACCTCCCTACATTTCTCTACAGTAGACCGTCGAAGAAACGAGTAGCTGGGGAGGAATGTTGTTCATAACTCTGAAATATTCATAACTCTGAAAAAAAAATTAGGGTTGGTCTTTTGAAAGTTTACAGCTGAACTTTGACTTAACGAAGCTTTGTATCTTTTCTGTGCAGAATTAAAATGCTGCTTTCC
This sequence comes from Pelusios castaneus, assembly GCA_007922175.1. NCBI lineage: Eukaryota > Metazoa > Chordata > Testudines > Pelomedusidae > Pelusios > Pelusios castaneus. The sequence goes on from ML685798.1 coordinate 3,372,301, forward strand.
TTTTTTCTTTTTAGTAGTTTAACATCGTACTACTTTTTTTTGGTGCGGGGGGATGCTCTGCTGCTGCCTGATTGCACACTTCTGATTTCAGATGAGGCGTGTGGTTGACTGATTAGTTTTTAACCCTGGTGTTTGTAATGCTGAGGGTCTACTTGATATATTATATTTTAAAGCATAATTTTAGGAGACTAGGAAAGCTCTTTGAATGAACTTTATCAAACCTCTCATATTAAGTATCATTTTTTGTGTGTGTGTTTACTGCTTCTGAAATTGTTTTACAACTCACGCTTCAGTGGCTTTACCTTGCAATTAGAAACAAGGAGCTGAGTTTCTTAGAGACCTGTGCAGTTCGATATTGATGTGAGTTCAGTGCAATGTAAAAGGAGTAACGATTTGCTGTCATATGATATATTAATATAACTTTAAATCATTCTTGCAATTGCACATAATACTCTCACAGAACCTAGTGAGATCAGAATGTTACTGAGTTCAAAGTTTTGCTGTGACTGGTTTAAATACTAATACTTGTTTAAAACCCAGATTTTGTTTTCCCAAGAACTTGCTGAAGCTGGATCCAGCAGATAGATACTTGACAGAACAGTGTTTGAACCATCCTTCGTTTCAAACTCAGAGACTCTTGGATCGATGTGGAAGTTCACCTTCACGGTCAGCTAAGAGAAAGCCTTACCATGTAGAGAGTAACACATTATCTAACAGGTAAATACAACCATCAGAGCCTCAGCTGCGTTTGTTACGTTAATGAGTAACTTCCTTTCAGGTTTAAATATTAAATCATCCCTTCACCAAAAGAATATTTTGTCATGATTGTATGCATATTGTTTTCTATTTCTGAGTTTAACACAAGAAGTAAAGCCAGTTTTTGTATGCTAAGTGGTAACAAGTTCCAGAGTGATAGCCATGGTAATGTATTTCAGCAAAACAAAAAAGTAGTTCTGTGGCACTTTTAAAGAGCAACAAATTTATTTATCGCATAAGCTTTCATGGGCACAATCCCCCTTCCATCAAAGCATGAAATGGAAAATGTGGCATGTTGGCTGTGAATATACATATAGAGAAGGGTGAGCCACAAGGTTAATTCAAACAGATCCATTTATTCTTAAAATATGATGCAGTTTGTGTGAATATTTGAAGTGAATTCAATTAGGAAATTAGGAGTTTGAATTATTTTTTTTTTAAAAGAAAAGATCTTTGATTTGATTTTTATTTCTTTTTTGAGAATTCAGGATTTGCATCTACTTCTTTTAAATGTCCCTATAATATTGATCAGTTCTTCTCTCTTAAAAAGTTTGATAGATTTAAATCTAACTTACTTGTAAGTGAAAGAGATTTTAAAAAAATTAAACCACATTACAAGCATTTAATTCCATACGTGTTTCTATCTCTATTGTAAAAGCTGCTAGATTAAAAAAAAAAAGAAGACATCATATGTAAATGTGTAGGAATGTATGCATTCCATTTATAGTTCAGCTCTTAAGATAGGGCAGTTAGATGAGGGAGCTCCAGTCAAAAGCAGTGTCCTTTATTCTGATTGGCAATAAGCACTCCAGAGGACAGGCACCTTCCCTAGTGGCACCCCTTCTAAGATATGCAGTATAGTGACTTCTCTCTTCTGGATCTTAGATCATCTGCAGTCACAGGCTTTTTCTCTTGCACATGTTATATAGTCCACTGGAGCTGAATGTCTGTATTCTTCCTTTGAGGTCTGGGACAGCAAAGTTCATCTTCTGTAAAGTATCTGAAATATGCAGAAGAGAAGCTCTGTTGTAGATTCTTAGGAGAAAAATCTCTTCGATTGTGCTTCCCATGTGCACCTTTGGAGGCATGATGTGAGAGAAGTAGATCTAGGCCATAGAAAACTTTGTGCCCAGTGCATAAAATTTACCATATCAACTTGAATAAAGCTTTCAAGAATCCTTCTATTTCTTATATATATATAAAAGTTTAAGTTGCTGAAGTAATTATTATAACCATGTGCAAAATAGGTAATAAGATAATGAAAGCAGTATCGTTAAAATGGTAAGTATAAAAAAGATAGAAATAACCAGTTACCATCTTTATGCAAATAATCTTATCACCTTTGCAGTCTATACATTATTTAACTGTATTGATACGAAACTTCACTTTATACATGTCAATAATCATTACCTCTGACATATAAGATGTACTTAAGAATTTTCACCAGAACATAGTTAATCATATGTGTGATTTTTCTCTCCCTCCATTTACATATGTTAGTACTGAAGATATTGAAAGGATTCAAAGCTGTTGATGGAATATATAAGTTGAGTTTTAAAATGTAGTATCATTAACTAAATATATGAGCTAGAAGCAAAAAATTGGCTATCTGGACATAATATATTATTATTTATTACCAGCTAGCACTTGCCAACTTGTTGTTCTAGGTACTTGGGATGGGGAAATCCAGGTGCATAACTGGCAGTATTTGACTACCACAGTTAAATTCTCTCTCAATTTTGAATTGAGTAATCAGTTTTGAAATCGGTGTTTTATTCGCACTGAGTTATTAATATATGTGCTAACGTGTTAATGCTTCTTCATATGTTTTTTAATGTAGAAATCAAGCCAGCAAAAGCTCTGCTGTGCAGTCACATCACAGATCAAATAGCAAGGATATACAGACTCTAGGGGCTGGACTACAAAGAGACGAGGTTCTTCCAGCAAATGAAAGCTTTCTAAATGGAAACCTTCCTGCAGCTGTACATAGTCCAATGCATACAAAAAAACCAAGCAACGCGCCTGGATCTGGCAACAAGGACCTAGCCAATAACAACATACCACATCTTCTCAGTCCAAAGGAATCAAAGACAAAAACGGAATTTGATTTTAATTTGGACCCAAAAGCTTCTGATGGTCCAGGTACAAAATACCTAAAGTCAAATGCTCGATCTCAGCAAAACCGGCACTCGTTTATGGAAACTTCTCAAAGTAAAACTGGCACACTACAGCCAAGTGAGAAACTTAGTCGCCACAGCTATATTGATACCATTCCCCAATCTTCAAAGAGTCCCTCGTATCGGACAAAGTCAAAGAGTCATGGGGTTCTGACAGACTCAAAATCTGTGGGTAATCTTTCTGAGGCCAGAGCTCAAATTGCAGAACCAAACAGCAGTAGGTATTTTCCATCAAGCTGCTTGGACTTGAACTCTCCTACCAGTCCTAATCCTCCCCGACACAGTGACAGTAGAACTTTACTCAGTCCTTCTGGGAGGAATAACCGAAGCGATGGTACTCTTGATTCCCGAAGACCATCAACAAGGCACTCCAAAACCATGGAGGAGTTGAAATTGCCAGATCACATGGATGGAAGCCATTCACATTCATTATCTGCCCCACATGAATCATTTTCATATGGTCTAGGTTACACAAGTCCCTTTTCCTCACAGCAGCGCCCTCATAGACATTCCATGTATGTGAGCCGAGACAGAGTGAGGTCTAAGGGCTCAGAGGGTGGCTTAAGCGTAGGGCAGGGGATGGCAGCCAGAGCAAACAGCCTGCAACTGTTATCTCCACAGGTGCAGCATAGGTCACTCACAAGATCTGTTGGCTCTTCACGGGAAGACTGTACAGAAGATACTAATAGGGTTAGTTTGAAATGTTGCCTATTGAAGAAGGTTTTTTCTTTTCCTCTGTGTATTTCTTGCATGCATGTAGGCTCAGATGGTCAGAAGTGGCCTCTCATTTTGTATGCTGCTTCTTCCTTCCCTCCCCCTTCAAAAGGAGGGTGGCTGGATGTTCAGAGGTGCTGCATACAGTCACTTCTGACAAAATACTGAAAATGTGAGAACAGCCAAGTTGTGTAAAAAGATATGTGATTTGATAAGTGATCACTGAACCATTATTTGCACTAGCTGATGCAATTTTTACTAGATTATTTTTCTTAATTAACTTTCCATATTTGGATTTTGTCGCACGTCTTACTGCTGTAAATGCTAATTTTAAACATGTCTGAAGTGGGATTTTCTGTCACTTAACCTGCAGCATGAGTTTACTGATACAGTGATCATAGAAAAAAAGTCAGCATTTACTAACAGTTGTGACAATATGGTCTCTGTGATACTGCAGTATTTCTCTGCACTAAGGGTATATTTACCCTGCAATTGGGAGGTGTGATTTGTAGCATCTGAGCTACCTTTGATCTAGCTAGCTTGAGCAAGAGTAGCAATGGAGCCACAGCAACACAGATGGCTGTACAGGCTAGCCCTGCCTGCAAACAACCCTGGTACATACTTGAGTGGCCATCGCCCATGCTGCCTTTCACACCTCCCAGTTGCGCTCCAGACCTATGTTTAGTGTAAAAAATAACTGGGGTACGTTCAAAACTGTGGTATAGGAATTGTTGGTAAATGCTGACTCTTCAGTGGTGATCTCTGTGTGTTCCACAAGCTCACCTGTTGAACTTGATCCAAATTACATAGTCTGTATGCTCACTCTTTACATTGCCCCTTGCTGGTCATTGTGAACTGGGGTTCTCTTGATTATGCGCTTGACAAATAAGACCTCGCTCTGTGTAGCCTAGCCTTAATTTGCGTATTATAGATCTTCTCCAAAGAATGAGCCAGATTCTGCTCTGACTTAGTTCTTTATTCAGTCCTATTGAATTCATTGAAATTACACTCAAGGTTGTGAGTCAGTAAAAGATGTGTCCCAGAATCTTTAAAAACCACAACAAGCACAAACCAACCATCCAAAAACTTGATACTGTTTTTGGTGATTTTTGTAAAGCTGGACAGTAATATGCTACGGTGGGATTTACATACAATGAACACGTCACATAATAAGCAGCATGGTGAATTCTAAGGAAATTAGAAATGGTGTATCATTTGTTAACAGTTTGGGAAAAGTTCCCAAAAGAGCTAGAAGAATGATTTGAGATCTAGAAAATATGCCTTGTAGTGAGATACTAAACAGGTTCACTCTGTTCACCTTATACAAGACAAGGTTAAGAGGTGACTTGATCATGGTCTGTCAGTGCCTACATGTAGAAGAGATTTCCTATAGTAGATGGCTCTCCAGTCTAAAAGAAAAAGGCCTAAGACATTAATTTGTTGGGAGCTGAAGCTAGACACATTCATACTTGAAATAAAATGCAAGTTTTTTTTAAATAGTGAGGATAACTAATATATAATCTTAGGATGTGAATTCTCCATCAGTTGAAGTCTTGAAATCAAGACTGGGCATAAAAGATGTGTTAGAGCTCAGACAAAAGTCTGAGGCTTGATGTACAAATTATTGGGTGAATGTTTTTGGCTTGTGTTAGGCAGAAAATCAAAATGGATGATCATGGTGTTCCCCTCTGGGTTTAAAATATGTGAATCTATTAAATACTGTCAGAGAAAGCTTTAGGAATATATTTGAGGATAGCATGAGATTAGACAAGCCTCTTTATTTATCTGTGTCAATTCCAATACCTAATGAAATTACCCTTTCATTTCTATTTAACAATTGTTATCCTTCGCCATCTACTCTGCTCACTCAGCCAAGAGTTAAGTAAAGTTTAACTGATATGAGGTAGACCGCTTTTTAAAATGCTGTACCATGTAATCATGCATATCCAGCTATTTTGAGATGTATTTGGATGCTGGCTATTCCAAGCTGTGCTTGATTCCCCATTACACAGTATTTAATAAGAGTAGTTGGAATTTATTGAGCACTTCACATAGTCCAGGTACTTCACAAACATTGCCTGAAAAGTGGGCTGGCAGGATTAATTAGTCAGATATATAGATAAGATGTAGGATTCTCATCTTCCAGGTGTGGAGAGTGAAACAGAAAGGTGACAATTTCCCCAGTGTCACCCAGCAAGATATTGGCTAAACTTGAAACCACTTTATGCTTCCCAGCCATACTGACTTTCATTCTTTCACTCTGATAATCAAGGAGCCATCAGTTAGGCCTTCCTAATTGCCTATAAGTTGAATGTTTCTCTGTTCCTGGGTATGCTGGATCTCTCTGAGAGATAAATAAGATTTGGTGATACCCTAATTCTTAAAGTAGCACGATCCTCTTCCTAGAAAGCACATTAATACAAGTTTTTGTGTACTTACCACATCTTCAGACATGATAGTACGTTTTCAACTTTATAGAGGCATGCAAAACAGTAGGAGAAGCCATCCTGTTCCATGGATTTCTCCAGGCAGAAAAACTGCAATCTATTTTGAAGGAAAATTAATATTTAAAATGGTGCTGCAGATGCTTTTCAAAGCTACATTTTATTTGAGTACCCATTTGAGTACTCATTTTCCATCTTGCATTTCAGTTAAGCTGGTTATATCCGTGATCAGGCAGTCAGTATGATGATTACCGAAACAGAGCAGTGAATTTCACTGTTCATTGATTGGGTACTTCCTGATGCTAGCTTATATTTTTATTCTGTGATTTAGCAGGTCTTATTGTAGTGAATGTTATTTCACTGAAATAATGATATTTCATATTGTATGGAGAAATTGAGTGTAATTATCAAATCATTTTTTTGTCTTTTGATAACCAGTTGACAAATTTATGTTTTAGTTAGGAAAAATGTACCTTCCGTCTTTATTGCATTAATTCATTTTGGTTTGGTTAGGAATGTCTGTCAGAATTAACAATTTCTAATTCACTTTGTATACTTTTGTCCCTTAAGGCTAACATTTTCAAACCTGAATATCTCAAATGAGGCTTCAAAACCCTTATTTAGTCAAAGTAAAGGTGTCAAGGAATAAAAGTGGCCCATTTTTCTGAGTTGCTGAACACTCACAAATCTCATGAAAGCTGGGAGAAGTGAATGGTGTCCGTTACCTTTTGAAAATCTGACAATTTTTACTTATATATTTAAATATGAATTTAGGAGCCTAGGTTTGAAAATATTGGTCCAGTGAGCATTAAATACCTTTTATGCTCTCTCCTCTCCCTCTTCTCCTGTTCAGGTACAATATCAAGATAAAGTTAAAGTGGATTTGTAAACCATTTTTGTCAGAAAATTCAGTCATAAGCAACAAGGCTAGTGAGCATCAAGAAGTCTGTAAATTCTCAAACCTCGTGAATGATTGTTTATTTACAAAGGGTTGACAAAGCTAGTTAGAATTCATGAACATTTGTGATTCTATAAAGTTATTTTTTCCAAAACGCCAGGTGGTTTTTGGAGTGGGATGGAGTGATAGGGTCAACTGCATTTTAGTTAAAGGAAACCCTGTGTTCTGTATTAAAAAGAATTGCTCTCTATAGCCTTTTGGGCAAAGGCTGAGTTGAGCACAAATTTGTCCTATATATCTTATCAATTTTTGTCAGATCTTTCTGTGTCTGTGTCTGTGTCTGTGTCTGTGTCTGTGTCTGTGTCTGTGTCTGTGTCTGTGTCTGTGTCTGTGTCTGTGTTTCTTTTCTTTTAACAATTTTCTTTCCTCTCCCTGTTAGCTGTACAAAGTCTATTTAAAGAGAAAAATCCTTGTTTGATTTTCTTTCACATGTCAGTAAATCCTTTGGTGGAAGGGGGAAAAGTCAGGTTTTAGATAGTAGCTTTTGGGTTGTTGTTTAAATCCCCTTCTGGGTTGGATTCAGTGTTTCTGATTTTTTAATTTATGTTTTGATGAACACAAGAGAGCACAAAAGAATAAGAAAGATAAATTGCATCTTCTGTCTTTCTCACTTGCAGTTTAACTGCTGAAAAATCACAGGTACATTACACAAGAATCAACTTTATCAGGCATTTTAGCGCCTTGCAAACTTGTAGAGAGTCAGGCTGTAGTTGAAGGTGTGGTTTTAGCTTGCCTTTCTGGTCACAGCAGTGTTGCAAGGGTATACGTATCTGAGCTGGCTAAACCAAACTTTTATTACATGGCAAAATAGAAGGAAATTGGTGTCACAGGGCACAACGCTCACTGACAGACTAGCACCTGGTCCTGCTACTCTGGGGACTAGTTCAAGACCAATTCCCACCCCTGCAGTGTGCACACTGTCACTCTGCCAGCAGCCCCTCTCGCAGCCCCAGGAACCACAATGTGCACTCTGAGCTCGTTCCTCTGGCCTTGTCACTGTCGTATTCCTCACCCCCTGTTCCGAGGGAGGTTTAACTCCTCAATAATCCTAGGCAGTTCTCTCCCTCGCTACCTTGATGCCACTTGCCCAGAGGTTAGTAGGGAAACTGGGCTCACCCTCCTCTCTGGGTTTCAGCACTGGGATCCTCAGCTCAGAAGTCTGGGCCTTCTCTCTCTCTGGTCCCACTGCTCTCTCCCTGGACTGCTTCCTACCACTGATTTCCCTTTTTCTTCTAGAGCCACCAGTTCCCAAAGCCTCCTCCCTCTTCCCAAGGAGCGATTGTCATTCACACCTCCCTTTCTCATCGGAATATCTGCATTTTCCCCACAGCGTCTTCTCCTTTCAGCTCCTGGCTTTATAAGCCCTGCCTATTCCTGCCCAGCTGAGCCTCCTTAATTAGCTGCTCATTGGGTTAATTGGCCCATCTGATCTGCTGTAAACCCTACAGGGTGAGTGTGGGGTGGTCACCCTATCACAATAGGCAGAGGAAAATGAAGTAGGGAAGAAAATAATAACCAAAGGAGTAATCAATAGCAAGGATCTTAAATTTACATACTAAATGTTGCTGAGGATCTAGCCAGTCCACCGACAGTGGGGATTCCATCAGGTTCTCTCTCTTCACAGGGTCTGGCACAACATATTTCCAAATCAGGAAATAATGGGTGGTAAATTTCTGGGTTAAAGTATGTGGTTAAGTCAAATGATGGCGATTGGAGGCCTAGCCATGTCAGGACACACGGTTCCCCTCTGACTCTGTCCCTGTTGCCCCATCCCAAGACTGGAGAAGTAGGGACAGCAGTATGGGGATCCCTTCTTCACCAAGAATGGCAGCAGGAGGCCCTTTCTCTCCCCTGGAGAGGTACCTCCTACTACTTACAGCTTGACTGCTGGGGTATTCGGGTGGATGAGCAGAGCCCTCTGCACTCTTCTCTTCTGCTTCACACACAGTCTTCTACTGAAGTTGTCTTGGCAGTCCCTCACCACCCCTCCACCTCAGCAGTAGGTCTTAGGGTTAATACCTCCACTGAGATTGATCAGTTCACCTGTTTGAGAGCTATTATTTCAGGCTGTCAGCAGATTCAGGCAGACATCACTCCATTGACTACTGTTGGGTCACATTTTCAAATTTTCTTCACAACCATAACAGCCAGAGATTTTTTTTTTTTTTTTTAATGAATGCTGAGATTCTAGTATGATCATATGACTTGAGAATTTGGGACTCTACTCATGATCTTCTAGTGCCTATGACTTAATGTACCCCTAGTGAATAACAGTCATCACTGTGTGGTTGGATGACATGCAACACAACCAGTGATCATCTTCTCATTCCTTCCTCCCAGCAAGTTGTCACATAACCTCAAGGAAAGCAAGGCGTGGAATGGGTTGGCAACATTGCCTATCAAAATTAATCAACCTAAAAGCATGTTCAGTGATTGCCTGTATTCGACTCCAAATTTGAAAATACATCAAAAGCCATGAAATTCCCAAGTGTTTCTTTTAGTTTTAACATATCTAATCTGTACCAATCTGGGTTTGCAGTTTTTCCTTGTTTTGTGTGACAGAGGTTGAACAAAACTTTTGTTACCTTTTATGTGCTCTTAACAATTTAAATCTTTAACCTGGTGTCTAGGACTAAATAGAATGCAATAATGTTTTGGTGATGTTTAGAACTCACAGTGATCAGTGAATTTAAAACTAAGAAATTGACCCATCCCTAATCAGAAATGCCTTTTTTGTGATTTTTTTTTTGTGGTTGAGAGATCTAGGTTTACTTACTTACTCCATCACAGATTTCTTATATAACAATGGACTAATCACTTAATCTCTCTGGGCCCTATTCTAGAATGCCCTTCAGGCACCTGATTAACTTTAATCATGTGATTAAGTCTCCATGTAGTCAAAGTATATGCATGAAGGTTTCTTGAATAGACCTGGACTCAAGCTTGTGGTTAATGCACTTTCCTGTATTGGCATCTCTTTTTATATCATTTCCCTAACTAAAGAACAGAAATATCAATACTTTTTCTTCCACTTTCTGTCATGTTTATTTAGACTGTAAGCTCTTTGGGGCAAGGACTGCTGCTTACTGATTTTATATGCAGTGTCTAGCACAACAGGACATCGAGGCACCGCTGTAATATACATAATGAGAAAATGAGATATTCATAAATCACATGTTTTTCCTGTTTGCTTTTTTAAATGTTCTATTGACAGAGTGATCAGATCCCACCAGAGATGAATCTAACGAGACCTACAGTTAAAGATTCCTCCAGAGATGTTACAACTTCATTTCATTCACGGCAAAAGTCTGAGGTCTGAGTCACTTTCACATATATTATAAGACACCTCTGGGACAAATATTTTTAGTGCCAGCTTCATCTTTCTATAAACAAAATCAAATAGTAATTATGTAGTGCTGTGTATCATTTTAGCAGCAGTTCATAAAACAATAATTGAACTGTGGATGGATCTTACGTTGTGACATGTCACGGAAGAACAGTACAAGTCTGTTTTCATCCTTTTGTTTTTAATAGATGTTTGTTCTTTGGCTTAGGGTGGAACATATCATGATCCACACCCAGATGAAGGAGCATCCACAAAAGAAAATAGACATTTGTATAATGACCCTGTTCCCAGAAGAGTTGGCAGTTTTTACAGAGGTAATTTTGCAATATGCCATGCGCAAGTAACTGATGTTTTAACATACAGTGGAATCATAGCACTAAGAATTTATTTTGAGCTATGCAAAAACAAGTAAAAAAAAGTGACTGGAAAAAAATATATGAAGCTAATACTAAATCCATAGAGCCTTTATGGTTTCTCTCTGTTATTACACTGCATATCTATAGAGTACTTTTGGCAAATACTAACTTTTGCTGATTGACAGCGCATACATTGTATAATACTTTGCAGAGTATGAGACAATTTTCTTATATGGGTTATTGGAGGAAAAAATAAAACTCAGTGAAAATAAGGAGTTTATCAGGGTTTATATATCATTCTAAACACCAAAGTAGCTGTTCACCTTCAGTAATATACAAAAATACATATTTAATAAACTCTTTTCTGTTCAGAAAACTTTCTTTCCAAGGCTATACCTTGAACAAGCCTTCTTGTCCATTTTAACTGTTACGTGTTATATAATATACAGTGTTAATTATTGATGACCGGATGGTACATTGAATTGATACACTACCCTTTCATCTTTAGAGATCTAGATTCAAATCTATTCTGTAATTTAGTAAAGGATGAGTTCTTTAAAAGCTGAGAAACCTACAACATCCCCTTGGAAATTTCATCAGGATGGCGAGAACAATTAAAGCAGGAAGACAGTCACTGTCCTGAAGCAGTAGGAGAAGTGTGCCCCCCCCCCCCAAACCCCATGAACCTTAAATGACAAGTGGATAGGCCCCACCCCTAGGAAGCCCTGCCGAGCTAGAATTGGATTGTCAGCCACTTAACACACCTGAATATGGTCATCAATTTCCCATCGATCCTATTTAGGTTCATCAATTGACCAGTAATCCTTTTTAGGCAGGTCTGAATCTGCCAACCCTAGTAAAGATCTCAGGCCATGTACACACGATCACTTTATTGCGCATTAACAGTCATTACCGTGTGATAACAACAACAGCGTACACACGTGCAATAGGGCTGTTGCGCGTCAACAGCCCTATTGTAGCGCAATAGAAAAACCACCTCGACAAGTGTGGTAGCAGTTAACGCAGAACAGCTGTTGCACCTTTCAACTCGTGTGTCCGCTTACCGCGCAATGATTGGCCTCCGGAAGTGTCCCAGCATTCCAAAGTCGTCTTCTCTGGTCTTCCCCACACCCGCTCTCTGTGGCCGTAATGAAACAGTCCCCGCCCTGTTTCGATTCCCGGGATTTTCGAATTTCTCTTCTGTTGTCACTTCCTGTTCTCTTGCTCGTGGAGTGCAGCTCTGATCTTCACTAGCAATGGCGGCCCATCGTGGAAGACGCGCACCCATTTTGAGCACGGCAGAGGTGCTGGACCTGATCAGCATCTGGGGAGAGTCTGCTGTGTAGGCGCAGCTACGCGGCAGCAGGCGAAATTTCAATACATATGGCATAATTTCTCTGGCCATGTCAGAGAGAGGTTATGATAGAGACACTGTGCAGTGCAGATCAAAGGTGAAGGAGCTCAGAATAACCTATCACCGAGCGAAGGAGGAAAACCACCGTTCGGGATCAGCGCCTGCTACATGCAGGTACTACAAGGAGATCGAAGCCATCCTCAGTGGGGACACCACAACCACTGCAAAGAGAGTCCTGTGGACACATCGGCGCCCCCTCCCACCCCATCCAATGAATGCCAGAGCCGAGCAAGATGAGGACGTGATCGATGAGGAGGTGGAGATGGAGAATGACGTGGAGGAGAGTGCAACAGCATGTAGCCAGGAGCTCTTCTGCACCCCCGCTCAGACCTCCACCCAAGACATGAATTGCAGCGTCTCCTCTGAGGCGGCAGAGCGGGGTTCAGGTAAGTTTCTCTTTCGTGGAGCTATGGCTCCTACTAAAATATCATTATCTGGGGCGGGGGTGCTTGCTGTATCGGTCCCCACTGTGCACGCTCTTTAGTCTGCATTCATTAGAAGTGCATCTATACAAGCAGTGATTGTCAAAAAATCATCTGTATTTAGGACACTAAAGGTTTCCTCGATGTACCTCCAGACCCTCCTACTCAGGTTAGATGGGAGTGCGTATGTGTCTCCGCTCCCATATAAGGATACTTGGCCTCACCAGCAGCAAAGCACAGCACTGGGAACCATGGCAGCACACAATCCGGCAGCATACGGTCCTGGCTTGCATCCCGTGGCATGTAGGATATGTATTTTAGCTGGCAGGGGCACACTGAGGAGAGAGATATCGGGTTCCATCTGTGTGCCCTGTGCAGAATGTTAGCCCACAGTAATGTTTCTATTAGGACCTACCTTGTCCGCTTCAGTGAAGCATAGGATGTTGACTGCCCTGTACCTTCCAGGGGAATCTGCTACTGGAAGGTTACATTGGTTAGCTATGCTATGTGTTAACAATAGATTTATTATTATTATTTTTTTTTTTATTAGATTCGACCTTCACAAGGCCGGTGTCTAACCCACCTGATCGCATGAGAAACATTCGGCAGCGTGCTCGAAGAAACAGGGAGGATATGTTTCAAGAGCTGATTAAAGCAACAGAGGCACCCGCGAGGGAGAATCGAGCCTGGAGAGAGGAATCCCAACAGAGGAGGCAGAAACACAGGGACGAACTAATAAGCGTCATAAAGGAGCAAACAGAACTTCTCAAGAGCATGATTGCTTTGCAGACCCAGGCGATCAATGTACGGGCTCCACTCCAGACAGTTCAGCCGTGTCTGCCTCCCACACCCCGTAGTCCTTCAAAGCATTTCTTTGAAGGCCACCCGTCCCCCTGGTATACTGCAACATCCAGTCCCTCACAGAGCTATTTTTTAGAGACCCGCAGCTACACCCACCTTTAACACCTCCCACCAACCTCCCCCCCCCTTTCATCTCTTAATAAAAACAGTAACAAAAACTTTGAAGAGTGGCTTTATATGTACACAGTGAAAATCTCATAAGGTCCACTTCATGCGTCCTTGAAGTGAACTAAGGGAGGGCATCATTGAATGCTCCCTGAGTGCCTCCCTTACGCGAGCAACTCCTCGTTGGGCCCCCTTAATACTCCTAGTGGCTGGCTGTTCATATGCTGCCTCAAGGAGCTGTGCCTCAATAGCCCACCCCGGGGAAAACTTTTCTCCCCTATTTTCACAAATGTTATGAAGGACATAGCACACCGCAATTACAGCAGGGATGTTGTCCTCGTTCAAGTCCAGCCTCCCATACAAACAGCGCCAGCGCCCTTTTAAACGGCCGAAGGCACACTCTACAGTCATTCTGTAGCTGCTCAATCTGTAATTGAACCGCTTCTTGCTGCAATCTAGGTTCCCGGTGTACGGCTTCATGAGCCGTGGCATCAGTGGGTATGCTGGATCTCTGAGGATGACTATAGGCACCTCCACATCCCCCACAGTAATTTTTTGCTCTGGGAAGAAGGTCCCTCCTTGCAGCTTCCGGTACAGACCAGTGTTCCTGAAAATGTGGGCATCATGCACTTTTCCCGACCACCCAGCACTGATGTCGGTAAAACGCCCCCTGTGATCCACGAGTGCTTGCAGCACCATGAAGAAGTAGCCCTTCCTGTTGATGTACTCGGTCGCGAGATGGTCTGGTGCCAAAATCGGGATATGTGTGCCGTCTATTGCTCTCCCGCAGTTAGGGAATCCCCTGGCAGCAAAGCCGTCCACAATCTCACGAATATTGCCCAATGTTATCGTCCTCCGTAGCAGAACGCGATTGATGGCTCAGCACACTTGTGAGAGGGCTAATCCGACAGTGTAACTCCCGACTCCAAACTGGTTTGCAACCGACCAGTAGCAGTCAGGAGTTGCCATCTTCCAGACAGCTATCGCAACACGCTTCTCCACGGTTAGGGCGGACCTCATGTTGATGTGTTTACGTCGCAGGGGAGGGACCAACTCTGAAAACAGTTCCGAAAAGGTTGCTTTCTGCATTTGAAAGTTCTGTACCCACTGCTCATCATTCCACAGCTGCATAACAATGCGATCCCACCACTTAGTGCTCATCTCTCGTGACCAGAAACGGCATTGCACCGTGTGCAGATGATCTGTGAAGGAGCTGAGCAATGCGGTGCTGTTGCTTTGCACGGCATCGATCAGCCCCTGCTCCTCAGCGTCCTCATCTGATTCGGAGCTCATTGCGTACTGAGCAACCAGCCAAGATGTATTTAGAATGCTGAAGGCGACAGTGGAGATTAGAGCAGGATCCATGCTGTCGCAATTGTGTTTGCTCACAAGTAGTGCGTCACTGCATTGTTGAAAATAGGCGCGAGTTGCTATTAGCAATGAGAAAGATGGAAGGGGAACACAGTGCACCACGGGAAACTGAGGCTATGTCTACACTTGCACTTTTAAGTCGACTTTAAGTCGACTTAGTGTGTCTACACTTAAAATTAAAGTCGACTTAAAGGGGAACTTACGAAGTCGACCTAGGGCATCCACACTGGATCTCTAGGTCGACTTTGTAGGCCTAGTGGGACCTTGGGCAGGCCCACGGTGCCGGGGGAGGCACCCCCTGTGTGCAATGGGGCAAAGGGAGACAGGGACCCTGGCAGGGCAGAGCCCTGTGTGTGATGCTGTCTGGATTTAGGGAAGCATTTATGATATTATTTTCAATGGATATCTCATAAATGCTATAATCCATTGGAACTATGTCATGTTTGGTATCAATAGAAAGGTGGTAATTTGCTGGGAATGATTATATAGTTTATGCCTAGGAATTCTATTTCGATTAGAAGTTAGGAATTTGATGTTATATCCAAACTTTAACTTGTGTCATTCTGGAGGAATGTCTTAGACGGGAGGGTGTGAACAACCATTGTCTCCTTAATGTTTAGGAGTTTTCCAGGTAGAATGGTCCCAGGGAGCATCCTGATGAGCCATTAAGGACATAAAGAATACAACCATTGTGTCCTTAATGGCTCATCAGTTTACTCCCTGGGACCATATCACCTGGCAGATTCCTTAACATTAAGGAGACAATGGTTGTTCACACCCTCCCATCTAAGGCATTCCTCCAGAATGACACAAGTTAAAGGAATTTGATGTTATGTCCATACTAACTTCTAATCGAAATAGAATTCCTAGTCATAAACTATATAATCATTCCCAGCAAATTACTACCTTTCTATTGATACCAAACATGACATAGTTCCTATGGATTATAGCATTTATGAGATATCCATAGAAAATAATATCATAAATGCTTCCCTAAATTCAGACACTGTCACACCGTGCCCACATGTCCTGCCCTTTGGGGGGCATGCCAGGCTCCGCCTGTGCCCCCCTGGCAGGGAGCGCATTGGTGTAGTCCTGGGGTGGCCCTAAGTCGACTTAGGGCTACCCCAGGGCTACACTGGCTTAATTTGACTTTAAAAAGTCGAATTAAGCCTTAGGTCGAGTAGAAAGGTGCTTTAATAAAGTTGACTTAATTTTCATTAAGTCGACTTTATTTTGCTTAAGTCGACTTAAGCAAAGTGTAGTGTAGACGCAGGGCAAATTAAGTTGACTTAAGCCAAGTTTAAGTCAACTTAATTTACCAGTGTAGATGCAGCCTGAGAGTTTACCCATGGCGCTTTGCGTTCCTTTCCCTCATCCCAGGATTCCAAGCGCCGATTCAGGGAAAATTGAACTATGAGATAGGTGCCCAGAATTCATTGCGCTGCACCGCGATATTGCGAAGAACTCTGTTGCGTTGCAAGGAGCGACCTGTGTACGCGCTCTCCCCCAATAAAGGTCACGTGTTTTTTATAGCGCGATTACCATGTTGCGCTTTAATCTGATCGTGTGTACATAGCCTCAGTGAGTGGGTTCAGGGTTGTGGAGGATACTGATGGGCCTGTTAAGGTTTCTGGAGTATGTGAGGGAGAGGAATTAACCCAACGAAGGCTACTGGGGGAGGGCTGATCTTAGCAGGAAGAGTTGGAAGTCTCCTCTCTGTTGCTTCCCTTCTCCATTTACCTTCACTGTGCTGCCCTTTTTTTATCTGTTGCACATCCTGCTCTGAAGACTTTTTCATTGCAGGAGAACCAGGGGACCTGAACATCTAGACCTAATAAACTTATTTTTAAAGGTCTCCAGTTCTCCCTCGAGAGGAGTCCCCATGGGTGCTCCACCTGAGGGGCGCGGGCGCGCGCCGAGCCACCAGTGGGAGATTTGAAAGTAGTTGCCGTTGGAGCCGCGCATGCGAGACAGCTGTCTCGCGGCGTCCCCTGCTATTATTAGAACACGCGCGGCTCCAACCGCCCATTCCCTTCTCTCCCGCCGGAGACACTAGCCAGGAACGAATCCCCTCAGCGAAATTGTCCCCTCAGATTTAGTGTTTTACCTTTAGGGACCAAAACTCACCCTATTTTGCCCTCTAATAACTCTTTCTTTTTACTTCGCTGCTCTTTTAAAAACAAACAAACAAAAAAAAACCACCTCACACTCTCTTTAACATGCCGGCTTCGCCCGGCTTTAAACGGTGCGAACAATGTCGGGACGCGATACCGGCTTCAGACGGCCATGCCGTCTGCATCAAATGTCTGGGTGAGGGACACATCTCTGACAGATGTCCCCACTGCAGAAACTTGAGTTCCAGGGCCAAAAAAGATAGGGACCTGAGAATCAAATTAATGCTTATTAAAAAATCTCTACGACCTTCACCAGATCCAGGTCGCAGACGATCTCTCTCCCCGACCCAGCACACGGGGAAGAGACACCTTTCACCCCCACAGGGAGAGCAGAAGAGAAGGAAACAACTCTCTGCCTCACCGGGGAAGACTAGTGCCAAAGAGGCGTCAGGCTCCTCGGGCACAAAAAGCGGCTCAGAAGGAAAAAAGAAAGCCGCGGCTGCAAGGAGCAGCTCTGACCGGCAGGACAAAATGCCCGAGACTCAGAGGGCAGTCCCAGGGCCGGCACCGATAAGAGCCTCTGCACCGCAGGGAGGCTCGGCACCGGAGGATACCAGGAGCCTGGAAACAGTGACGACAGACCGCCCGGAGCCGCAGGCTCCCGTCACTGTTCAAGATCAGCTGGAGCTGACACAGCAAGCTGCCCCCACAGCACCGCAGCTTTCAGCACCGTGGACAGCTCCTCAGCAGGCTGCCTCTGCACCGGCTCCTGCGAGGAAGAGAACACAGAAGAAGAAACATGCTGTAGTAGGAAGGGATAGCTCTCCCTCCCCCAGCCTGACTACACACTATGGCAGAGGGGCACAGCAACAGCAGAGCTCTTCTCCACCTGACTCATCAAGTGACGGAGAGGCAGGAGGGGACCTGCCCCCCTATGACCCTTTCTATGGACAGGGATTCATGGTGCCCTACCATGATAGAGCACCATACTTACATTATGATCCAAGCTGGTATGGCCCTCGACCAGCTTACCCCCCTGCCTGGCTGTATCGTCATCGACAACCTGCCCATGCAATTCCAAGGATACAGAACAGAGACCCACAATACACAAGGGAAGAAATAATCTGCTCTCCTCCATTACAGTCACAAGATGAGGACGATCAGGGGGAGGATACTTACCTGCTCTCACCCCAGGAAGTATCCCCAGTAGTGGACGATCTCATCATTCCATCAACATCATCACAGTCGTTTGATGATGCTAGACAATTTCAAGACTTATTCAAGAGAGTGGCAGAATCCTTGGAGATCTCATCCCAGGAACTCCTTGAGTCCCAGCACAAACTTCTCAGCATCATGAACACTAAACCATCAACAAGACTGGCACTTCCTATGGACAATGCGTTGATAGAGCTAGCAGATGTAATTTGGCAAACTCCTGCCTCAGCCCCTCCGACTAATAAGAGAGCAGACAGGAGGTATTATATTTCAGCCAAAGATTCAGAATACTTGTTCACTCACCCGGTACCGAACTCGCTGGTAGTGGAAGCTGCGAGTCGAAGAAATAAACAACAATACAACAAAATTGCGCCACACAATAAGGAGGATAAAAGATTGGATTTATTTGGGAAAAGAGTATATACATATTCTTCCTTGCAGATGCGTATTTCAAATTACACCACATTACTGGTGAATTATAACCATGCAAATTATTTAAAACTGGCAGATTTCATTGACGACATCCCAGAATCCAAGAAAAGACAGTTCCACTCCATAATTAGAGAGGGCCAACTGATATCTCGTACGGCTCTCCAGGCTGCCTTGGACACAGCAGATACTGCGGCGAGGGCCATGGCCACGGGAGTGGTTATGAGGAGATCCGCCTGGCTTCACTCGGCTGACCTCCCTCGTCAATTGCAGACCACGATTGAAGATCTCCCCTTCGACAGGAGGAAGCTGTTCTACGGGAAAACAAACGATACCATGCACTCATCAAAGGACGATAGTGCCACGCTAAAGAACTTTGGTATCTACCCCAATATGACGAGGACACGTCCGCAAAGGTACCAACCATATAATCCAAGATTCCAGTATAACTACACCAGTCAGAATTTCAGGACACAAGAGTCTTCAAGGGGCAGATATCGAACACAGAGACGCAGGCAGAACAGGGGGCATTCTACCACATCGCAGAACCCCCCAAACAAGCCGCAATTTTGAAACGTTGGTCGAGGGATCAATAAACATCAACGAAGATCAGAGGCAGGTAACCAATTTTCAACATCGACTGAAGACCTTCTACCACGAATGGAAGTCCATTACATCGGACAAATGGGTACTGGAGATTGTCAACACCGGGTACACCATTCCATTCAAAACAACTCCAACCCACAATTCCCCTTCCCCGTCCCTATTCAGGGACACATCTCACGAACAATTGCTCCAACAAGAAGTACAACGACTATTACAGCTAGGAGCAATAGAAGAAGTCCCATACGAGCACAAGGGCAAGGGCTTCTATTCCCCTTATTTCCTCATAAAGAAGAAATCAGGAGGGTGGAGACCCATCCTCGATCTCAGAAGGTTAAACAAGTTCATCACATATCAAAGATTCAGAATGAATACACTGACATCCATCATTCCTGCCTTGGACCTAGACGATTGGTTTACATCCCTCGACCTCCAAGACGCATATTTTCATATCTCGATACACCCATCTCACCGAAGATTCTTGAGATTCATAATCAGAGACACGCATTATCAGTATACGGTCCTACCTTTCGGCCTTTCAACGGCCCCAAGGACATTTTCGAAGCTGTTCTCAGTAGTAGCGGCCTGTTTAAGGAAACAAGGCATCATGTTGTTCCCTTATTTAGATGATTGCCTCCTGAGGGCAGGCTCTCCATGGAAGGCAATGGATGATCTGCAACGTACTATTCGGCTTTTCCAGACATTGGGACTCCTCATCAATTGGCAAAAATCAATTACAACACCGTCTCAGATCATAGACTTCATTGGGGCAAGGTTAGATTCTCAAAGAGCAAGAGCCTTTCTTCCCCACGACAGATACGAGGCAATCAATACCCTCGTAAACACGATATGCACTGCCCCTACAGTGGATGCTCTGACATGCATGAGACTCTTAGGCCACATGGCAGCCACGACAACGGTGGTCGAGAATGCTCGTCTTCACATGAGGACATTTCAACTTTGGTTCTCAAGACTCTTCAAAACTCACCGACATACAAGCCACAAAACATTTTCAGTACCAGGGACCATAAAACAATCCCTGGAATGGTGGAAGTCACCTCGAAACCTCCTGACAGGGGTCCCCTTTCACCAGAAGGCACCTACACTATGGATGTCGACGGATGCCTCTCTTATGGGTTGGGGAGCATGCCTCGGCACCGACACGGCGCAGGGAAAATGGTCCATGTGGGAGTCCCGCCTGCACATCAACATTCTCGAATTAAGGGCAGTTCGCAGAGCTTGTGCATATTTCCTCCAGAAAATCAAAAATACCCACACAAGGATTATGACAGACAACATAGCCTGTATGTACTATATAAACAGACAAGGAGGAGCAAGATCCCCCTCTCTTTGTGTGGAGGCCCTAAAACTGTGGAAATGGTGTGTGATCCACAGAGTCATTATATCAGCAACTTATTTACCAGGAGATTGGAACATAATAGCAGACAAACTCAGCAGATCCTTCCCCTCGGATCACGAGTGGGAGCTGAGCCAAACAGTGTGGGGGATTATCTGTAAGCGCTGGGGCTACCCAGTGATAGATCTTTTTGCCACATACCAAAATCGGAAGTGCCACCAGTTTTGCTCCAGGGCAGGAATTGGCACAACATCACGAGGAGACGCATTTCTCCTCTCATGGTCAGTAGGCCTATTATATGCCTTCCCTACGCTACCACTCATACAAAGGACTTTAATCAAGATAAGGCACGACCGGGCAACAGTAATAATGATAGCCCCGGCATGGCCACGTCGACCGTGGTTCACCCTCCTCTTACAAATGTCCGCTCAACTGCCGATGCCTCTGCCACTCATACGGGACTTATTGTCGCAGAACAGCGGCAAGACCCTGCACCAGAACATCCAAAAGCTACACCTCACAGCATGGCTGCTCCATGGTTCACACGGGCTGAGCTAGAATGCTCAGAATCAGTTAAAGAGGTGCTATTAAATAGCAGAAAGGCATCGACGAGACATACTTACCTGATGAAATGGAGGAGGTTTAAGGAGTGGTGTACACCAAAGGGCATTGAACCGTTCCACGTCTTGGTCCCGATTATACTGGACTACTTGCTCCTGCTAAAAAAATCGAAATTGGCAAATAGTACTATAAAGGTTCACCTGGCAGCTATCTCAACAT
Source organism: Pelusios castaneus (assembly GCA_007922175.1). Lineage (NCBI taxonomy): Eukaryota > Metazoa > Chordata > Testudines > Pelomedusidae > Pelusios > Pelusios castaneus. Next base: position 3,393,726 of record ML685798.1, read on the forward strand.
TCCACTCCAGTACAGAAATCGGAACTATTTTCTCGAGCCCTTTGGTGAAGAGGTTCATGATGGGCCTGCAGAACCTTTATCCTG
>ML685798.1:3409670-3450162 GCA_007922175.1 Pelusios castaneus
CAGAGTGGGAGGAAATTAAATGCAGGGGAGTGTATGACATAGCATCAATTTGCTGTTACAGCCTGACCTGATGCTATGTCATACACTCCCCTGCATTTTATTTCCTCCCACTCTGTAACTTTCCTATCTTCAAAGCGTCTGACGAAGTGGGATTTTCTCCCACGAAAGCTCATGCGATTAATAAATCTGTTAGTCTTTAAAAGTGCCACAAGACTCTGTTATGTTTCTTTTGTGTCTTTTTGACAGTGCAAATATTTGTAATAAATATAAAATGAGCACTGTACATTTTGTATTGTGGTGTAAATAGAAATCAATATTTTTGGAAATGTAGAAAACTCCAAAAATATTTAAAGAAATGGTATTTTATTATTCTTTAACAGTGTGATTAATCACAATTAATTTTGTAATAGCTTGACGGCTTAATATTATCACTTTTGTTTTTGAAAATAGTTAAAATGTATTTCTATTATTAGTCTTACATCTGGAAAACAAATATGTTCAATTTCAGAGAACATGCAAACTTCACTTGTAACATTTCTGCTAGTAAAATCTTGCCACAATTAATGGCAGTCTTCAAGTAGACAGACACATTCATTTATTGTTTGTACATTCTTTACATAGATGGAGAGGGTTAGGTGATACCTGGTGTTCCTTCCACCGGCATCAGTTTCTTCAGAATAGCAATCAACTTGATCTTTCACAGAACATGTAGGAGCTTTATTAGTTATTGTTCATATTTAATACTCATTTGTGCATGAATACACCAAGGACATATCTCTTAACTGAAGCAGTATTTATGCATTTAGTTTTTATATCTTATATTGCAGATAGAATCGACCAACGGGGAGAATCCAAGCATCAAGAAATCCCTGTTTCCTCTTTTTAATTCAAAGAATCATTTAAAGCATAGTTCTTCTTTGAAAAAGCTTCCTGTAGTCACTCTACCCATGGTATTAATTTTAAGTACAATAGCACTGAGAAATGCTCCAGTAAACTTGTTTTACTGACTAGAGCAGCATGTGTTATATTTTCATGGGGTCACATTCTTTTTAAGCCAGTTAAGTCACTTGGACCAGTTCCATAAATTCAAAGAAAATCAGCAGTCCTATCGGAATAAATGCAACAAAGAGGATTCATAACTGAGTAGTTTGAGATACACTCAAAATGTAGCATATCCAGTTACTAAGAGAGGAAGAGCATGGGACTAACATAAAAGAAGGCAAATTCCCCTGAAATCCGTTACACTTAGAAATAGAATGAATGTCCCCTTTTGTTTGACCAGAAAAATAAAGTTGGTTTATAAATTGCATTCATATTTTGTTTACTGATTGATTAAATTTGAGCATAAGAGAACAATCAATTATTGTAGCAGCAGGCTCAGTGAAAGATCAATTTTCATTAGCTTCTGCTGCTGATGGATTTTTCTTTGTCCTAATTGTTACTGGTGACCTATTTTTAATTAGAGCAAATTTTGGCTGTTTTATTCCTTGGACTCATGGCATGAGGTAAATCCCCCATATATTAAAAAGCTTTACATTTTCTTCATCCTTTAATCTTACACAGACATACAAATGTTGAATTTGAAGATAAGGTTCCCCTGCATTTGTAGTAGCGAGACTCAGCCATTTACCAATTAAATACAGTTTTGATCTGTTTTCATCTAGGGCAAAATTTGGCTTTACAGAACTGGCCCATGGTCTTAACTGCCATATGGAATGCTTTTAAACTGAGGATAAGGCACAGCAGTTCTTTTATAGGCTTCTATAAATGCTCTCTTCTGGCAACTAACAGCATGTGCTTTAAGGGTTAAGGTTATAAAAAATCTGCATGATAGCCTGAAATATTATCCTTTAATAAGGGAAAAAATATTGAGGACCTTGCAATTCAGCTGCAGTAGTGGGTTTCACCTGCATTGTGTAATTAACTGGGGGGAAATTATTTCTACCCCTATTCTTAAGATCCTACTGAAATCCCGTATTTAATAATAATATGTTGCAGGTGCCAAGCAGTGATGGTCAGGATCTTTTGGCATTACAGAAGGCCATTCACTCTTCTAATCTGCAGAGCAGCAGACAGAAAGATTGGCATCCCGAGAAGATGACAGAAATCCAGACTCACGTAAGTGACATTTTCTTTTCCTTATACCTTCTTGGGAGGCTTTTTCTGCAGTGAACAGAAAACTTGCATTTGACGTTATCCTCCATTCACTTCTCAATCATATGGCTACCATTCTTTACAATTCTTTGAAAAAGTAAGGGAGGTGAGACAGGGAAAAGAAAAGTGGAGTACAATCCATACCGTATAAATCACCAGCTGGAAGGACATAACTAATCTTTCCCTTCCCCAAAGGCTTGGATTCAGAGCCATACAAATAAGACTATAGGATGGAGGAAAGGTGCCTCTGAATTCAGAGTGGAAGCAATAATAATCTCTCTATTCACCTTTGAAGCTGCGAAAGCATTGGTTATGTTTTTCCATTAGAGGCACTTCCATATTTATGGTTATCTACACACACACACACACACACACACACACACACACACACACATTTTGTTTGAGGCAAGCTGAGGTTTAAATCTACCCTGCCATGCACTTCATGTCCATGTGCACTGTGCTGTTGTGCACTAAAACATTTCTAAAACTAAAATTTCCTTGTGTGCTTTCATCCATTCCCCTTTTAAAGGGGAGCAAATTAAAGAGCAGCAACATCCATGTGAAGGATTCAGGGGAGGCCTACATCCCAACTTGCCAGGAACCTACGCTAAGTAACTAAGAGTTTCCGAACAGGCAGAACTCCACTCCAGCTGCTGTGTCTAAAAAATAATTGACAAAACAAAAGTTTTTCTATTGAAGCTATTTGAACCTCTCAGGCAGCAATAGTTGATACTGATCATAACCACCAAGCAGTTTCCACGTTTCCATTTTTCTTTACAGTGGGTGCTACCAGTGGATTGAAATGAAGTAACAAGAAAAGTGATGACGTTCTGACATTTTTAAAGTTAAGCTAGTTCAGTGTGCAACATGCCCATAGCAGTTAGTTTTCTACAGAAAACTGTATAACAGCAGGGCATGAGACCAAGTATTTTCCTCATTCTTTGTCTTCCAGAGCCAACCTTTAAAATCCATTCGGAAGCTGTTGCATCTTTCCTCCTCCTCAAATCATTCTATCCCCTCTGAAACCCGCTTCCAGCCCTTACCAAGTCAGCCAGCCAAAGCTTCTTTTTCTGAAGTGCGAATTCACCCCATAAGTCAAACTTCCAGCAGCAGCAGCAGCAGCAACGTGCGGCAGGAGTCCCAGTCAAAAGGCAGGCCGACGCTCCAGATCCCAGGCCAGATAGAACCGAGCTGGCATGTCTCTCCAGTGAACAGGAGTGCTAGTGACGGGACTCCCTACTCTGATCAACTGCCTTCCAAGAGTGGACAGAACGGGCCCACCTATAACCGAACAAACCGATCCCGAATGCCAAATCTGAATGATTTAAAGGAGACGGCCTTGTAATGGCGCTCCAGATCGTACGCCAATTAACACACAGGAACTGGAGTAGAGAGCGTGGCGGTGCTGCTGGTGGTAGACTGTATTTTCAGCTTTACAAAAGTGTGCAATATGTACATGTGGGGCTATGCTGTTTGGCACCACACTGATAGTCAGGGATCATACAGTGAAACAAGATGAGTTCTAATTACCGGGCATCAGAAATCTCATTGGATGATGGAGTGTGCCGTTCAGGGAGGAGAAATGTGTTGCCATTTTCTCTCATTTACATTCCAGCTCAGTGCACACTTCTGTCTGAAAGCTGGGAGACTTTAAGTATGTCCTGGCACTTCAAGGGGTGACATAAATTAGTGTGTAGACCTATGCCCTTACTACATATTTTGCTGCCTAGTTAAAACAGTGGGGTTTCTGTGACACAAGTGTATCCCTGTTAAAGGTTACAGTTGAATTGTATGTCTTAAATTTGTTTTTTAAACTTCCATATTTGATAGGATTTGGAATATTTATTTATGATGAACTAATATCGTACTGTTATAATCATATCTCTTATGTTACACTGTAAAGTTATTTTGAGCTGTTTGAAACATTGTGACGCAGTGCAACAGCTACCGTAGTTTCTATAAAAACCAACAGTAACATTTATAGATTGCATCAGGAGTATTTTATTCTATATATAAATATATATAAATATATATATATATAAAATGGTAAATAACTGTCTGGTTTTTTTAATATCCTCATTTAAAAGAAAAGTATTGTTATGACACTATCTGCCATATTTTTATACATTTGTGATATAAAGTGCAGTATTATACTTCTAATAAAAGGGAGCTGAATGTGGATATAAGTGTGACTGTAACAGTATGAATCTTGCACAGCTATTAGAGCGGAGTACTATAGGCATTATTATTGGTAGCAAACAAAAGTATAACATTCACTTCAAAAATGTATATTGGCTATTTTGGTGGCGGTAATGGCTAAATGTAAGAGACTACAGAGCTGTAAAGCAATCTGAATGCGATATATTCTCCCCTAAATGTTCACTTAGCTTTCCCATTTTTGTTAATGGGAGTTTTGCATCTGCATCAAGAGCACAGAACTCTTGGTATAGCTCATCTCTCTCTAAAAAGAGAAAGTGCCCCTTTGCCACAAGCCAAAGCAGATGCTCTTCCACTTAATAGAGTGAAGACCAAAGAAATATAGCATGAATTGCAAGTGAAATGTCGAAGTTGTGATATTTACAAATAGCATGACACTGCAAATCATGGTATAAGCTTTTGTGCATATATGTATTTTAGATTTGGTTTAAAAATCTCCTAATTAGAAAGATAAATCTTGTATTTAAATTTAAAATGCTCTTTGCACTTTTTTCTTCCTGTTCCAGGATGTACTTAAAGCTACTAAAATAATGATATTCAGCTGAGGGAGGGGATGGTGCCAGACAGGTTAATTTCTCCTTGTAGCTTGCTATCAAAATATTCCCATTCACAATCAGTTTCCAATTTCTACTACAGAGTATTAAATCAGAGGTTTCTGTAGAATATTATGAAAAGGGATTGCCTTTAAAACAATAGGTTTGAAGTGTAGGGCCTGATTCCCCTCTTACGCTAGTATAAATCAGGAGTTACTCCATTGAAGCAGAAAGGTTGCACCTAGACTTGAGAGGAGAATCAGGCTGTAGTGTCAGAACAATACAATCTTTTCTGTGTTTAAACTCATTTGTCCAATTCTCACATTAGTCTGCAATGTAGTTCACCTTCTGCCTGTTGTCCTCATATATAAATTGTACTTAGATATTCTGTCCTTTCCAAAAAGAAGTCAACCTGAGCATGAATGTCATAATCCAGGCAAAAATAGCCATCTAGTAACATTTGGAGTTCCTACTTCATTAAACAGTGCAAAAGGAGGTGATGTCCAGTAACTCTTAAATAAACCTGCATTTGAGAGCGTTAAACAAGACTGACATCTTGATAGCACGTGTGTTATTTCAGGTTTGCACAGTACAAAAAATAATTCGTAAAAAGTCTGGAAGACTATAAAGCAAGAATTCTTGATTTCTCAGCTGCCTGAAAGAAATATGCATGTTTTTTCAGATTTTATATGATATATGTAATATATAAACACTATATATTATATATAATATACATGTGGTATGTGTGAAAGGGTCCTTTTTATGTCTTCATAAGCTTAGTACACAAAAATGCAATTTCTAGTTTGAGAGTGGGGCTCTAAGCAGTATTGTATGAACGTCTGCCAGACTGGTAGTATCCAGATTTGGCTCTTTAGTACGATAAGGACTTTTTTCATTAAATAAAATAATACATCACTTGGATTTTGCCTCTAAAAGTCTTCTTGCCTTGCTGGTAAGGTTTCTACCCAGGGTAATCACATTGGCCATTATGCAGATTTATAGTAAAAATATAAATCTCCAGGGTATTTCCCCTCAGCATGCAATAAGCTAAATAAGTCCTTTAATATTCTTATTGCAGCTCCTAGTGTGATTCAGAAAACATACCGAATATTTGGTGGCCCAAACTTACAAACTCTCTGTCCTGTACTAGTTTCCTCTTTAGAAACATCTACAGACCTTGAAATTGAACATAAATTGTGTTGAATGTATGTAATTCGCTTCCTTCTGTTTTGAAATAAAGTGAACTTCTCATTTTGCCAACTAGTGTTGGTATAAATGTTCCCATATTTTTAACATGGTCTAAATTCCCAACATTTAGTGTATTGTTAAGGATCCTGAAGGAATCTTGTTAGGATCATTAAGATTTGCCAGCTTATGAGTAAAGAAAAGCCTATTACAGAGCAAACGAGTTTTGAAGTGTGAGCTTTGCTTTTCAATGAGATTATTGGTTTCTAGGTCTAACTTTGTTATATTATATATTCATTGGATTTACTAAAAATAAAGCCGCTAAATTAGGGTTTAAGTTTCATTTTCCTTGCCAGTTCGTTTTGCCTCATAGTGGTGTCACTAATGAGAATATAAAAGAAACAAGTTCACAGGAATTAATTAGGACATTTATACAACTCAAGCTGTCAAAACTTGCCTGTGAGAGTGGCTCCGTAAACTGAGAAATAGGCACTTCAACCTCTTCTTAATTAAATCCTTGAATGGAGTATAATTTTAAACTTGCCTGTCAAAACTGCCATGAAAACTTACTAACCTGGGCACACAGGTTTTTGCCCTTTTGACGATGAAATAACTAATTATATGGTACTCACCCGGCATGGGGAAAAGGTACACATTCTGAACAAATAAAATTGTGCAAGACTGGTTGAAACCGTTAGATACTTTGCTGCACCATCACTTTCAGAGATCCACCGTTCCTTCTGGAGCCCATCATTGTTCTTCTGAGTGAAGCAATGAGGCTCAGTCCCTGCTTCAACCTGCTGCCTCTACAAATTCTCCCAATCCACAGAGCTCAGGACCAACCGCAAACTCTGACTCCTGCTGCCAGATCAAACCCATACTTATGAACTGGATATATGGGTTCTAACCTTTCTGCATTTTAATGCAGTGGTTTTCAAACCATGGGTCGGGACCCAGTACTGGGTCGCTGACCCTCAGTTATTGGGTCGCGGTGAACCCTGCTGCTGCCATCAAAAGCCTGGAATGCGTTGCTCAAAGATGTCATGGTTGGGTCATTGGTATAAATGTTTTATTTTCAACTGGGTCCCGAAAAAAAAATGTTTGAAAACCACTGTTTTAATGCATGTGTGCAGCATGCCATTCCCTTAGATCATTGTAAAAACAGGCCTCAGACTGATTCATCCTCAGATAATTTATAGACCTGCTGCATTCCTCTCTCTCACACAGGTTTCTGGGAGCAAAAGTGGGTTATGCCTTCAAAGAGATGGACTAATATTATTGCAGATGCTTAAGATATTTTTGGCCACTATTAGGCATTCCCATCTGATCAAAGACATTTGAAAAGCCACAAAATAGAGACCAGATTTTTATTTTCCTCCCAAACCCTTACAAGTGAGTTTTACTGTACTGCAGTGGTCATCCTTAAAAACTTGCCCTAAATAATTTGCAGTATTTTAGGCATTCCTTTTAATAGAAGCAATGTAGGTTAGCTAATGTTGGACGTGAAGTTATTAATCTGAAGTCAAATTTGCATTCTGGTAAGGCAGGCAGAAAATGCATTGGTCTCCTTATCTGGTAATAGTTGTTCATAATTCCAAAATAATTTGAGGCTCAGGCAGTTTTTAAACTTAAATACATCAAATAAATAATGTAAGAGTTATAACTGTGTGCACACAAGAATAGAGCTATGAGAATATTCGAGTCCCAATCAGACAGTCCTACAAGGAAAATTCTGAATAGCCATATTGATGCTTTGCAAAATTTGTGTTGGTTTTGAACATTTGCTTAATTTCTGCAGTGTCTATTGGTAAAACAGCATAAATCCCAAAAGGGGACAACTCTATAGTACACATCTTTGCTGTTGGAGAGTTGATGTAAATAGGTCCAGTGTGTGCGGTGAAAGGAGCACAGCACAAGAGACATTAAGAAAGGTAGAGTGCCCAATTTAACCATTTCCAAAATATCCTTCAAATCAGAATACTATTTGAGGTGCCTTTTCCCATACAGCTTCCTTTGTGTGTGGGTGTCATAATACTGATCACTTCATAAACCAGGGTTTGCAGTGAATGAAGAGAAAAGCCATTTAACTTCTTCAAGCCTTGGGAATAAGGAAGAATTGGAATAAATTCTTTTATACACCGTTTGGGTGTTTCTAGGAGAAGCAGGTTCCAGTAATGAAGCATCACTGCATAAGGTCCTGTTGGGTCTGATGTCATGAGAGAACAGCAAAGGTTTTCTTATATCAATCAGCACCCACATCACTGGAAGAAAGGGTGTGGAGGGGTCAGAGAAAATCTCTCTTGTTGGAAAATCACTAGACTGAGTGATCTGCTTTCCCATCACCTGTGGGTGTAAGATAGCAGATACAAGTCAGATAGAGTTAGCTTCTAGTTCAACTGAACTGAATTCTGTGTGGCTGCTGTTCATGATCAAGAGTATTTGGTGTCCAGTTACTTGGCTGGAGCAAGAAGACCTCTTTGAGACAATGACTAAATACAAGATGCACAAGATCAGTTGTAGGGTCAGCCATCTATGTGTTGTCTGTTTGGATGCCCTCTGTCGATTACATCAACGTACTGTGTTGCTATCCCAACCCTTCTGCAGGATGTAATTTAAAACATATAGCCAAAAAACGTGACTTTCGGTGTCTTAGCCCAAGAGACCAAATGTGGAACCGATGACTTAAAGGCGAAGAGATCATGGACGTAGCTCTGGACCTTTCCAGTCATCTCTGGGAGTCGATCTACCTCCTCTTTCTTACAGAATGTGATCAGGATTTGCTTAGTTTGCCCTCAGTTTATCACTGACTTCAAATGTAATTTTTACAGGAAAAGATCTATAAAGTGTTCCATCTTACGCTTTCTCATAGGAGAATTATGTGCTCCTAGGAACCTAATAACAGAGCTTCTGTAGGCCTTGCTGGATGTGCATCTAAAAGCCTCCGAGCCAGTTCAGCAGCTCTCATGGAATCCTAGCGTTCTCCTTGCCCTGCTGTTCAGTCTTCCCTTTGTGCTCTCCATTTATTTCCATATAGTTTTCAAATATTGAAGTTGCCTTGTTCTTTGTTATTGCTCTAGTGCAGATCATCAGGGAAATAGAGGCCTTATCTATTACTCCACCCTGGTTTGCTGTTCTACTTGGAGACAGCTTTCCTTAGAGTTGCTCAGGATTTTCTTCAATTTAATTTTTCACTTCATCCAAGGAAGAAATTTTCTCTCATTGTCCCGTTCCCTATACCACACACAAAAATCATTTGCTCTGATGTGTTAGACTAAAACAAAACAAGCAGCGGGACTGAGCTTTCGCAAGCCCTTGTTTGTCTATGTCCATTCTGAGGAAAGCCTCAGAAATAGAAGGTGGCATCAGAGATGTAAAAGACTGGGAATGGCAGATCAAAGTAACTGTTTCGATTACATCCCAGTGACCAAAGCTAAAGCATGTCTGCAGCACAGTAATTGAATTTTTGCAAATCTCTTGTTGTATCTGAAGCTCTCTGTGTAAGCTCTTGAGATATAAATCAGACAACAGAGAGTGTATCAGTAAAAGGTTATGCCTAAAATATATGTTGTGGTCAGATCGCTGTCTTCCCCCACAGAGGGTGTCTTGTAGTCATATTTTAGGTACATCATATAAAAGAATATGTCTCATCAAAAGGAGTAATTTTTGACCTATAAATTTGGATTATGTTCAACAATGATCATGAACTGCCTGAAAACGTAATGGAATGTTAAAAATCCCACTGAAACATTTGTAAATCTGGTTGATCCGTTAAGAAAACCATTCAGGGCTGCTTAGATCTCCACTGTCAAATAATGAATTACGTAGTTTCAAGGGAAGAGGGATGGCCAAAGACCAAGGCTCGGAGAACTTGATGATGATATTGTCACCACCTGGCAGAAAGGACTATACCCAAAAGTATGGGATTGTGGAGGTAGTTTTTCCAAACTTCCAAATTTATCGGTAAAGAATTACCCACTTCCATTATCAGCTATTAGAAATTTTCAACACACAAACCTTTAAATCTACCATGCTTTCTGTTGTGGAAAGGGTGTGGTGTGCTGTTAACCTTTTTAATCCTTGAATACAAACTGATTTTAAAATGTGTTGGATATGTAAAGAAGACTTCACACAAGTTAATAAACCATGGGTAAAGTGTTTATATACAACTCTTTGTATCATGTTGTTGGTACACCTTATCAATTATTTTTGGGCATGTATTTCATTCTTAACTTCTGTACAATTTCTATTGTTGCTGTAAATATTATAAAAGAGGAAAAAAATCCTGTGGTAACCTTAATTATCAGCATGGAAATGGTTAATTTTTACTGAGCACAATGTATTTTTGATTGGGCCTTCCAAACTGTCTTTAATAAAATGCAGGTTTTGCACTAGAAAACTGAGGTTCTCATGGCTAATGTTACTCAAAAAACATTTTACACTACAAGTATTGAGTTTTCTTTGCCATATGAGCTTGTCTCTAGCTTTTTGGTCTGCTTCTGCACGCTGTGTGAATCCAGATGATCAGAACTGTATTAGAATTCAGAAATGTGCCTCAGTAGACATAGTTGTAGCTGGATCTTGACCTTATCCCTGTTTGAGATGTTTGAATTAAACCCGTCTCCCTGAAAATTCTTGGCCTAGGAGTTCCATGGCTTGAACACACCCCTTCCATATTTGTGCCAGAGTTTTGTATGATGGCCCAAACAGGATAGCACTTCATTATCCAGGCCTTATCCATTAATACCCCAGCTTGGATAGCTTATTTTACAACAGGGAAAGCAAAATCTCTCTTCCTCCTCTCCAAAATTTCTGAGTCTTTGCCCCTTGAAGATTACTGATCCACCAGTCATATTGTCTCCATTTGTTGCCCTCTCACCAGTTATTACAAAAAGGTCAAAAGGGTGAAGAAAACCCGCTCAGAATCCACAGAACAAGAACTCTGCCACGAATGCTCCAGGCTCATGAACACTTGCTAAGCTTAGGGAAGAGAGTGAAAGTCTGATTGGTTTGTGGGGAGCGGGTTCCTCCATGTTATTTCATACTCTTCTAGAGAGACTCTCAGAAACCAATGCCATTCTTTTAAGTGGATTAGCTCTCCATGCTTCCTTGTCAAAATATCTCTGCAATGTCTGCTCCCTGAGATGTGAACTTTATCTCACAGTCCAGGGGGCACATGGAGCCAGATTTTTTAGGTGTTTAGGTGCCCAAAGATGCAGATAGGTGCTTAATGGGATTTTCAGAAGTGCCTGTATGCCTAGCTTCCATGGAAATAAATTGGAGTTAGGTGCCTAGATGCTTTCGAAAATCCCATCTATCTGCATCTTTAGACACCTAAAGACTTAAATCTAGCCAATAAACCTTCATAATCCAGATACTTTTTTAACCAAGGTTAATTCTTTCTGCCATACCATAGATGTATTTCATTAAGCCAGAATGCTGTAGTGTATATCTCTTGCCATATCCTCTCTTACCCTTCTTCCCTGTCCTCTTCATGCTTAGTTTTACCCATCCCAGTATCATGATGTCCTCTTCCATTCCTTTGGCCAGGTCAATCAACTCTTCATATTGCTTCATTGGCTTTCTTCTGCCTTCAAGCTATTTGTCCTTTCCTGTAGAGCCTGGCTCTTCCAACCTGTGACTGTTCATACCTAGGGTAGCCAACCTGAAAATGCCATGGTCTGGACAGGCTGCTAAAAGGAGAGCCAGAGTCTCCCAGTCTGGTGGTTAACTTTGCAGTTAGATTCCTGAACCAGTTACAAACAATGCTTTTGATTTCCCCCCACTGTCATCAAGAAGCAAAACCAAAAAATTACATGGCTGCCTTTACTGCATTTCATTTGCTCTCCCCCAATTAGCAAGTAGGTCCTGTAAAGAGATAATTTATTAACTCTAGTCCCTTTACCAAAAATGTACTCCCAATCCCTCAAATGTTGGTCACGTTACCAGATCAGTACAAGTTTGAATCTTACTCAGAATACCACGCTACTAGCCAGTCCTTTAGTAACTAAAACTAAAGATGGATTGGAAAAGGAAAGAAACAAACAAATGAGGAGAGAGATGTGAAATGGTTAAAGCCATCAGATACAGACAAATGACTGTAAAGTCTATATGTAGCATCCCATATATTCTAGCATCCCTTCATGGTCATCTCCCTGCCGCCATCAATGCTGCTGCATCCTGATGGGCTGGAGCAAACTACTGACTCCAGGTGGGAAGTGCTATTGCCAATGCTAACAAATCACCAGACGGGCTGTTATGGTCGCTTCACTAGGCCTGGTTCACTTTTTCAGCAGCTAAACCAATGTTCGGTGGCTTTCATTTCATCCCATACCACAGACCCCACAGAATTTCTGATGGCCAGAAATCTATTGGAAATTTCTATTTCATCTTGTTTAGCTTTATTCTTACACCCTTTCCTTGCTGTGTTACTCTTTTATCAACCACGTGGCAGTGGCCTCCATGCACTTGGTGTTCAGATCTTTTATCTGCTCCTCCCCTTTTTCTATGTCCCCTACAGAATTGAACACCGTTTATCACAGGTGACCTGCATGGAATAATTTAGTGGAATTTTAGTCTGCAGCCTAACTCGTCTCTCCAGCTCAGTTGTACATGTTCAGGTAACCAGAAATGGCAGAGTGGAGCCTCCATGAAGAGACTGGAAATAAAGGTTCCCCTACCTCCCGGGCGGTATGTGGAATGATGGTGATTCCTGCCTCCCAGTGGCGGAGAGAGAGAGACAGACAGCAAAGTGAGTGTGGTCTCAACCCTCTCCCACAGCTAGAAAGGAAAATTTCATCATGTACCCATTAAGCGAGAATGGTCATTGGCTCAGATAAGCAGTGTAGTTGGATAGGAAGGCCTGACGCAGTCTCTTACCACCTAATTTACAGTTGGCAACTCAACGGCAGGGCTGGTTTGACCACTCAGTACATCCACCTTGCTTGTCACTGTAGAGTCCCTCCAGGCTAAAAATGGATCTAATTCAGTTGCAAGCAGTTTCAAGGTCATGCTCCCACTGCTTCTATTTCAAAGTCATTATGATTGACGGGGTTTTAAAAGTTGTCATCAATATTGAGCAGCTGAATTTCCACACCCAGCAAATTCCTTTTCAGCACTACCTCACTCAACTTCTTAATTTTTGCTGCCTCGGTTTTGCTTGATTGGGCGCACCCGTGCAACTGAGTTAGAATGATATTGATATGCTAGTAAAAGACAGAATTAGGAGTACTTTTGGATGTTCATAATTGTATTTTGCCTCATTTTACTGTGCTTTCATCACATTAGCAGTCACACTGTTAGTTTAATGCTTTGCCCTCCTGTTGAGTTGGAGAAGCAAGTGCAGTCCTCAAGTACTTTGTCCACTTAATTACGTTCGTGTCTTGACACACTGGAAGGTGAGCATTATCCCTCTTTTACTGGTGAGCGCCAGAGGTGATGTGACATCCCCAAGGCTGTAGAGCAATTTAGCAGCAGAGCTGGGACTGAAACAGAGTCTTCTTCTCTAGTAATAATTATAGTATTATTTGCATTTAAATAAACAAGCCCCTTCCCAGGACCCGAAAACATCTGAGCTAAAGAGAAAATGTATAGATAAAGGATGAGATGGAGCAATAAGTGAAGTGGGAAATTTCCTATGTGCCTATTCATTCCACTTCATATATCGTTTTGTATGCAGGATGGGACTACTGACCTCAGATCTGTGTTTTGAGGAGAGATTTAACATAGGGACTCCTAATCCAAATAGTGCTTCTGACCAGCCTTCATTGTATTGTATGTTAGAGCTAAAAATCCATTCAATGTTGAGGTGCTGTTTATTAGGCTCTAAAGACTACAAATGTCTACTCTGTGAAGAGTACAGTTCATTTATTTACCAGTATCTGAGAATTTAGTTCACATTATGGTACTCCCTGCACTTTTTGAAGGTGAATGACTTGCATAACAACTCCAGTTTTTCCTCTGTAACTGGACAGTGTGCAAAGCGCTGTACTCTGCCTGGAGGCCATTATTAGCCAATTAGAGCTCGGGTTTTTGTTTTCTATCTCACTTGTTAAGGGATTATATACATTTTTCTCATTGCTCATTATAATTTCCCACCCACCCCCATTCCAATTGGTTGTTTCCCTCACAACTCCCTATTTGCATGCCAATAACAAAAATTGCTGCCTCAAGTTCTCATCCCTGTCCTTCCCCCCTCCCAGTCCCCTTAGCTACTCAAGGAGATTGAATAGAATTTACATTGAAAAGGAATGACTCCTTCTGGGGAAAACAGATCCCAGCTTCATTTGAACTTCAAGGAGGAGCAGCAGACATCTGAGATGAGGAGTGGTGGAGGTCAGAAGCTGAGGAACACATGTTTGCTGTGGACGGGAGGATAGGGCAGCTGGGGAGCAGCAGCTAACAGTAAGAGGAAGAAGACATTTCAACATAATCATAAAATGAGGGTGCAATCTGTTAAGTTAGTGGTTACTGTGTCTTAGGCCAAGACACACTTGGGGTTTCAGCCTTGGTTTGGCATTATTTCCAACAGGTATCCCCCTGTCACCATTTCATTTTATTTGCAGTGTCCAGTGGCATTTTATTGCTCCAGAAGCCACACCTGTAAGTGATCTGCATGTGGAACTTCCTGTGGCTTCAGAAGGAGTTCAGGGAAGAGCACATCTGGGTTCTGAGCACTGAAGAGGTACGTTGGGGAGCTCCTTAACATGAAAGATGCCAAGACAAGACTTTCCAGCCTGGTGCTAAAGAGGAGAGGTTTTCTATACACTAGAGAGAACTTTATTTTAAAATTATACTTGGGAGGCAAGGGGCCAGTAAAACATTCTAGGATACACCACAAGTGGAGGAGGAAGGAAGTTTCCTGCAGCCCTTCACCTAGTGTTACAAAAGAGCAGTAGTCTGCAAACTTGCCAGACCAGCATCCATTGCTTCCATTTCTGACTTACTATAGGGTATTCGGATGAATCACGTACAGTAGAACCTCAAAGAGATGAGAGAACAGAGGTTGTTTGTAACTCTGAACAAAACATTCTGGCACAGGGCCCTGCACTCAGTGTCTTCCAGCTGAGGCTGGGAGAGATCTCTGCAGAGGTGGCCCCTGGCAGCACTGTCTGGTTTGCAAGCAGCTCCCTGCCCTATTCCTCTTTCTTTCCTTTGGGCTGAACTCGTGGCATCAGCCTGTGGGTTCCTCCCTCTCCCCCAGCACTGGGGGGGCAGTGGGCTGCAGTGGTGCCTGGGGACCAAGTCATATTTGCATTCCCCCTGCCCTGTGGACCCCCACCCCCACACAGGGCTAGAGTGGACCTCTCCTGTCCTCTGCAGGGAGGGGGACTGCACAGGGAGAGAGGGCAAATGTGACTTAGCCCCCAGGCACCAGACACCAGCTGCCAGGATGCAGGGGGTTGCCAGTTTGCCCTGCCCTTGGGGCTGGATTAGAGGGGCTCTGGAGGACTGGGATGCCCAATTTTGGGGCACCACTGGCACCCCCACCCTGCCACCAGGCGGCCCAGAGTGTCAGCGGGTGGCTGCAGCTCCTGGCGCTGGACAGGGCCGTTCAGGGCTGGGGGAGGGAGCCGGGGCAGAGGCTACCCTCTGCTGCTCCGCAGCGTTCGAGCCTGCCCCAGTGCCCCATCCACCGGCCAGCAGGTCCACCCCAGAGGGGCGGGATGACATGTGGCCGCTGCTCTGCAGAGCCTGTTGGTGGGGCTATCTCCCCATGCTGGACCACTCTACCCCCAACCGGCCGGGGCGGGGAATGCTGCCGAGCAGCAGAGAGCAGCCTTTGGCCCTGAACGGCCCCCCTCCAGTGGGGCCCTGGTGGCCTCTGGTCCACTTGGTGGTCCACCAAGGGCCTGCTTAGCCAGCCCTGGGGGTGGGGTGGGCCAGCCCCAAGGCTGGACTCCATGCTCCTACCCTTCCCCTGAGCCAGCTTGCTGCTAGAGACAGCAGGGGGCAGTGTGGGGCCTGCTGAACCATGGGACCCGGGGTGGTTGCCCCACTCATCCCCCCGCAAAGATGGCCCTGACTATTGGGGGCCTGCCTACATCCTTGGCACCATAAGCCCCAGCGCTCAGTTGCCTCTCCCCAGGGTTCACCCTGTTCAGTGCACTCCAGACAACTGTACCCCTTTCAGGAGTCTGATTTGTCTTGTGTACCCCCACATTTCACCTCGCTTAAAAACTGCTTGCTTTTTTTTCGGGGGGGGGCATAGAATTATAAAATGTTCAGTTGATATATATATATAAAGAGAGAGAGAGTGAGAGAGAATACTTAAATTTCAGTGTATAGAGCAGTATAAACAAGGCATTGTGTGTGTGTGTGTGTGTGTGTGTGTGTGTGTGTGTGTGTGTGTGTGTGTGTGTGTGTGTGAGAGAGAGAGAGAGAGAGAGAGATTTTAGTTTGTGTTGATTTTGCTAGTGCTTTTTATATAGTCTGTTGTAAAACTAAGCAAATACCCAGATCAGCGGTTCCCAACCTTTTCCTTTATGTGGACTGCTACATCGTCATTGAAAGCTTTTGCGACCCACCACATAAGCAAGCCATTTTAATTTTTTTAAATTTAGCCTATGACTGACGGGAGGCAAACATATATCAAGGGGTATTAAAAATGCAGCTATTTCTAATAATTTATTTAGCTCACTCACAAGCATATTGCACTCGTCACAGTACATTTACCTGCAGTAGGCCTACCAGTGGGAAAATGATAACACTTACCTAATGAGATGGGATTATGTTGTTATTACATTATCTTCCCCCACTCCCATGGATCACTTGCAGTACCACAGATTGGGAACCATTGATCTAGATGAGCTGATGTACCCCCCTGGAACTCTTCTGCATATCCCTCAGGAGTACTCCTGGTTGAGAAGCACTGCTTTAGATACTTCTCCAGAACTGATGAACACTTTTAGTTGTGTTTCTTTACCAGTCTTAATGATGGGTCACGTTACAGGGATGAAGTCGGACCCTTTCGGTATGCTGAGATGCAGGCCACCAGCTGATGTCACAGGCTTACTGTCAGGTGGCAGGTCTGGGTGTCCACACCTTACATCAGTAATGTAAGACTGTGGGATTCAGCGTCCCCACTGGTGCCGCAGAGGAACTATGTAAATGAATGAGAAATAGTTGGAGCGATTACATGCACTCCACAATGGGAAGCGGTTATTAGTTGGCGTCCCATTTATTGACTGCACTTATTATTGATCTGACAGAGGAAATGGGGAGCTGGTGATGTTGGCTGATGACAGCGTTAGTTCAATTCAAAAGAACTATAGAGGATTGTGAGAGACCTGAGAGAAGTGGGCATGGTAAAGGTGGGTGAAATTCATCTTGAAAAAGGGATGTCTGTATCTGGAAAGCATTCGTTCTGTAGCATCAGTGACTGTCCATTGATAGAGGCAAGCTACTGGAGTTGAAAGAATTACAGTCTCCAAGTCCTGTATGATGAGTTAAGAATAGACCTCAAAAGAAGAATCTAGCCAGCTAGGGTGAGAAACAGCAAACAAGCAGCATGATAAAAATGGTGTGAACAATTTCCCTTAGTTTGCTAGCGCTTCGACCTCAAAAATCAATAAACTGCTATAATAGCTTTGGCTTTGTTATTTTATGTGCTGGTAAAAATCCATTTTGAGTCACAAAAGCCCTTTAATTTACAGGATCAGCATTCACAGTGTGCATTTGTAATAACAATACACATATATAATAATGGGTTCCATTATTTACACACAAATAGCTAAAGGTTCAAATCACATGTCCTGTTCATCAAATGTAATTCTGAAACAATCTTCTAAACCCTTTCTAATACACTGGAAACCTTTAAAACATTTTAAGTAAACAAAAAGTACAATTTCTCTTCAATTTACTCAAGACGAGATTAGCAGTTAAACTACATTATAATCAGAAACTGGAGGTGTGTAAATCATATGCAAAGGTGTTTTAAAAACCTACTTATATCTCTTGGTCTCCGACTTTAGTTCCTATATGCACATCCTATTAGCAACAATGGAAAGTGAGGACACACTGCAGCCCTTGTGCAAAAAGTTGGTCTTGAGAGGGATATTTTGTTGTAATCTTTTCTTCTGGCCTCTGGAATGGGGACAACAAGCTTCAGCGGTTTCCTGCTTTGGTGAAAGCAAGAGAAATTGTAGTTTCACTCTGTGAAAATTTTCAAAAAAGAAAAATGGGGATTGCCGCACAGCTCAGCTCCTGAGATCAGTTTCAAGAAAACTAACCGAGGTCAGATTCTGCTCTGACTTCCATCCTTGGGCAGCCCCACTGGGAAGATGGCAACTTGTTAGGGCAGAATCAAGCCCATCTTTGCTACCCGTATCTATTGTCTTTCTACATTTTGCTACAGACTCTTCTTGCACCCCCTGGAAAACCATGCATTGCTTGTGGTTGGCCTTCAAGCACATTTACTCATGCACTCGAGCAGCTCCATCCTGATGGCAATGCGCACATGCCAGCCTAGTGGTATTAATCGGATGTAGCGGGAAACAATAGGCGGACGCAGGAGATTCTGGACGATGGATGATCTGTCCGAGTTTCCATAGAAAACCTACCCAACAGCAGGGGAGACAAAAAGGCAGGTTAGCACAGAGCAGATTGCCTTAGGGGCTAAATCTCCACCTTCCCCACAGCATGTGAAAATCCATTTTTATTCTTAGCAGTATTCATCGGGGAATGCTGGTGACCGTATCTGTCAGAAAGAAACCTCTTCCATGTGGACAGTGACTGGGGCTAGTCTGCTTACTGAGGTCAAGCTACTCTAGCGCCAAGTCAGTTGAAAGCATCAGAACTGGAGTTACAACCGTGGACAGTTAAGGGAGAGTCAGACATCGTGTTCTTGTCCCAAAAAACATCACAAGTTTCTAAAGCAAAGTGACCGAAAATAGGCAAGAGAAAAGTGTAAGAAAAATCTGTCGTGTTTAATTCAGAGGGCCTGAGTGTGCTACAGCTCTTTGACACCCATGATATAGTGTAACTGAGCGTCAAGCCCCCGTGTATTTTGGGAGAACGTGAGACATCTCCCCTTCAGACTTGGGGTGTAGCGCAGTGTGCTGGGCAGGTTCCCCTTTGCAGTTGGGCCTGTATTTGCCAAACAGCTGGCTACAGATGAACCTAGTGAGCTGTGGAGCCAAGGGTGGATTCAAATAATGACAAGTCTGAGCTCCATTTTGTTGTCCAAAGTAATGTTTTGAATGACTTCTGATCTGTACGGCACTACATCTGCTCTGCTGCCAGCAGTAACCTGAAGAGGGAACGAGGTTAGCTTCTCTGATGTCGGGGGAACCAGCCGGCGTCCGGGTTAAGACAGTGGAGCAACACCTTTTGAAGGTTGTGCCGGCTTCCCTGTCCTGCTGTGCTTACTTTTGGACTCCAGGACTGCCAGTGGCGTACTGTTGGGCTCTGCCAGTGCTTTTTTGTGACGGTACGCAGGGGTATGGAATACGGGCACCTTTTTGCTGGCCCCGCTGCCCAGCTCGGGGGTGGAGTCAGCATGGGGAAGGAGCATACTGCTGGAAGAAGAGCGGTGGTGCAGGAAGAAGAGGGGTGGGAGAGGCATTTTTCAAATTTACTATCAAGATATTAGTATCAGCACCTTTTCTTCCCACCAAAAAAGCACTGGTCTCTGGTGCCCAGGGGCCAACGTTTGTATTTGCATCCCCTGCCCCGCCCTGCACAGGGCAGGAGAAGTCCCTAGGTCCCACGAAATGGTGCTGCCCCTCAGCTGCCCTGGAGATGTGGGGGGTCTCTATCGGCGGGGGGGGAGGGAACGACTCCTCCCCCTGTGCCCTGGGCATTTCTGATGCTCATGGTGGTGGCTCTGTCTAGGCTCTGCTGCCACCCCCTCATGCCCACTTCTACTGCTCCAGCCCTGCAGCCCAATCAGATCTGGTGCTGGCTTCTCTGACTTGGCAGGGCAGCATCACCCCCCTGACCAGAGAGTAGCAGGGGGCAGTTCCTCTTCCTGGTCAATCACAGCTCCCTGCCTTCCCCCATCCTGCCTGCCCTTGGGCTCCAGCCAGCTGCCCCTCAGAGCCTCCTTGATCCCTCACCTCCTGCACATTTCTTGTCTGAAGAGCAAAGTTGGGCTGGCAAATCCCCAGGATGGCACCTGGGGGCCATGGTCCCCTCCTGCCCACCCCTCATCAGTCTGCTACTGATTACTGCCATTAAAGAAAACTGTCTGGCCTTCTAAAATTATACCAGCTTGCACTAGCTTTTATCACAACTCCCAAGATGTAAATTGGGAAAGTATAACCTAAAGCTCCTAGGAAACTTCTGATCTTCAGCCCCATGTAGCGAGAGCTCTTTCTGTGTACATCTGTCTCACACAGACTCCCTTCCAATCACTTGGTGCTGTTATTTCTGACTATGGTTACATTGTAATAGTCACTGGGACAAAAATAGTCGTTCCTATACATTATAATAGTCATTTGGATAAAAACTCCCAAATATTTGCTATAGTGCCAGTCATGTATAATCCGCCATCTAATGGTATTGCCCTTATCTAATGCTGACAAAGTATGACTGAATGATGTCCTCCCCAAAAACATACCCATGCTGTTGTTGAATTTCAAAAAGAGACCGTGATTGTGCTTGTAAAGGTCCCTACAGCCAAAAGATTCTATTTGTCCCTTAATTGAGTAGTAAAGTATCACTGTGGTTTCCTTTTGTTGTGTTTAAAGTAAGAACTGATACAAGGCATTCCTGACCTTGAAGGATACAAGCCTTTACATTTCTCTTCTTTTTACTCTACCTGTTTTGGGTGTTCCTCAGTGTTTTTTCGCACCTCTTTATTTATACTGGGACAATTCGCATATTCATAGCTAAAGTGTTGTTAGGCAGAAAGGTGAAGGGGTAAGCAATCAAATTAGTAGTGCTCATGCCAAGAATCGATGTGATCCCATCTTTCCTTACCCTGCAAATAGAGGAGTTGGAGCTCTCAGGCTAGATTCTCCAGTGCAAAGGAAATGGCTACATAAGGCCAGCAGAGAATTCCTCTGTAGAAGACGGAGAACTCCCTGCTGGCACAGAGGTGGGTCCCGAGCCATCTATCCACCCTGCTGTAGGTGGGTGGAGAGGGTGGGAAAGGGCATATCAGGACGTGGTGAAGCAGAGGTCTGCTATGCCGAATCCTCCACTGCTGTGTGTTCAGGAAGATGTGCCGCACCAGAAGCACATCTTAGAGCTTCCAAACAGCTTCATTAAGTATTGCCAAGGCTGAGGCTGTTACAAACCAGCCACTGGGATCAAGGAATTCAATATACCCGTTGATATCCTTCTTTCCCTCTCTGAGCAAAGTTCAGAGGCAAGAAAGTCTAGCTCAGGTTCTCTCTTATGAATTAATTTGATTTAATGGAGCAAAGAGTGTGTGCCAGTGTTCTGCATAGGATTTCACCCATTGCTAGCCAAGATCTACATTTAGCTTAAACCTGTCTTCCCCAAAATGCCCTCTTACTGACCCGGTTGTTTCCTGTTTGGTCCTTGTAATAAATCCAATTCAGATTCTCGTCAGTCCTGTACTGCACGCTGTATTTTGTCATCCACTCATCCGCATCACAGCGACCCTGTGTCAGTATCCCTGAAATCACTTTGACCTCTTTCAGGTCAATCTGCAGCCATTGCCCATTGTCTTGAAATTTGGAGAGCCACGCACACCTGTTGGAAACCGGCAAACCAAAGATAGTGTTTCAGATGGTGGTGCCGGGGAATCAGAGAGGAAAGGAAGGAATGTAAAGGAATTGATTCATTAGGGATCCAGGCTGAGAATTTTTAAAAGTGACTAATGATTTGGGGTGGTTCCACGTTTGGGTGCCCAACTGCAAGCAGATGGGTGCTCAGCACTTTCTGACAATCAGCCCCCTCCACCCCCAAAGTGTCTCAAGCAGCCAGAAACCAAGACACCTAAATCATTGGCCCTGTTTGAAAAGCTTAGCCAAAAGCTTTTGGTCAGTGGCAAAATTCCAGTGGCACCAGAATATGGTCGTAATATGCCAGGTTTTTGTCTTAAAATTAAATAGGAATAAACTTGGGGTAACTACAGTCTCTGACCCAGATTCAGCCCTGGTGTTAGCAGGTGGAAATGCCACCAAATATTTGTCTCAGTTTGTTCCTTTCTGTTTGCTTCAGTCTCCCTTTTTTATTTCGTTGCATTAACATCAAGGGTCCTCCCAGACCTCTGCCTCATGCGCTGTTGAATTACTGCACAACACTCAGTTGTGTTACTCAATTGTGATATTCAAGCCAGGTCTAAGCTGCCGAATGCCGTTGACAGGAGACACTCAAGCTATGTCCTGTAGTTTGCGCATCTCCCATCAATATACTTACACTCCCTTACCACAGTGTCTCCACTGCACTGCAACGGGAAATGCCTTCTGATCAACACAGTCTTACTGTTTGCACAGGGGAGCGGGAGTGGATTTATTAAGTTGGCCGTAGAGCATGCCAGAATAGATTTGAGCCGGTCTCCACTGACCACTCAGTTGATCCCACTGCATCGCTCTGTGCAGCCCCGGCAGTGTAGACATACCCTCAGCATTGTAACGCAGCAGGGATGTCAGGCTTACCCAAAACCCTGGCCATTCAGTCGGGCTTTATTGGCAGTCCATGAAGTATACCATCCTGTGTACTGCTCTGAATTGGAGCAGCTTATCTGGTCGGAAGGAAGAGCTCCCGACTCAAACCCAAGGGGTTTATGGTAGGGACACTCTGCAAGAGAAACAAGTAGTTTAATCAAAGGAAAGTCAAGCTGCTTTGATTTAATGGTTTTGTTGGCTTTACTTGTCAGTGGCATGTGGATTCAATCTGTATTTCCACATGAGCTTCTCTCCTCTTGCATGATGGCAGCACACTGTTGAGACCAATCATAAAAAGCAACGTACAGCCTGGGTACCTGGGGAGTTTCAGGATGTCTTTCTCTCGGCTGCTGTAGAGACTCAGTGTGTAGAACAAGTGAACATCGGAAGTCATTGATTTTTTTCCCCTTCTCTTTATTTCAACTCCCTGGTGAACTGCTTTATTTTAACACCTCTTTCTTGGACTTGCACAGACATTTTGCCCCACATTCCCATTGGGCAAAAAGTACATTCACTCTTCAAACGAACACCTGCAGCAGCCAGCCCCAGAGCCTGGGGTCAACTGAATGGGGCTCACAGGCCTTGCTCTGTGGGCCAAAAATAGCATGGTAGATCTTCTGCAAAGGTTGGACCCAGACGCTGAGATCCTCCTCTCCCTCTGAGTCCCAGAGCCCTGGCTCCAGCCCAAGCCAGGACATCTGCACTGCTATTATTAGCCTCGTACTACGAATCAGTTCACTCAGCCTCTGAGACTTGCGGCTGCAGGGGTTTTTTCTTGCAGAGTAAATGCACCCTAAGGTGTATTTGTGGGGCTTCACTTTTGTGAGATTCTTCCTCTGACCTTGTGGGATGTTTGCAAGGCCTCCAGTTTTGAGCTATATATAACAACCCTTCTCCCTCCAGTAAGAAGTAAAGTCTCTTTGGAACCAATAAGGGCCACTCCTGAGATAGCTGAAGGTATTTAGCAAGGGCAGGTGTGATCTGACCTGACCTCTGTGGCCCTGCCAGCCCGTCTATGGGACCACTTGCATAAATCAGTGTTCTCCAACAGCAGCTCCCAATGTCACCCTCAGGGAGCAATTAGAACTCAAACCTGGCTCTCCCAGGGCCAGTAGAGATCACATCTCGAGAGCATGGGTCATCCCATTTACAATAAACAGCTGCAATAGCCCTGTGCCTAGAAACTACTCTATGCTGTTTGCTTAGCCCACCAACCTGACACGGCCCAGGTCAGCCGGGCTCATTGCCAACACCAGTGAACTGTGAAACAGAACCGACCAAAGGGGATGTGACAAACAGCCATCACATCATGATACAAAATGCAAACAGGAACTGAATAGTTAAAATAGCCTCTTCTCCCTCCTTCAGCCTCTGTTTGCCCCAGAGACATACCCCACCCTTCCTTCCTCCCACAGCAGTTTTGCTGCTTCTCCGAGACCTCCTCCTTCCCTAGACATGAGGGACCAGCTGGGGACTCTCAAGGAATCAGGGAGGGCGGAAAGAAAGCAGATGGCTCTGTGATGGCACCTCTGCTCTGCTTTGGAAGCTCAATGCAGGTAGAATTCTTTATGCAGAAGCCCATCCACTCCTCCCAGCCACCCATTGTGGGTCTGCGTCTCCCAAGCTCCCTTTCCTAGCCAGCCCCCTCCTTGACCCCTACCTCTGTCCTCCTTAGCTTCCCGCTGACTATTTCCTGCAAGGAATGTAAAGGCATATTGGGCGTCAGGGAGGCAGCTGGGATTGGGAACAGGGAAAGAGGAGGAGAAGTTTCTGATTTGATTGGAGTGGCTGAGAGAGGGAGCCAACCCATGTATTCAGTGTGCCTGGCCTACCTTTGAGCTGATAAATTTGGCAAATGGGTATGACAGATGCGTTTTTAAAAGGCCAGATGCTCTGCTGGTGTAAATGATAGAACTCTGGTAAGCTTTTAAGCATAATTGATATGGCAGAGTCTTCTGCTGGCTGTGTCCATTTTGTTTAAACATCATGTGACACCATCTGATATGATGGCCAGGCAGCCTGGGAAAGCAGTGCACGAGAAGGTGAGCTCATTTAAATCTAATATAGAAATGATCTTGTGATGACTAGTGTTTCAGTAAGAATCCAGAGCCAATAAAAGCACATTCATCATTAAAAGTTTATTTTCAAATGTGTGTCACAGTTTAATGCTGGTGGAACATGCTTCTTCCCTTTTGCTATGCCAATATGCTGGGCTCTGCAAAGTGCGACCTTTTCCATTACGCATTTTTATTTTTGGAGGCCATTTACAGCTATGTATCCAGCGACACCAAAGGAAGATGCTAACAGGCTTCAAATATGAATCGACTGAGCAAATTCCTATCAACTATATGTTTAATTTCCGTACATTATCCCCCGCAGACATTCTGTCACATATGCTAATTTGTCACCTATGAGCGCTTCTAATGCAAATTTCACCAACCTGTCCTCAGGGCTGATGTGACCCAGCAGCCGGAGTTAAACCAGATAGCAGATTTATAACATGCTCTTTGTGGTTAGTTCATAACATAACTGGCTTTTCCACAACATTAAAATAAATTGTTCCCTCTGTGTAAGAAACTGGAAACTGAGATGGGCTTTAAGCGGCCCCACACATTTACTACCTGGAAGGCTTATCTTGAACGTGATGGATAGAAGACAGAGCAATTTTACTTTTAGCAACACTAATCTAGAGCTATAATGCATTTAAGAGGTCACCTTCAGCTCTGGAAGACTGTGTCAGAGACAGAGAACTACTCAACAGATGTCTGGAGGCTGCCAGACCAAACCAGTTAATTTATTTAATGCTGTTATCGCTGACCTTAAGAAAACTCTTAAAGTAGTTATTAGAACGGCTACTTCCACTGTAGTTAAGCTCGTGAGAAGCAGCGTTTCAAAGGCATGTGGAAACCGTCTGATCTAGCACAGCATACTGCTGTTTGGGTTCCTTTAGTTTACAAATAGACACAAGCTAAGTGGTCGTTATAAAAACCTTTCGATTTTGCCTTTTCAAATAGCTAGCAATAGCACATCCCTGTCCTTGGCATAAGAAATAGCTAGGGAATATTGTACTAATATTAATTACTTCCCAAATTGTTTGTAACGACTTCATGGTGACTGTTGTATATCACTATAGCAGCCCCTTTGAACGCTAGCCCCCTAAAGGACCTCATTCTCAATGCCTCGCATATTTTGTAGTCACTTTTATTTGGACAAAGTGAGGATAAAGCTCTGCCATCTGATTCTGTAGCATTTTACAATTACATAGTGCTCTGTTTGAGCATGTGTACCTGGGCTCCACAAGGTGCAGAATTAGGCGCCTTATAAATTCTTTGCATTTACATTATGCCTCCCAGCTAAGGCGCTCAAAATGTTTTACAAACATGAATACTTTTAGTCATATATTGCACCGCTGAGGTATACTAGTAAAGTACACCCATCTGGGGAATGAGGAAACCGAAGAGGAGAGAGGTTACATGACTCGCCCGTTGAAACACAGGAAGTCAGAGGTAGAGAGCAAACTAGAAGCCATGTGAAATCCTGACGTCCAGTCTTGTGCTGCCATCATAAGATCATCTTTCCTCATTGAACTACTTCTCTTCTAAACATTAATTTCAGGGGTTGCGGGTCATCCAGGAAAGTTGGCACTGGGAAGAAATTTAGCGCACAAGATCTTGGTGACATTTCAGGGTGTGGCAAACTTTTCACCATTTCTTTTAGGCAAGGTTCAGTAGGTAATAAACTAACTGGACCTGGGTTTAACAGTTGATCAAGGTCACAAGTAAAATTCAGCAGCAGCTATTGGACATCAGTGCATATCCTAAAAACACTGTATGACGGGTAGTTTGATCAAAAGATGCCCAGGCCTGGAACAGTTGGTGAGTTTGTTGCGAGGGCTGAGATCCAATGGAGTGTCATAGGGGACATTTGCACAATATTTTCTTGTTGCACTACGCTTCCATGGGTTTTGAACAAAAGAAACACTTTAGGCCTCCTGTGGTACACAGCATGGAGCCTATTTGCAATTCTTTCAGTAACATTTTTCTCTTGTGGCTACAGAATTCTCTATCAGGCTCTGGACACCGTCACTTCTTCAGATAATTGTTCACCTCTCAAAGCTTTACTGAATTTGTGCAACTCCTCCGATCTTAGCTGAACACAGTTATATGAATCTATTCTGAGCAGTCAGGAAAAATAGGATATAACCAGGATCAGTGTTGTTTATGGGAAATGATAGATGAACAGCATGGGGAGTTAATTCATAAGAAAGTTCAAGATCCATTTGCTACTCCATGGAAGAGCTAACCACTGACTCCTTCCTGCAAAGAATGGAAAGGCATGTTGGGCATCCGGGAGGCAGCTGGGATTGGGAACAGGGAAAGAGGAGAAGCAGTCAGCTGGACCCTGTTGCGCAAAGCCTGCTGAATGAATAGTTACTGGGTATGCAGCTTCTTTTTCATCATGGACTTTTCTATGTTTACAAAGACCATTTCAGTGAAAGCCTCATGTGTTCAGCTGAGCTGTGTGACCTCCCCCACAACTTTGCAGGAATTTGTAGACAGAGAAGAATATTTTAGTAAATTCTGTGTTTGTTCATTTGAACCCGGGCACCACTTTGTCATTTCGGCCAGGGAGACTTTCATTTATAGTAAAAGAGCCTTCTAGGTAAAATGATGTGATCTTTTCTTCTCCTCAGACATGCAAGCATGCTCTTCAGAATGGGGGTGCCTAAGTACATGCTTAATTTCCATTATACCCCGCCCTCTAGCAGTCAAAATCACCTTATCCAATATATTTGAGAGAGTGGGCAACACTGACTGTCACATGTGCACTCTGGACAGGGGGGATTTGAAAATCAAAGGAGAGACCACAAACACAAAAACCTCTTTTAAAAAAATTTTCAGATGAGTCGACTTCTGATTTTTAATCTCTTGAGATTGGCAATGCTGTGTTTTAAAAATTAGAACAATGTAATAGCAAAGCACACATAAAATGGTTTCTGAAATGGCTAATAGATAGATCTCTAACAGGAGTTGTCAGTGGGGGATCATTATTGAAAAGAAGTGTTTCTACTGTAGACTGGCTGAGATCAGTGGAAGGCTTGATGCTGTTCAACACGTTCATCGATATTCTAGCAGTTAATTTAAAATCACTGATGATAAAAAGCATGGTAAGTAATGATGTGGACAGAGCAATCATATAGAGCAATTTGTAAGCTGGGGGTCCTTGATGCCCAATATATTTTAATACAGCCAAGTACAGAATTAAGTCTAATGCTTTAATAGGATCAGTTTTACAAAGCTGAAATAAATTATGAGACAAATTATCTGGGAAGAAGAATTTAATTAGAAAAATGTGAGTGATAATTTGGATTTATTTAAGTACACCTTACTAGATGCCCAAAGAGCAATTGTACAATTGAGGAAGAAGGCCATACTGGTTAAAAAAAAAACAACCTGATTTAGAGTGGACATGAAGGCAGCTATTAAAAAAAAGTAGCGAATGGAAGAAAGGGGAAATGGGTAGTAATAAATAAATATCAGAAGCTAGGATTGTAGAAAATAGAAAAGGGAAGCAAAGTGGCACAAAGAGAAATCTCTGGTTAGCCAAGTTAATGACAATAAGAAGTTTTTAAAATATATTAGGATAGAAAAAGACTCTTGGCTAAGATATTGGTCCATTACTAGATGGAAATGGTAAAATTATTAATAATAATGCAGAAAAAGCAAATGTACTCAATAAATATTTGTGTTCTGTATTTGGAGGAAAAAACCCAGATGAGATAGCCTTCTCATTATATGGCACTGACAATACTCTTTTCATTCCATTATCGCTGAAGGATGTTAAACAGCAGCTACCAACTTCAGACATTTTTAAATAAGCATGACCAGATAACTTGCTTCCAAGAATTTTAAAAGGGTTGGCTGAGAAGCTTGCTAGACCATTAGTGTTCATTTTCAATAGGTCTTGGAGCACTGGGGAAATTCCAGATGCTTGGATGAAATCTAAAGTTATTCCAATTTTTAAAATAAGATTTTTCTTTTTTGTTCAGAACCCATGGAAGCGTAGTGCAACAAGAGATTTTTTCCAATAATAAGAGTAAGTGAGATGATGATAGTCATAATGAATCTGGCAGCCTGGTATCAATCCTGGGCAAGATCATGGAGTGGTTGATACGGGACTTGATTAATAAAGAATTAAAAGGAACATAAGGTAATCCATGTAAATCAACATGAGTTTATGGAAAACAGCTCCTGTTAAACTGCTTGATATCTTCTTTAGATGAGATTACACATTTGATTGATAAAGGTAATACAGTTGTTATAATATACTTGGACTTCTGGAAGGTGCTTGACTTGGTATTGCATAATATTTTGGTTAAAAAAATAGAATGATATAAAATTAACATGGCACACATTAAGAGCTAACTGATGGGTCTCAGAATATATCTGTAAACAGGGAATCGTCACTGAACAGGTGTATTTACAGTGACATCCCTCAGGGATCGGTTCTCGACTCTTCATTATGTAATATTTTTATCAAGGACTTGGAAACATAAAATCATCACTGATCAGGTTTGCAGATGACAAAAATTGAGACAGTAGTAAATACTGAAGAGACAGAATTCTGTCTTGGATGTCTGACTGGTGAGTCTTGCCCATATGCTCAGGGTTTAAATGATCACCATATTCGGAAAGGAATTTTCTCCCAGGGCAGATTGGGAAAGGTTCTGGGAGGGGTTTCACTTTCCTCTCTAGCATGAGGTGTGGCTCACTAGTTCAGACGTTTATTACAGGAGTGGGTGGGTGAGGTTCTGTGGCCTGCATTGTGCAGGAGATTAGATTAGATGATCCTTAGGGTCTATGAAAGAGGCTAGGTCACTGATTCTAAACAATCTGGATCACTTGGTAAACTGGGCACAAGCAAACAATATACATCTTAATATGGCTAGATGCAAATGTGTACATCTAGGAACAAAGCATATTGGCCATGCTTACAGGATGAGGGACTCTATCCTGAGAAGCAGTGACTTTGAAAAAGATTTGTGGATTGTGGTAAATAATCAACTGAACATGGACCTCTAGTGTGACACTGTGACAAAAAAATCTAATATAGTCCTGGAATGCATAAACAGGAGGCTCTTGAGTAGGAATAGGGAAGTTATTTTACCTCTCTGTTTGTCATTGATGGAATAATGTGTCCAGTTCTGGGTGCCACAATTCAAGAAGGATGTTGATAAATTGGAGTGGACTCAGAGAAGAGCCATGAGAATAATTAAAGGATTGAAAAAGGTGCCTTATACAGAAGGACTCAAGGAAATCAATCTATTTAGCTTAACAAGGAGAAGTTTAAAAGGTGACTTGATCACACTCTATAAGTATCTACATGAGGAACAAATATTTAATAATGAACTCCTCAATCTCGCAGAGAAGTGTAAAATGATCCAAGGACTGAAAGTTGAAGCTACATCAACTCAGATTGGAACTAAAATGTAAGTGTTAACAGTGAGAGTAATTAATCATTAGAACAAGTTACTAAGGGTCAGAGTGGATTCTCCATCCCTGACAATTTTTAAATCAAGACTGGATGTTTGCCTAAAAGCTATTCCCTATGAATTATTTTGGGGAAGTGTTATGGCCTGTGTCAAACAGGAGGTCAGAATAGAGGATCACAGTGGTCCCTTCGGGCCTTAGCATCTATGAAGAGTTTACATCTAAGGAATATAGGCCATACCAGAATATGGCTTGTAGCGAACAAGCAACTCAAAAACAGCACCTGGAGCAAAACTGCCACAAAAAAAGCTAACTTAATCCTTGGGTGTATAACCAGGGGAGTGGTGAGTTGGAGCAGGAGTAGTGGGGGTGATGTTGCCTCCATATACAGCACTGGTGGGATCAGTACTGAAATCATATATACAATTCTAATGTTCACAGTCAGTATAAAAAGAATGTTGAAAATCAGAGGAATTGCAGAAAAGAGCTACACAACTTTGAGGACTGGAGAAAATGCCTTACAGTGAGAGAGACACAAAGAGCTCAATCTGTTTATCATACCAAAAATCAGAGGTGACTTGATTTCTGAGGAGAAAATAGGGGTACAAAAGGATTAATGATACCCTCTCAGAGAAAGGTGTAACAAGAACCAATGGCTGGAAGCTGTAGCAGATAAATTAAAATTAGAAATAAAGCCCAATTTTGTTTAAGTGAGGGTGACTCACCACTGGAAACAAACTACCAAGGGCTGCGGTGGATTCTCCATCTCTTGGCATCTTCAAATCAAGCCTGGATGCCTTTCCAGAACATACGCTTTAGTCACACAAAGTTTATGGGGCTTAGTACAGAGGTAGCTGGTGGAAGTTGATGTGATGTGGAGGAGGTCACATTAGATGAACTAATGTTCCCTTCTTGCTACGAACTCTATGAATCTACATTCGTCTAGTCAGGGCTCCCTATCCCATACAAAAATGCAGCAAGTCACCACTACACCGAGCCCCTGTGAGTAGGAGAAGGATTTCTGAGGAAGTTACTGAACTCTGCCCTGAGGTCATGGCAGTAGCACGTGTTTCCTCGATAATGCCAATTCTTCAACAGGCCCTTTCCTTCATATACCTATTCATTCCCATTCTTGACTGCTTTACAGAACTAGTCCTCAACGCCGCTGCTTCGTGCAGACACTGACTGAAAAAGTGCAGAAGTTGAATAATTCTTATTCTTCATGGGCGATATCTTAGAACTCAGCTACACTGGCAATTTGCTTAAGTAGCTAGCTGGCTGCTTGGGTGGCTTCACCAGTGCAAGCCCCTAAGAAGAAATTTGGACTCCGATGAAGTCAGTGAGAGTTTTGCCACTGAGTTAACAGGCCGGAAATTCAACCCTAATGTAAACAAAACTACCATTTACATGGGAATAGCTCAACCCTGTTTGAAACTGGTCAAGCTGAGCCGATGTAAACTGCAGCCTGTGTTGTTTCTTGGCTGTGGCAGAGATTTTTCATTGCTACAGCTACATGACTGGCTGGCTGAAAATGGCTGGAATTGGGGCAAATCCTTAGTGTAGTCAAGAGTGTAGACAACTCTGTCTAAAGCATTGTCTGGTGCCTTTCTTGCCTTTTGTTTGTTTGTTTGTTTTCCTTTGTGGAGCCCCTTTTCCTTCCACAAACAAAACTGAGATTCACAAACTCCCTCAAGGCCATGTCTGCACTGCAATCCGAGGAGGTGACTGCAGCATGCATTCACATCCCGAGCTAGCTTGAACCTAGCCATTGCGTGCACCAACAGCAGTGAAGTGAGGCAGCCCAGGCTTCAGCATGGGTTGTAACAAGCTGCCCAGGACTAGTTCTGCACATCCTACTTCTGAGCAAGCCCATCACTGAGCCAATGTATTGGATCTGAGCTGATTGTCTGGAATCTGACAGGACCCATTGGGTGCGTCTACACTGGTGCGTTAGGTCGACTTAAGGACGTTTAAGTTGACCTACAGAACTCTGTATCCACACGGGACACTTGCTAAGTTGATTTAAGCGCTTCCTTAAGTCGACTTAATAACACCACCTCTGAAGGTCGACTTAAGGCTAAAGTCGACCATATTAAGTCGACTTAAAGCCAGTGTGGATGGGTATGTCTACAGTACAGGCTCTGTTAGGTTGACTTAACAAGGTAGACGTAAGTTGACTTTAAGTGTAGACGCTCCATTAAGTTGACTTATCAAGGTCGACTTTACGTCAACTTAAAGTCAACCTTGTTAAGTCAACTTAACAGAGTCAATTTAACAAGTGTAGACATAGCATTGTGTGCTAATGTAACAGCATGTTCAATTCAAAATCTGCAGTGACCTATAACACAGGGTAGCATTTTTAGGATGTTGAAAGTGGTGAAAATGATACTGCAAGAGGCGACAGAGAGAAAGGTGGTGAAGTACATAGATTGTAACTTGGAGAAAAAGAATACCTTACCCGGCATGCACTCTAAGATGTTGGTTCCTGTGGACCACACTGAGTTGGCACTTCCCTGACAATCACATTTGCAAGCTTTGCTATGCCAGTGCTCCAGTTTGTCATCCTAAGGCAATACAAAAGAGACCAACATAGCTGTCATATGTGGAGAGATGACATTGGGCCTGATTCTGCAATGCCTGGCACCTTGTATAGGCATTTACCTCTCTCCAAAGTGAGTGCAGAACACTATCATTCTGACATGGAAGTGCTTAACTCCTGCTCTGCACTTAATTTGCACAGATGTAAAAGATGACTCAGGGCAATGGAAAAGACATACCTACAGTGTTGATAGAGATTTCCCAGAAAACTTTATCGTTCGAGGGGGTGTTCATAGTACATGTGAAGCTTTTAATATGCTACAAGGACTTGAACCTGCTTCCACTGAAATCAATAGGAGTTTTATCATTCAATGGGAACAGAAATGGCCCCTAAATGAGGAAGTCACAGATGCTAAGGATGAAATTCATCCTTGTACCAAGAGTCAGACAAAGCCCATGCACCAAACTTAAGTTTTACTGTACAGGGTGAATTTTACCCAGAATAACTAATGCCATCTAATTCTGCAAAGTATTACTCTTGGGATTCATGAGACTTTCATTAATGGAACCCAAATGTACATATTTTTGTTTATGCATCATGAATATTTGTTTTTAAATCTTCAAAAAAATCAACTTTGCTAAGGAACCAGTATTCTGAAACTCAGGGCCAGATTGTGCTCTTTGTTAAATTGGTATAAATCCAGAGTAATGCAACTGAGAGCAGTGGAGTTATACTGGTTTGATTTACACTGATGTCATTGGCTATGTCTACACTAGCAATTTAGGTCGACTTAAGGACCCTTATGTTGACCTAAATTACTCCGTCTACACCAGACTTTCATTAATGAAAGCTTAAGTCGACCTAATAAGAACCACCCTATCTTGGCGAGAAGGAAGCCCCGCGGTCCCGACCAGGAGGGAGCACGGGAGACCCACGCTCCCTCCTGGCCGCAACTGCTTGGTCCAGCTAGGAGGGAGCCCGGGGCTCCCTTGGCCAGGACCACTTGGTCCCGGTAGGAGGAGCCCCAGCTGGCGCCACGCTCCAGCTGTTTAGGGGGCCTCTCTAAACAGCTGGAGCATGGCAATGGCCGATGACACGCTCCAGCTGTTTAGGGGGACCGCAGGGTCCTGGCTAGGAGGGAGCGTGGGGCTCCCTTTTCCCCAAGACCCGTGATCCAGCTGCCGCAGCTGGAGTGCGGGTCCCAGGGAGAAGGGACTGCGGGGCTTTCTTCTCGCCAGGACAGGTTCCCTGTAAGACGGAAGCCCGTGGTCCCTTCTTGCCAGGACCTGAGTGGTCCTGGCGAGAAGGGAGCCCCGAGGTCCCTCCTTGCCAGGATCCCCGCTCCAGCTGCCCGCTGCTGAGCAGCTGGAGCGCGGGACTCCGGCTCTTCCTCCTGGCCCGGACCACTCGGGTCCAGGGAAGTTGTCACTGAGACCCGAGTGGTCCAGGCTAGGAGGGTTCCCTTCTTCCCAGGACATGCGAAGTCCTGAGCAGAAGGGAGCTCCTCGCTCTCTTCTCCCCCGGACCGCACAGGGGCTTGCTGCCCCGGGGAGAGCCAGCCCCATGTGGGGCTGGCTCTCCCTGGACCAAACAAGTTGACTTAGAGAGTCCAGTGTGGATTCTCTAAGTTGACTTAATAAGGTCGACTTATTAAAGTCGACTTTTTTAATTCCCCAGTGTAGACATAGCCTAAGAGAGTATAAATTAGGCCTAATTCTCAAAATTGGATGATATACTATGGCATTATTGCATGGGATTTGTAAACCAGTGCTTCAAATTTGTATTAATGGCTTGGCCAAGCATGGGTGAAATCAGAAGATTGTGTTTTTACAGAATGTATGATAAGGATGACTAGACAGAGTGAACTACAATTAATGCCTCTTCCGTTCTTGTTGGAGCACAGATATTTGTGATATGGTAGCTCTGTGTGATATTTGTGCTCTCCCACTCTGAGAACCGATCTATACTGGAGATTTTTAATTCTCCAGGGTAAATGTGCACATAGGTGAAAGACTGAGCCTGCATTAGTGTGCCTCATTTTGGTAACCTAATGGGGTAAGTCACACAGATTCAAGCCATGTTTTGCACTTGTACAGCATGTGTCTTCATTACAGGTTTGTACCAGTGTAGCTGCTTTAATGTGGTTACACTGGTGCGAATATCCCCAATCTAGACAAGACCTCAGTGTTGTACTTTTACCAGGAGGTTGCTTTTCGATGGTCTGGTAACTAACAAATAGATACAGAATGTAATTCTAAGACCTTCACCCATAATTCATTTTTAATCAGAATAGGCTGTCGACACAAGGGGTACTTCTACATTGGAGGCTCTGTTAAGTCGACTTAACCAAGGTCGACTTTAAGTCGACTTAAAGTCGGCCTTGTTAAATCAATTTAGAGAGTCCACAGCCTCCGTCCACACTGACAGGTGCTAGGTCAATGGAGGAGTGGCCAGGAACTCAACAAAGGAGTCTGGGGGCCAATTAGGTTGACTTAAGGGCTATTCCCCATCTACACTGGATTAAGTTGACTTAATAAAAGCCCAGTGTGGATGCAGGAGTCTGTAGGTCGACTTAACCTTCCTTAAGTCAACCTAAGGCTCCAGTGTGGATGCACCCAAGTAGTAATTCAGCAGAGTGCTGAGCACCCTCAATTCCTGTGAGTTGCAGTGGGAGCTCATTAGCTAAGCACAATGCAGAATTGGGCTCACAGAGTACTTAGATACCATTCATAGAAGCTTAATGGACTTACCTCAGCAGGTGACAATGCCAGTGTGGCTTTACGGAAGAGATAATCAAGCATGGTAGAAAGAATAAAAAAGAGAGTTAAGAAATGAAGGTGATTCTTGCTGTTCCTAATTCACCGCTAAGTGCTACATTATGGTGGATGGTTTTGCTTTAACAGTGAATATCAAAGAAAAAGAGACCCTCTGAAGAGTTAAATATATTTCACACAAGCTGATTTTCGTGTGCTAGCAGAAGGACATGGACTACCAGGCAGGAAGAACACCCGAATGTCAGGGTGAAGTCCTAGTCCACTTGAATGGAGACAGGTCTTCATCATCTATAGGTGTTTGTGTGAATACAATGAAAGAAAATTAAATTTAAACTGAACCCAACCAATCAATATTACACAGCAGACTAATTGGTTTGTAGTGGTGATACCTCAGACAAGACTGTTGTGGCCCAGAAACAGAAGTTTTACAATTTTCTAAAATTCTCTGACCATGTTTATTTTGTGCCTCCCTCTAAACCTAAACTATGGCTTTTTCCAAACTCTCTTCTTGGTTACAGGCTTCCTCCATCTCCCACTGAAGTCAATGGGAGCCTGCCTATTGACTTGAATGGGGGTTCAATAGGGCCCTCTCAGATTTATGACCATTCAATAAGGAAAAATAAAAAAATACTACGACTTATGTGACTACTGAAAACCAACCAACATAACTTTAATGTCAAATGTCCAGTGTTCAATAACTGCAGTGAACTGGCAAACTACTGAGGATCAAGCCATAGAGATGAGTAGGAAAAAAATGAATAAATTTGAATAATGAGGAAATAGAAATCTGCACGCATATGTTCTGTCATCTGTAAAAGAAGCTCTTTCTATCAAATAAATTAGTCTCTGAATTATGCAGTGAACTCTAGTTACAGTTTATTCATTCCTACACCGAGCCATAGATGAATCAAGGAAGGGTCAAATTATGCTATTATTTAATGATATATTTATATAGCAACTTTCACTCTGAAATATTCACAGTCAGAATCAATTGAAATACAAACTATACCCAAGGATCAGTTCATCCATACACAGCCGCCTCTGAGATGTGGCAATAGCCCTGCAAGTGTTCATCAGCGAACTCAAATGAAGAACACAACAAAGAATAAAATGATAGAGGTGAGAGGTGAGAGCTTGAAAATTAGAAGATTGGGGTTTTTAAAAAAATTTACTTCAACCTCAGTCCCCTGAGTTAGTATTTCTGATGGCAGTAATTTACAACAATAAACAGAGGCAACCCCGGGTTTATGTGGAATAGAGATAAATTTGGGTGTAAAATGAACCTTATACTTAGACATAGTTGAGAGCAGTGTAGGCCACAAATCCTAATCAACTCCCACTGAATTCAGTGTCACAATTTAAAATGACTGTAATGGCAATTTGGATGAGTACAGACAAGGAAAAATAACTAAAAACAAAGTCAAAACCTCTGGATTTTGGCCTTTCATAAAGAATACAGTCGTGATTTTAAAAAGAGATTAATTATGCAATTCAGGTGATTTAACTTCTTTCAGCGCAAATGACTGAAATGTGAGTAATTGATCAAAGTAAAAATGAACACTGAAGTCCCGTCATATTTTGGTTCTAATAATACAGTGTTTCATATCCATTTTGTACTGTACTTTGTTGCCTTTAATAGAGTGAAAATAAATGTTCAGAGTGTCTCATTAGTGGCAGAGAACTTGTTTACACAAATGCTGAGCAGGTGTATTAAGTTTGTCATGCCTGCAGAACTAAAGCCAGAGACATTAAGTTCTTTCAGCAAACAGACCACACAGTGATTTTAGTTTTTATTTTATTTGGTGTTATTTGCATATGGGTAAATCCTGAAGTTCTTACCCAAGTCAGTAAAAATTATCATTGATTAGAAAAGTAACTTTGCCTCAATAGGAGTTTAAGGCATGGTCCATTCTGCTGTATATGACTACTTGCTACTAATGTTATTGTTATTGTTATTATTGTTATTGTTATTATTGTTATTATTACTAATGGGTCTAAATCA
The DNA here is from genome assembly GCA_007922175.1 of Pelusios castaneus. Lineage (NCBI taxonomy): Eukaryota > Metazoa > Chordata > Testudines > Pelomedusidae > Pelusios > Pelusios castaneus. The sequence continues at coordinate 3,447,142 of ML685798.1, forward strand.
AAACCCTGGATCTGAACATCCACTAGCACTGAGGATGTTTGCATTTGATACCTCGCTGGCCACTCTCTAGAATGGGCCAAACCAATTCCCCGGCCAGAGCTAAGAAGGCCAGTTGTGGGGGGTATTTAGATCCAGTTCTAAACTCGGTGACTTTGGCCCCTATTTAAATAATGTAGTGTTGAATATGTTCTGATTCTCTAAATTCTCTAAGAAAATATACAAATAGATTATTATACATTCTTTCTATTATAATGGGGCAAATCTTGGTCCCTTTAAAGTAAGTGTGAGTTTCAGTGAAAACAAGGTTTCACACGTCATGAGCAGTTAATAAGATCAAAGGTAATTCAAGGACTGTAAAAGGGAGAACTCAATAAGAAGTGCGGAATTTTTTCAAGCTTGAAAAATTCAAATTTTCAACCAAAACGGGACAACTTTTTTGCCAAAATTTTTGCAAAAACAAATTTACATTCTAAAAGTTATTTGAAAAATAAGGGATTTTTTTTTTGGTGCTGTTTTTTGACTTGCCTTAGAACTTGAACATTTTTTTAATTTCAGCATTTTTTTCTGTGAAAGGGGCATAACTTTTCTGGCAAAGGTTTTGTGAAAAACTTTCTTGATGCTGTCTTTCTAAAACTTACTTTGGAATTAGAAACAAAAAAGAAATCATTTGGATGTGGTATTTCATGTCATATGACCTCTGGTGAAAAGACAACCTGAAGAAGAGTGGTGTGTGGCTTGAAAGCTTGTTTCCCTCACTAACAGAAGTTGGGCGAATAAAAGATATTACCTCCCCCACGTTGTCTCAGTAATGAGAGCAGTGCATTTCCGGTTGGAAAAAATAACATATAACCAAAAAATGGATGGAGGCACCTCCAGAAACAAAGACAAAAATGTGCCTCTTAGACTGCTGACAATCGCATGTCCTGGGTGGTCCCAGGAAGTCTTTCCCACTCGCTAGTGAACATAAGGGGACATATCCTGTGATGTGCAAAAAACTTTCAGTTCTGAGTGAAGCTGAGGGGTACTTAGCACCTCGCAGAATCAGGCCAAGAGAGAAGAGTGACAGACTTGGTTTTGTGAAGGTGGGAATATAACCCGCAGTGGCTATAAACGGGACCAATAGCCAATAAAGGATATGGGTGCAGCACAGTGTCCTAACGAAAGCCCACTGATAGCAGACAAGGTTGGGGACAACCAGAGAAAACAGCGTCAAAAAGTTGCCCCTGCTTGCAGTCAGCCAAAAAAAAAAAAAAAAATCCTTGATTTATTTTCAGTATGTACAGCTGTGATCTACACTGTACTGGGAAGGAAAAGAAGAGGAAACCTAGCTACCAGAAATGTGATTTATAGCGAATATGTCTGCCTTTAAGGAAGGCTACAAAAATAATTGGTGATGGTAAGTCATATAAAGTGATTTATTAGGGCTATGTTGGAAAGTTACAGATTCTGCAGAAAACCCTGTAGCTATAATTACTACAAAAGTACAGAATTAAATACCAAAGCAAGACAAGTCTCATTTATAGCTGGAGAAACACCGCAGGACAATCAGAAACAAGCAATTAAGTGAAACAAAACAAAACAAAAAATTATTTGAGAGAGAATAAAGCAGCATCCATTCATTTTGCCCCACCCTTTAGAGCTACGGTTTAAATGTTTTTTAAATGGCCCCATGGTAAGAAAGAAACCCCCCATGGTTTTTGATTGGGAACCACCCAAATCCCACAATCCTTGTGGGTCCAGGAAGAACCTACAGATGGGTGAGCACAAAGGCACTCTGGGAAGGAAGGCTAGGGTACTATTGGGAGTTGCTGCTGCTGCCCGATGGACCAGGGCTTGCACTGATTGATGATGGGGAGGGCTGGCGCTGGTGGGTTAGGCTCAGTTGCTTGTGTGGTTGTTTTGTGACATGGCCTCTTGAAGTGCTATTGGCTTAGAGCCCTCATTCCTGCAGGCTCCTAGTCCCCACACATTTCGCTGTGGGCTGTTGTGATCTAGTCAATAGCACCAGGTAGCTCACCTTGGTCCATTGTCCCTTTAGTTTAGAGGTCCTGCTTTCCCCACATTTTTAGCCTTCTGCTCAGGCTAGACTCACTGGCTATGTCTACACTTGTTAATTTAAGTCAACTTTAATTAAGTCGACTTAGTGCGTCTACACTTAAAATTAAAGTCGACTTAAAGGGGAACTTAGAAAGTCGACCTAGAGCGTCCACACTGGAACCCTAGGTCGACTTCTAGGGGCTTAGGGGGACCTAGGGGAGGTCCACAGGGGCAGGGGGGGCACCCCTTGCCCAATGCCAGAGGGTTCAGCCTTTGCCCCATTGTACCTAGGTACAATGGGGCAAAGGGGGACAGGGACCCTGGCAGGTTCCCGTCAGGGAGGGCATTGGTGTAGCCCTGGGGTAGCCCTAAGTTGACTTAGGGCTACCCCAAGTCTACACTGGCTTAAGTCGACTCTAGGGAGTCGACTTAAGCCTTAGGTCTACTAGGAAGGTGGTTTTATAAAGTCGACTTAATTTTAATTAAGTCGACTTTATTTTCCTTAAGTCGACTTAAGCAAGCTGCTTAAGTCGAATTAAGAAAATTGTAGTGTAGACACAGGGTAAATTAAATTGACTTAACCAAGCTTAAGTCGACTTAATTTACCAGTGTAGACACAGCCACTGAGACTCTGCAAAAACTGCAGCCCCGGCTCCAGGTGGGGATTCATATCACCCTTTTGGTACCTTACCTTCTCTCTCCTGATTTCTCTGTATAACTTTCTTTTGTAATTGGGGAAATCACAATGAGTGGATCCTTGACATTGATAAGTAATGGAGTGGAAGCAGTTACACTGCAGACCCAACCTCTAGCTTTTTAAAAACTTTGCACTGAAGATTGTCTCATGACTGAAAGCAATTATCTGGTGATCAAGGCAAGTCAGGATAGGACACTACAAGAGAGGTAAACCCATCATGTGGTATATAAAAAACCAGCTCATTTAATTAAAGGAAGAGATAATTACAACCTCTCAAAATTTCTAAT
>ML685798.1:3455162-3469632 GCA_007922175.1 Pelusios castaneus
CATTTAATTAAAGGAAGAGATAATTACAACCTCTCAAAATTTCTAATAATTATTTTAAAAGAACAGTTAATTGGGGAAGGAAGGCGGACAGCTTAGCCTGGTTTAATGTATTTTAAGAGGAAACAAATTTTCAGTCAAAGGGAAACTACAGAATTGACAAAATATAAAGAACATGGTACTACTGAGATCTCTTGTGGCAATGCATATCGGATACATAGACACCAGCAAGATGATACATCATAATTTCAGGCATGATTAAGTTTTATGACAGATGTAATAACATATGAGAGCTCTATTTGTGAAATAGTGTTTTTTATATTTGATAAAGCAAGATTAAAATAGATAATGTTATATGACAAAACAAAATCAAGTAAATCAAAATATTGTAAGCACAGATATGTGGAGAATGTTTATTTTTGTTTGTTTATTTGATTAGTTAAATGAACACAGTGAAACTAAAAATCACGCTTTTGCTTGGAAATATATTGCCTGTTATTTGTATAGGGATAACATCTAAGTATACCATAAATAAGAAAAATGTCTTTTCTTTTCTTTTTTTCCCCTAGTTTGTCTCTGGCAGAATGTTGGCTACAATCAATGTAATTGTTTCTCCTGTATAATCGGTAAGCTGGTCAGCTTCCTGCTTGCCTGTGTGAGCCATTTCACTCAGTAACAGGGCAAAGCAAAACATGTTAAAATGAAAAAACATAAGAAAAACTACAAAAAAACCCCCAGAACTGGCAGGAAAATGAAAGAAGTAGGTGGTATACTTAAAACTGCTTCTAATTTATTTTTTAAATCTGATGATGTCAAGTCAATGGTGTCACAATATAAATAAAATGGAGTTTTATAACTCAACCCTTAGCATTTTCAAGGACCAAGACACTGTACAGATATTATTTATTTTATCCTCTTAAGCCTCCCCCTCTGAGATACATGGGCCATGGGTAAGTGCTGTCATACCAAATTTGCAAGTAGGGAAACTGAGGTAGACAACTGAAGTGAATTACTGAAAAGCCACACAAAGCATCAATGGCAGAGGCACTATTGGAATATGAGACCTCCCAGCTCAATGTTTATTACTCCAGCCCATGCTCTTTTTAGAGAGAGTTTGGTAGAAGTCATAATTATGCGGATGGATAAGCGCTCATCCAAAAGTATTCCTTAGCGTTCTGCTGTTTGTATTTCTTGAAAAGAAAGCCAATTTGGGATCTGTTGCTGGTTTGCACACAGTGAGCTAAATACTCAGCGTCCATGCAGCACTACAGACATCAGTGCTGTAGCACAGGTAGAAATGAAAGCAGAATTTGGCCTCAGGCATCTGTATACTTTCCAAACGTTTGGTGTCTCCCATCCTTAAATTATAGCATTTGAGATGTTCACACGGGCTTGGCTGTGTTAGAGTTTCAAATGAGTTCCTGACATTATAAAGCCACTTAAATGTAAGTCAAATTTTGGTCCTCCACTGCTTGTCTATGTTCTTTCAACAAGACTAGGGAATGTAGGGGTTTAAAAAATAGAAATATATAATATATCTGTGTAGCAATTTATACAATGAATGTGATAAATAAAATGCAAACCAAAATTTAAGACTAATTTGGTATCTGTGGAATAAGTAATGCTATAAAGATTGAAATATCTCTGCTGTAATTACAGTATTAAATGCAACTCTTTATAATGTCCCCTCCTCTCATATCTTGCAGTGCTGGTTACTTTCTGGCCTGTCCATCAGAGGTCACCTAGATTCATCGGTGCTGTAGATACCTAATGAACAACTGAGGATCTTTGGGGATGAATGATGCTGTATAAACATATAACATCACACTGCTGCACATTCAGCGCAATTCACCCCTATGCAGAGGACTAGTCAAAGATTTATGTACCACTTAACTTCCAGTGGGCCCGTTTTTGAAGAAAAAAGTGGCACAGGGCAAGTGGACTCGCTCCACTTCCCAGGAGGTGAAATTCCGAACCCACTGAAATCCATAAGAGTTTTGCCATTGATGTCACTGGGGCCAGGATTTCACCAACAGTATTCAAATAGTATTTAAGTGGTGCGTTGGTATTGGGCTGGCCTTTTGCACAGTTTATCTCACCTTTTGGCTATGTCTACACTTGTGAAGTTGACTCTGTTAAGTTGACTTAACAAGTGCCCAGTGTGGACGCAGAGTTCTGTAGGTCGACTTAAGTGTCCTTAAGTCGACCTAAGGCACCAGTGTAGATGCGACCATTCATGCAGTGGAATGACACTGATTTACACTAGCCAGCGATCTTGCCCTTTTGATGAACTGTGTTACAGGGGTCCTTCTGTTGAGGTTGAACAACCAAAGTAAATCTGCTTTTCATCTTTTCCCATGCTTTATTCCTCGAGTGCCACAAACGTACTGATGGATACTATGCATTGAAAGTTGTGCCTTTATTTAATACTGGGCGAAAGTGATTAAACTTGAATTCTGTCATAGAACAATGGGCTCAAAACTCCACATGGAACCTTAAATGCATCCACAACATTAAAACCCTAAGGCCCTGAAGGTGCACATCTGGGCAGGTGATGATGATTTTTTAGGGTTTATGTGGCACTTACGTGGGTATGTGAAACAGAAGTAGTAGTTCCAGTGGGGCAGCCGTGTTAGTCTATTTCAGCAAAACAAATAAGGATCCTGTGTGGCACTTACAAAAACTAACAAATGTATTAAGGCATAAGCTTTCATGGGTACAACCCGCTTCTTCAGATCTATATAATGCATAGTCTCCATCAGTGTATTTAAGATACATCTGAAGAAGCGGGTTGTACCCATGAAAGGTTGTATCTATGAAAGCTTATGCCTTAATATGTTTGTTAGTTTTTATAAGTGCCACACAGGATTCCTTAGAAATAGTAGTAATACTATGCATTTATGATATTTAGTGCTTTGCAACCAAAGATTTTCAAGAGCTTTCCAAGGAGGGGAAAATATCATCTGAATTTTATAGCTTGAAAAATGAGACACAGAAAGTTTAAGTGACTTCCCTAAGATCATGCATTGAATCAGTGGCAGAATCAGGACTATAATCCACCTAACTTCTTTGAAGTCAATGAAAAAACTCTCATCAACTTCTATGGGATGATTCCTTGTCTGACACTGTAACATCAGACCACATTGCCTTCCTTGTGCTCAGAATGATTTTACCTTAAATTCTGATTGGCGACTGGTTTGGGGGGAAGACAACTTTTTCAATTCTCCCCCCAAAATGCTTGGTTGTGGAACACTGTCAGAAGTAAACAGGGAAAAGGGTAAACCATAAAAGCTTGTACAGCACTCCAAAAGCCATGTATTTTTAGAAGTTTTTTTGAAAAGGTCAGCCGGCTTCTCTTCATTTTGGCCAACAGCGTGCCAGTCCATACACAGCATCCTGTGCTCCCTGTCCCACTGGGAAGGGGGTTTTCATTTCACACACCATTTCAGATATGCTGCTGTGGTTCTAGAAAGCCAGTAGTGCACACACGCGTGCACATACACAGACACACAAAGCAGCACATTTGTTGCTGTTTTTCAGGTGAGAAGCCAGTCTGTCTGCACAAGATCATGATCAGCTGACTAGACAGGATATGCGATTTTTGCAAACTGTAGCACAAGTGAGCAAAGATTACTAAATACTTTGCACTTCCGCCGCACCATCCATCCGACAAGCTCCAAATGCTTTACAAAGATTAATTAATTTAGCATCACAGAACCCTCTGTGCAATAGCTGTAATTTACAATTTTCATTGTACAGATGGAGAACTGGGGCACAAAGGGTGTGTCTACATTTACAAATTAAGTCTACTTAAGGAGGCTTAAGTCGACTTAAAATACTCCACGTCTACACTTGGCTGTCCTTAAGTCGACTTAAGTCGCTCCTTAAGTCGAATTAAAGAAAAGTTAGTTCGAATTAATAACACCTCGTTTTAATTCGAACTAGCGCTTAAGTCAACTTTATTAAATCGACTTAAGCCAGTGGAGACGGGGATTAGTGCCTTGGTGGAGTTTATTAAGTCAACTTAAAACATTAAGTCAACTTAATAAGGTCAAAAAGAGGCCACGTCTACGCTAGAAAAGTTAAGTTGACTTTTGTTAAGTCGACTTAATAAGGTCCAATTTAAGTCAACTTAAAGTCGACCTTATTAAGTCACCTTCATAAAGTCAACCTAACTTTTCAAGTGTAGACATAGCCAAAGAGCTTAAAAGACATGTCCCCAGATTACAGAGCAAGTCTGTGGCAGATCTTCTGTCTCTCATTCCTGTGCCTTAATCACATGTTCCTCCTAATCTTAAAGTGAATGCAGAACTGTTGAAAGTTGGCTAGTGAACCACGCTATAGACTGAAGCCCTCTGTCATGGCAGTGTGCACAGCAACAATGTGCGTTGCCTCATACAGCCTCCCCACCACCAGAGTGCCAGAGCCCAGAGCTGTAGGGTTCATAGGCTTGTGATACAGTAATTCAGGACAAAATGTTCAAAACTGCCAAGTGATTTAGGAGCCTATGTCCTATTTTCAAAAGTGATTTAGGCACTTAATAGTTAGAGGGGCCTGGTTTTCACCCCCCCTAGGTAGAGGAGGCCAGAAAACTTACCCATTGCCACTTATGTCCTCAAAATGGAGTTTTGCTGGAACTTAAGTGAAGCTTAGGTTTGCTCACCCACATGGGGTGAATTCCACTGATGTGTACCATCTGTACAGGGGCAGATTTGAAGAAAGTTCATCTCAACGGGGGTTAGGCACCTACGTGCTTTTGAAGATCCCACTTGGTGCCTATCTGCATGTTAAAGCACCTAAATACCTTTGAAAATCTGGCCCTAAGGGCCTAGTTTGCTTTTGAAAATGGGACTTCGGCTCCTAAGTTACTTAGCCCCTTTCAGAATTTGACATGGAGTCGTCACACCAATGAATCCTTGGGCTGATCGACAAAGGTTGCCAATAGACACCAGCATAGCCACTGTGGCTCATAAGAGGGACATGTTCTCCTAGCCTCTTGATGTGCTCCCCTCAGGGCAATTGCAGGGCTTGCATATTTTCACTCCCGGGCCCCCATTCTAACTTTATTCATGTGCTTTCTCCACGGCCAATAGGAAGCCAGTTGTGATGCATCTATGCACTGAGAACACCAATTCATTTCAGTACATAGGTGCTGGAACTAGGGATTGTGGGGGTGATATCTCACACAGTGGCTTGATGTGATTTCCATCTTATACAGGGTTTACAGTTTGGTTCAATGGTTCTCAGCACCCCCACTATACAAATTGTTTCAGCACCTCTGTTTCAGTAACTACAAACCAGGACACGATCTGAGCCAGAGACGTAAAGGGGAAAAGGGTCAGTATCCCATTAGCCATTTCCTGAACCAGCCACTTCCTCAAGGGGAGAAAGATGCTGTTGTTTTGTTTTAAACTTCTCTCTGCTCTTTAAACCTTCTGTGAATAGATTTCATTTTGCTTCAGCACCACCATCTGCACTGCCTGCAATGTTCTAACTATATCCTTTCCCTTTAACACAAAGTAGAAAATAATGATATAAACATCACTTCTTGTGCTGTTGGGTAAGTAGGACACAAATATGTGTTTGGAAATATAGTCCTCTGGATTGAAATCCTGACCCCACTGAAATAAAAAACTTCACCTCAATTCAATGGGTCAGGGGTTTCAACTCTGGTGCTTTTTAATTGTAGATGATCAAGAAAAGAAAAATCTATGAAAGAGTTCAACGTTTCTAAATTGTTTCTATTTCTCAACACCTAAAATGGCACCTTGTTAGAGTTCTGTGCTTTTTTAATTTGCATGTGTGAAAAGTTTTAAATCATTTTTAATAAAAAAATGTTATCAGAAATGTTATCACGCTCAAAAGGGTTAGTACAACGTTTTGGGAAATGAAAAATTGCAGTAACCATTTCAATAACACTTTTTATGTTTTCCATAATGTTTCTGATACATTTTTCAATTAAAAGATGTTTTGGAAAGTATTTGTAAAAATCAAATCATTTCAAAAACAGTTTTTCAGAATTTTTTTTTGGCTTTTGCAAAAGGCCTTTCATTAATGAAAAAAATGAATCTAAGAAATGTTCAGCAACTCTGTTCTTAACATTCACACCTCTCTTCCTTAGTATTGATGGGCATAAGGCATATTGCTGTCTTTAGATGTATTGAGATAGCGTGGGTGCAAAGTAAGGTGGCCCTTAATGTGATTTGAATATGTTTGTTGTTGTTAAACCCACAGATAATGCAGAAACTATTCACATATTTTTAATTTAGGAATGTGTTTTTTCTTCCATGCATATATAGATACTGTCAGAAGAATGCAGTATACGCATGTCACATTCAGTGCATTAAAACATATTTGTGTCAATAGAAAGCTCAGCGCGCCCTTTATCTCCATATGGATTTGGGACCAACAGCTGCTCTCAGGCGCTGGTCTCAGGAGCTTCCCTTTGCACCATATGTTGCTGCTTTGAAAGGGTCACTGCAAATGTAAGATTCAATCAAAGGTGCGTGTTAAACTGAAGAGAAACCTAAATTGGTTACTACAGGATAACTGCTCATAGCTTACGTGCCTGACCTGATGGCACCTTCTTGATGGTAGAAGCAGGTAAACTCCAAGGAGGAACTGATGGGAATTCTAAGGCATTGGGACAAAAGACTGGAACACAGTCATTTTAATGGGCAGGAGGAAAATGTGCTGTACAGAAAGCACTTCATTCGGGAAGGAGATTAAAATATGAAACACAAAAAGCAAAGTTTGGAAAGTGATGTGGCACAAGTAACTTTTTGCATCTTTATCCAGAAATGTGGGTGGCCAATCAAAATGAAGCAGTGCTGGGATTCAAAGGAAAATATTACAATAAAACCCCTCAACTCAGTCAATTAATGTTAAAGGTTTGGCTTAAACCTATAAGCTCCAGGAAATTAGAAGGCTGACAAGTCAGCTATATGCAAACTAAGACAGGAAAGAGGTGGGTTATCAGAACAATGTTAATAAATATCTGACGGGAGACAAGGAGGAGAGCTGAATTATTACATGAGATTCTCTGAGGTGCAACAAGGAATATTAGGATGAAATTAAGATAGGATTATTTTGGGAAATCTTTCCTGATCACAAGATGCATTAGACTAAAATAATGGATATAGATAGGAATTGGTTGGGGCTTTAAAAAATAGACTAGACAAAACAAACAAACAAACAAAAAATACTGGAAGGAACAATTTTGCATTCTCAAAGGGAAGAATTGGATTGTTTGATAAGTCTTTTCCACCTCTGAACTTCTGGTGCTCTGAGATCCTTACTGTGCTTACATACCAGAGCACACTTGGCGTGAAATCCTGGCCCTATTGAAGTTGATGGAAGTTTTGCCTTTGATTTCAATGGGGTCAGAATTTCAACCCAGTTTCTAAATTTATTTACCTGTAGCTAACACTGATAATACCTAGGCACAATGGGGTTAATTAAGGATAGAGGGGAGCACTGAAAGCTACATTTTCTGGAATTCAACCACTGATGTTAAACTCCTGCTATGGATGGTTTCCTTAAACTTACATTTTGAATAGCTTTAAAATTGGTAAATACTTTTCAAATTTTCTTCAGACAGCTATTTTTTATTTAGTATAGTAGTTCTTTTTAAATCTTTCCACTACAGTTCTGATTTTCCAGCATGTTTGAGAAACATCTGAAAAGTCTTTGGGAAAATGAGGATTTGTATAATCAGAAACGCGATGCTATGTTGTCAAGGGTCACAAACAACCTTCACTGAATCAAGAGTTTTGATTCATGAAAGAACAGCCCATTCATATTATTCAGTACCTTATTTTTCAAATAGCTATTATTTACTCACTGGTTCAGAAACATTACAGTCTTCTCTGCAAAATCATATTTTGGCAAATTATATTGTCAATTTTTTAAAACAGCATTATTTGGTGAAGTTGTTAGAGTATTCAGAGAAATCATCCCTCTCTCAAATCCAAGTGTACATAAATGATATGTCTACTCTTGAATTCTTCCTTGACACAGATTATTCTGTCTCCAGTAGCACTTACAGAAGAGTTCACTCCCTGCCCCGCACCCAGTGGCAGAATAGCGAGGGATGAGTGAAACGAGCAATAGAAACACAAACAGCCAAAAGTGCCTTCAAGTCTGCACAGAGCATACCTTGGTGCCAGAAAAGAAGAGACAACAGGACGTTTTCCATCTTGAACTGCATCTCTTCTTTTGTCTTTCAAGAATGGGTGCCTAGCATGCGGCACAGCTTTCTGAGAAGGCGTGAGATTAACTTAAGTATTGCCTCATTAAGCACTTTACTCTCTTTAGCTCTTAGAGTATACCAAATACAATCAAGCCACACACACACACAACTATGGTCAACAAAGCTCCACCCCAGAGAAGATATGAAGAGGAACAGTATTTAGAGGGGATTACATGTATATTGTATATATATTGTATTTCCTTCTTCATATTTTTCACCATAACTACTTGGTGATTTTTTTTTCTAAAAGCTACCAGGCTTAGAAAACAGTCTTGATTATAACCTTTTCTCAAACCACAAAAGGCAAAGGACTGAGAGCATCAATGATTTAATCTAGGACCTAAAAACAACGAGAGTCCTGTGACGCTTAAAGACTAACAAATTTCTTCAGGCATAAGCTTTTGTGGGCTCCAACCCATTTTGTCAGATGCATTTCTGACAAAGTGGGTTGGAGCGTATGAAAGCTTATGCCCAAAGAAATTTGTTAGTCTTTAAGGTGCCACAGGACTCTCCTTGTTTTTGCTGTACACAGACTAACATGGCTACCCCTCTGGACATTTGACGTAGGCAGAGATTTATCTGCTGACTACTTGTAAAATCTTAAACCACTATATAAACCACCATAAGAAGCCTTCCTTTGCTAAAAGTTCTACCTTATAGCATCTTTTTATTAAAACTCACTATCAGACAGTTTAAAGTGAAGCCTGTTGTAATAAGTTTAAAACAGAAGACAGTGAGAGCCTGCTCTAAAGACTATTGAAGTCAATGTAAAGACTCCCACTGTGGATCGGGCCCTAAACCCGTATTAATTAGGTATGATTGTCCATGACTTTTAGTAAAAGGAAGGATAGTATTGGTGTTACTCCTGAAAAACAGATTTCTTAAAAAGAGTTTCAGGAGATCTGAGATTTAACAGGTCACCAGCAGATAAATCATGGCATCTATCAAATGTGCTGTTGCTAGATTTAAGCTACCACTTATTCTGGCAAAAAACGTCACTGAGGGGTGTTAAAAACACATCCCTGGGCAGTATAAAATTTTGCCAACACAAGTGATAGTGTGCATGGCGCTATGTAGGCTGGAGAAGCTCTCGCTCCAACAGAGCTACAACCACTCATTGAAGTGGCTTTCTTGCGTCGGCAGGAAAACACTCTCCTCTCAGCGTAGAGCGGCTACATGAATGATTTTACAGCAGCACAACTGTATGAGTTCCGCTGTAAGCTCTACCGTGTAGACAGGCCTAAGTCACTGCTGCTTTCTGCCCTCTGCTCTTTAACAAGTAAGAAAATGTCACGTAAACAGGGACGTTGATTTAGCACAGCGTTTTAAAGAAAAAGTCATACAGTGGCTGGAGTGAAGGGAAAAAATCACAGACATGTAACTTCAAAAGTCAAAGGTTCTGGAGATGTTTTCTAACCCCAGATAAACCTTTTCTTCACTCTAGTGCAAATGACTACAACTGTGGTCCTTCAGTTTTAATTGTGACTACATGTAACCATAATGGGGCAATTCCCAGAGGGGTAGCCATGTCAGTCTAGTTCAGCAAAGCAAACAAAAGTCTAGTGCCTAGTGGCCCTTTTAAAGATTAACAAATTTATTTATCTCATGAGCTTTTGTGGGAGAATCCCACTTCGTCAGATATCATCCTGGGTATAACTCCATCAACATATCCTGAGTTTCACAAAAGAGGACAATGGCCAAATAAGGTACGTCTACAGTACAATCAAAGACTCATGGGTTGGCTGTGGATGGCTCACGTCAGCTGACTTAGGCTTGTGGGGCTCAGACTGAGGGGCTAGAAATTTCAGTGCTGATGTTTGAGCTGAGGGTGGAGCCTGAGTGCTGAGACCCCATGACAGGGGAGGGTCTACGAGCCCATGAGTCAGCCCCAATATGAACATCTGCCCTGCCATATTTAGCCTTGAGCCCCAAGTGATGAGTCAATATACCGGAGCAATGAGACTGGGGGCCATGGGGTATTTTACTGCAGTCTAGCCACATTCATAGCTGCCATAACAGAGTTTGCGGTCTTAAATCCATGTTAAATTATTCAATTAAATAACTATGCTAAGGGAGGGGACATTCCCTCCACACTCTTCTCTCCACTTCAGGTAAAATAAAGCTCTTCTGAGAGATCATAGGTGAAAGCAGGTCCTTTGAATCTATGCATTGTGGTGCTGTTGTGCCCTCTCTCTCTCACACACACACACACACACACACACCTTTGGAACTTCCCATACAGCAGTGATTTAACCTATCTGCTTTCAGTCTTCTTTGTCTGTTTCATGCCCCCACCAACTCCTCAAAATCACCATACATTTAAAGTCAGGAACATTTGGAAAACCACCTACAGTTCACAGAGCCTGGGGCTGCCCTGACAATCCTGAAGTACTGCACTTGTGCAGATGTCCCCACTGAACCCCAGGCCGGCTCCCCAGCCCCCAAAGGCCCCCGACAAACCTCTGCTGAACCCCTGCTGCGTGGCTCCCCAGCTCACGCTCAGCAGGCCGCCACTGGGCTCCACTGCCCTCACCAGCCTGCCCTGGTTACCCGCCAAAGTGGCGTGGGGTCCCTCCCCCTTGGGGGGGCCATGGGCAGCTACCCGGTACCCGCACTGCCCACCCACTAAGACCACCTATGAGTACAGGGAAGCTCCCTTCCAGCATATTCAGGTGTATAAAGCCACCCAAAAAGGGTAAATACATTGGCAGAGCCACCCCTCCCAAATTGATTAATGAAGCTGGTTGGGTGCAGAGACGGGATCAAGGTGTGTGTTGGCTCGCCACCCTCAGGGACACTCTCCCTGCAACCCTGGGAGCGCTGGGAGGGGCTGTGTCTCCTGAGGAAACTGCCCTGTTAGATGTTCCCCTGGGGATAGTCACTGTTTACAGAGCGCTGGGCCTTAACTGAACTACTAATACTAACAAAGCTGGATTTGTCTCCTTTGAGTGATGACAGTTCAGCTGATGGGAAATTTTTATTTAAAAGTTGAATATCCTTTGGCAAATAATATCACAGTGCCAATAGTTACCTCTCTCCTCAAATTCACACACCCTGTGGTACATTACCTTAGAAAGTCCCTCCACTGAATAGTGATGAGATATATATTAAATATTAGAAATTCCTGGTAGCAGGAAAAACCAATCATTCTTCTCCCCAGAAAACTTGAGTCCCTTGCTGAGCCCTTCAACGGACTTTAACATGACAGACATTCTCATTTTCTTTTTAAATCTCTTGCATTCATGTATGGTTGACATCTCTCATGGGAGTGATATCCAGAGCTGTGTGGACAGCCTGCACAAGCTCTATGCACCACAAAATGGGACTTCAGTAGCGCATAGAAATGTGATGGGCTTCTGCCCAGGGTGAATTCCACTGTCAGAGAATATACTTGATGGCAGCCTTTAGGCCTATGACCATATGGTTACATAAGGCTTTGCTGATGGACTCTACACCACTAGCACAAAGCACCCGCCCTAATTTCCTGTTTTACATATCTGAGGGCTGAGGGTAAGATTTTCAAAGCCACTAAGAGAAAGTGCAGAACTGGAGTTCATATGCAAATTTGACTCTGTGGACTCAGGGCTGAAAAAGACGATGAGTTCTTTTCCCATTACAACCGGTAATTCTTCTTCTCTTGTCCCCCACCCACCTCCCTGCTAATTGCTGTACTCCGTGTGAATCCTAACAACTGCTTTCCCTGCATTTATTTTCCTTCCATTCTGTAAGATCCCCATCTTCAAATATCTGACAAAGTGGGATTTTCTCCCACAAAAGCTCATGTGATAAATAAATTCGTTAGTCTTTAAAAGTGCCACAGGACCCTGTTTGTTTTGGAAGTATGTGGATGACCCATTCAGGGCTGGCCCAACCATATAGGTAAAGTAGGCAGTTGCCTAGGGTACCAGGCTTTAAGGCGCAGCAAATTAGATGGAAGAGAATTTTTTACATATGTTGTCTCTTATAATATGTGCGGGAGGGGGCGCCAAAATCATAGTTCGCCTAGAAAACCCTAGGGCCGGCTCTGGCCCCATTCACATTAGAAGTTAACAGCAATTGGGCATCCAAATCTCCTAAGCAACTTTCAAAATCCCAACCTGAAATCCTTAGCTACCATCCATTAGTCATCCCTTGGAAAGGTACGCTGGGAGTCCAACTCCTAACTTCCTGGAAGAAGTGGTCCCTGGGAGACAAAGTTGCACTGCCGGAGATGATCACAGGCAAGAGACAGACAGGGTTTCAGTGTCATGCCTATAGAGAGGTGGATCCTAGATGGGTTTCTCCATGTTACCTTGCCAGGGACTCTGTAACTAAACAAGCAAGTGATTACTCAGATTAGCACCTCTCTGTTTGTTATTAAAGGTCTGACTGTGGTGGTGACAGCTTTCCTGATTGTCCTTTCCAACAAATCTCATCTCACTAGTGAGAAGGTGTACAAAATTAAAACAAAAAGAAACACATCCGTGGAGCTCTTGCCTTAACCCATTGAAAATGATTGGATGCTTCAAATAAAATAAACAAAGTAGATATCATCATCTTGGTGGTTCATTCCATATTTAATCAAATAGGCTTTGCTTACATAAAAGAACTGCACTGACTCATTGTTGGGATTCAGAAATGGAGACAAAATCACTTTTCAGTCAAAAGGACAGTCTCAAGATTGATTGACGTAAAATATATAATTCACTCCCCACGTTAAAAGGCCAGCCCTAATCTATGAATATGCCCTTAATACAAAAACAAAAAACAAAAAAAACCAAATGAGGACAACAGGTGCCTTAAATTCATTTTTATAACTGCAACATACTCGGGACTCTGTATACTTAAATACATGCAGGGTTCTAATATTCAAGAATGATACAAAACCCATTGTTATTAGAAACCCTGTTGCTGCTATAGAAGCTTCAGGACAATCACACAAATACTTTCAGATATGCGACATGTACGTACAGAAGGCATCTGAAGACGGTCCATTATGGAGCATTAAAGAGCATGGCAGTTGCGTTTTAATGAAAACAAAATACAGAGAACACAGAAATTGACTATGGAGTAAATCCTCTGCTGGTGTAAATTATCATGGAGCTATAATAATTTGACACCAAACACCATATTTGTCCCATATATTATATAAATGAATTGGATTTCTGCTCTCTGTTTCATAGGGGTTTTTTTCTCTTTCTGTGTGAGCCAAAAGCAATAAGCTTTCAAGCAGATTTGTGATGTGAGAGCACATTTCAACAGCTGATTTCCCAGTGTATATGGACATGTAAAAAACAAATGGTCATAAAAGTCACAGCCTCCACAATTCTCATGACAAAATGTGGCTTTAGAGTCAGCTTGTCCCTGGCTTTGGGCAGGTACTTGGAGTGTGCATACATGCACATGTGTGCGTATATTGAAGGAACAGGATTCACAAAGCTTTCCTCTTTTCTTGTGCCTGCCAAGTGAAGGCCAGACACAATCCCGTCATATATTTTACTTTTCTCCTGAAGTTAGATAAATAGACACACACACAAACATATTTTCATGCATAATTCTCTCCTGAGAAAAGTTCATGCCTGTGATGTTTCACTGGGATCATTTGCTTTCAGAAAAGTTAAGTGTTCAACACGCACATTTATACTTACCAATGCACACACATGAACAGAAGACACCTTTAAGGAAATCAGAGCTCAGAGACTAATCCTGCAACACTTTGACTTAAAATATTTGAAGATAGATCGTCGCTAATTCACTTACATGCTCTCTTCGACAGCTGCTTCCGTCCCCCCTCCCTGTCTTTCCTCCCTGTGACTGGAAGGATGTTAATGGTCCCTTGAAATATGTGTTAGCCACTTACGACAAACCGTCTGTTCCACTTTGTGTGGAACTGTGGCCCCCTTAGGCTATGTCTACACTAAGGGCTTGCCTACACGAGCACCGTAATCCGCACTAAAAATCATTACCGCGCGTTAATAAGCGAACTGTACACACGTGAAATGGTTTTCCTTCGCACTAAGCGCCTTCTTGATGCGCATTCCAACCACCACTCGGCCGAGAGTGGTAACAGCTGTTCCGGATCATCTGTTGCGCGTTTGAGCTCGTATGTATGCTCACCATGCAATGATTGGCCTCCGGAAATGTCCCAGAGTGTCAATCAATGCCACTCTGGGACATCGGAGCTGTCAACATGTCAATTTCACTGCTCTAGCTGAGCAGTGAAATTGACATATGGGCTCCGGG
>ML685798.1:3482876-3504287 GCA_007922175.1 Pelusios castaneus
GGGGGGAAGAAATCAAAGTACTGAAATAAATGTTTTCCCAGAGGCTTTTCACATAGTACCCTTTGAAGACCTCCCACCCATTTCACCCCACTTTTTTCCCCCCACCATCTGTGGTGTGATTTAAGACAGAGGAAATCTGAGTTTAATGTGCTCGGGGAGGCATATACTAAGAATGTCTGAGTTTGGGTAGTTTGTATCTGAACCTCAACATTAATTTAATTTGTCTGTTTGTAGTTTCCATTTTTAAAGACTTGTATGCAGATTGCTGTTTGATATTACCTTGGCACTGTTACATTGTCTTCAGACTTCGATGGATTTCATCTTTCTCATGTAATTTCCCACTGAAAAGTCAGATAAATGCTTTGAATTTTTCTTTAGGTTATTGTGACAATGATATGTACCTTTCAAATGAAGAGGGAGTTTGTTATAGATACAAACAAATATCTACCCTATCCCTTAGAAGCTGTCTTTGCATTATTGTGTAGAACCATAGTTAGATCTTAATCAATATAAAACCTACATCTTTTCAAAATACAAAAAGCACCAATTACCTAAGAAACCTATTATGGCAGATTATAAATCAAGTGGGGGCTTCAAAGGTACAAAATTGTGCCTTTGGGTTTCTGTCTATAGTTTGGAGATAACGTTTTGCTTTTTTACTGAAGACATCCTTATGGCTTAAGTGGTTTTGCTCAGTTTCTTTTTCTCAATTTCAAAGCCCCATATGTTTGTGACTGAATGCAATTCTATTCATATCCTACACACCATTGTAATAATCTTCATACCAATATGCCTTGTGACATATCATATGAAAACTAAATAACTCCCTGGTCAATAATACCATGATGAAATGTGTGTAGTAATGTTAAATATAAAGTTATAAACATAAGCTGAAATTAGATCTGAAATGTGTTTTGGCCTATATCTACACTTACAAGCTTAGAGCGGCATAGTTGTACTGATACAGCTGTACTGCTGTAAATATGCTTATGTAGCTGCATTATTCTGATGAGAGAGCTCGCCCATTGACATAATAAAACCAGCTCAGCGAGCAGCAGTAACTATGTTGGCTGAAGAGTGTGTCCTGCCAGCGTAGTGCTGTGTACACAAATGCTTATGCCAGCAAAACATTCAGAGATGTGCTTTTTTCATATCCCTGAGCAACAAAAGATTTGCCTACATAAGTGGTAGTGTAGACGTGGCTTTACCAGGCAAGTCTTGGTAAAGCAGTTTCTCACAGACGAGTTGATGTCTCTAGTCGGGTGCGATCATAGCTGATAGGTAGTCACCTCTCAAGTAGCCATTCTTTGGCAAGGAAGAAGAGCAGGAACAAACTGATCTGCATTTTAGCAAGCAACACAGTGGAACCTGTTTCATCACAAGACTCCTTGTCTCCATCCTCACAGCAGGAACAAACTTAATCTAGAGGTAACTCGCAGACAAATGCAATTCAGAGTATGACTGGACTATAGAGGGAGGGGCAAAATTTCCCCTAGGCATCTCTCCTTATCGTGTTCTCCCCCCGCCCCTTTTTCAACGAAGATGAGAAAGGAAGCACCCATTTGACTTCGGGAGAGATCCTGACCTGAAATTTGGTCAGCCCTGTTGCTGGGGTCATGTGGTAAGAATTTCATCTGGAAACAAGTCTAGTTTGTTAAATATTAACACTAGAAAGTGTTTTATCTTTATTTCTGCTGTAAACATTTCTCTCTTCAATACCTTCTGTTATACTCACTCAAAACTCTCTTTGTAGCTAAATAAACTTGTTTTATTCTTTAATCAAAAGTAATCCAATGTTGTAGTTAAACTGGTCTGTGTGGTAACTTCTGTGTAAAGTAGGAAACTATTGGACATCGTTCCCTTATGGGGAAAAGGACCTGATCTATCTGAACTGTCCAGGAAAGGGCTAAACAGAACAGAACACACATTTTGGGGGAAAATTTGGGACTGGAAGTTTGTTGGGGTCACCTTGTAAGTAGTAACCGAGGCTGGTGGAAGCCAGATTGTGATTGGAGTGTGCTGGCAGGATGCAGCCATACACAGACATCCAGGTGTTATGACATTCTGGGGTGCAATCCAGACTTGTGTGGGGTTGTCACCAGCCGCCCTGCAAGCTAGGGGAGCCTTACAGTGCTTTGCGGCTATAGCTTTCAACCTGGGTCCGTCACAAAGAGCACACTGGTCCACTCTTTCCTTCTTGTTTGTTTCCCTTTTATTGTGTGATTGGATGGTAAGGCCTGCAGGCATGTACTGAAAGGCACTTTGTACACTCGTGCATGTTGCTAAAAGTTATTATTTTCTGAGTTTTGTGGAAATATGGGATAAGAGGAGGAAAAGCAAGGTCAGAGCTCTGAAGGAGTGCACTGTCTGATGCGTGGTTACATTCCATCCCTGAAAAGAATCAGCTGAATCACCTTTTAGCTGTAGTCTCTAGAAGTAAACTTGAATTTGAATTATTTAGGTGACATGCATGCATGATAATCTGTTTAATAACTTAGGTCTCAAAATTATGTGGAACAAAAAATGCACATTCATGACAGCAGGTATGCTATATGTCAGGTGGAGGTAATAATCAGAGAATACCTACCCTTGCACTAGCATTACTGGTTTATGGTTCCAGACACAACCAGCTCTCTCATTTCAGATGTAGATTGTTGCCTATTAGCTGTTTCACGAATCAGCTCTCAGTATAATTCCTTTCAGTGCCTTAATGGTCCACGACATACCCTATGTTAAGCAAAAGGGTTCTGGTGGTGGAAGTTGTGTGTTCTGCCTGCAGTATCTAAAAGTGGGAGACACTTTTTTATTTATTAGTTCCTGGGACTGGAACATAGAAGGGGGTTAACTTGGAAAATGCATTCACTTCTGTTTCCTCAAGTTGCATGGTATCATGATCTGCTTTGGTAATTGGAGAGGTGGCACAGAGACCATTTCATTTATCAAGTGCCCACTAAGGCTGGTCACACCAGAAAACTAAGACAGAAAACGAGGGACTTTTATTAAAAGAGATCAGACAAATGATGGATATTTGTATCCAGTGGAAGCTAACAATGAAGGACTTGATCCAACTTCCATTTAAATCAAATGAAGCCTGTCTAATGATTTCAGTGAAAGCTGGACCACGCCTTGTATCTTATTATTTTGAAATATTAGAAAATTCCCATAAGCATTAATATATCACATAGAGTAAATATTTAATAAAAATCATGTACCAGCAAAGTGCAGTGGAAAAGAAGTCGTAATGTATTTTTACTTGCATGTATTTTGGAACAGAATGATCATACATAAATGTTTAGATATTGTAACTCTATGAGCTAAAGTTTATACTGTCAAAAAAATTGAAACTCATTGGGATGACATAATGATCATATTAGTGTGTGAATGTGATTATTTAGTACATAACCTTTATTGTGACAGGGTTAGCAACATAAAATAGATTTAAGTTTAAAATTATTTTGTGGCAGAACACTGAAGCAAATTATATTGTGGATTTATCAGTTTACATTTCAAAAGCCTGTTCTAAGTCGTGTGTAACATACCATAAGAGAGAGCTGAATACAGACCACTGAGCTTAATTCAGCCTTTAGTTACTCCAAATTTATATTAGAGTGACTTCTGTGAAGTTGCACTGGATTTACACCAGTAGGTTATCAACCTTGCATTTTACTTTTTACTGACATAAAGATCTAAAATTGGTATTTTAACGACATGGTAAACTTTTTCCTGCCATTGCAAAAAATAACAATATAATGTCAGAAAAATGTGCACTCACTAGTGATACTCTGTACACAGGAATTTGGAATTATGCAGTTGTTTTAGCTGCAGTTAATTGATCAATTGGATTCTTTGGGTATGTGAAATTACAGAAATATTGAAGTCATGATCAGTGTAGTTTTATGATACAAGAGGTGATTCTGAACAACAATCAGAGTCAAAATATAGTGTTTTATTTCTACCCAATTTTACTGACATTTTAATGTATGGGTTTAATGACAGTATTAAAATTGTACATTTTTTTTATTGTGTGTCAGTAAATTTACTGATTGTTGGCAATGTGCCGTATACCTGAGTCAGATCATGGCTTACACAGGAAACGTGTAAGGGCCAAGAAACTTTCAGAGTCTCCTCTGAATTCCTTTTTCAGAGCAGTGAGAAAGGTTTGACACCTTCCTCTGGAAACAGTAGAGGATTTGGTCCCTTGAGATCCTAGCAGACCTTCAGGCTCTACCATATGCTACGTGTTCCCACATGGCCTCCTTCAATTCTCTGTGCTGAAAGAGCTGCTTTGGGGGCAGCTGCCTCTGGAATCCCCCAGCACACCTTCTCACACTCTTTACAGATGGATTTTTGCACCCAAAATTTGCTCAGCTCAGGAGTTAATGAACCCGAGGCTCTTAATAAAGCCTCAGTTTGCCCATGTAAAATTGGGGATGATGTATCCTATCATGCCCTCCTTTCCCCACATGTGTATCTCTCACTCTGTGGAGTAACTGACTCTCCATTCTCAGCATGGGTTGGGGAAGCCATGCATGGATCCAATCTAAGCAATGCATGTGCATGTATTTAGCTTACTAAATGTATTTTGTTTATAGGCATTTCTATGAACAAAGACATGATAGTCTTTGAATGCCTTACCCCCCACCCCCACCCCCCAAAAATTGTTTTCTAAAATATTCCAGCATTGACTGATAGACAATACTATGCTCCTAAATGCAATTACCGATCTGTGTCTTTAGCTTGGATCATATATTGGTGCCCACAGCAAAGAAGGACCTAACTTCCCTGTTAGGTTTTCTGTACTGGCTTCTCAGATGCAAATAATCCCTGTGTAACGGCTGGTCTTGAAAGCGATCATGTGATTTTTAGATTTGAAGCAGATAACTTCCGCCCATCTCCTTCTCTGCCTGAGATTCAGGAAGCATAGTTACAGTACAGCCCCAACAACAGCACACGTTAAGTGTAGCTCTGTATCTGCCTGTGATCCCACAACAGGCTGGAAGATGGAAAGCAGCTCTTTGTGGTGTTGTACTTATTTTTGAAGCTGGCCTTAAAATTTCCTCACAGGAAGCAGTATCAATCTAAGGAGGGTATCAATATTGCAATCTGTGAGCCTCAGAGCCCTAAAGAGAACTTAGAATACCTATTTTCTTTCAGTCTGCACCCCTGTCATGCAATCTGATTCCAAAAAGAGACTGCTGTTCTATTCTCCGAAAGACACATTTGTGGAAGCTCTCTCCATAGCTGAAGCAGAAGAAAACAGGTAATTTCCTTGGGGTATTTAAGATAACTTTTAATTTACTTTTTAAAAAACAAATTTACTGCATCACAGCTCTGTGCAGCGAATGACAGAATGCGTATGTAATAGAGATGATTTTGCTTACTGCTGTGATAAAAATCAGCGTGGTTCACCTTAAAAAGTATAAAATAGATTGGATCAGCTATCCAAAAGTTCTGAGTAGATGAGGACAGAGTGCTTTGTGATCTGAAGTTTTGGAACATATTTTGTTTACTCTTTTGTTAGCAAAAATACTGTACTTTCACAAACCATAGGAATTTGGTGCTAAATTATTTGAGTACAGCGCCAATGTGGACACAAGAACAAATGGATATAAACTGTCCATCAGGAAATTTAGACTGCAGATTAGACACCATCAGAGGAGTAAAGATCTGGAATAGCCTTCCAAGAGGAGCTGTGGGGGCAAAAAATCTAACTGGCTTCAAAACTGAACTTGATAAATTTATGGAGGGGATGGTATGATGGGATGGCTTACTTTTGGCCATTGACTAATTTTGGACTACTGGTGGTAGATATGCCAATGACCTGAGATGGGACATTAGATGGGGTGGATTCTGAATTATTACAAAGAATTCTTTCTTGAGTGTTGGACTCGTGAATCTTGCCCACATGCTCAAGGATTAACGGATTACCATAGTTGGGATCAGGAAAGAATTTTCCCCCTTGGCAGATTGACAAGGGCTCTTGAGGTTTTTTGCCTTCCTCCATAGCATGGGACACTGCTCACTTGCTAATGGATTTTCTGTTCTTTAAAGTCTTTAAACCATGATTTGAGGACTTTTTAACTGAGTTGTCACTGGAGGTTTATTATAAGAGTGGGTGGGTGAGGTTTTGTGGCCTGTGTTGTGCAGGAGGTCAGACTAGATGATCATATTGGTCCCTTCTGATCTTAGAGTCTGAGTCTCTTTGTTTCTTGCATGCTTAGTTTCAAGTCTTACTCAAGCCAATGGAAGCTTTGCATCAATAGTAATTTACAAGGTTTGACTCTGAATCAGCACAAATATTCCAATACATAAGTCTTTGCAGAGCTACTGAAGCCAGAGGATGTCCTTGCTTTTATTGTTCCATACTTTAAGGCCCAGTATTATAATCACTGTCTTACTGAAAAGAACTAGATGGGACTCCATTTGGAGTCCACCCAGTCTTCTAAATCAGCACACAGTAGAGAGATGTAGAACTTTTGCTCCCACCTTTTTAGGCATGAGAGTTCCATTTCTACTAATAGTTAAGCTCCAATTGCGTTGCTAGAGCTGAATTTGAACTTAGATTTTGATACATTCTGCTATTTCCTAAAAGATTCCTCATCTTTAGCATGTCATGTTTCTGATAGGTGAAGTGATGGTTTCATTTAAACTCTAAAGCAAGATACATTTGATTTGTGTTATCTTCCTGTATTCACATGCAATTGCACATCCTGGTCTTTCTGTGGAAAAAAAGAGAGGAACATTTAGAATTTCTTACTCCATTGTAAAACAAACATGTCCCTTATTAGTATTTAGTCAACCTATATATATACCATGGGTGGCTTCTTTCCATTATTTCCTACAAATTCTTTTTTGAATTGAATAACATTTCTGAATCCAATGATTGCATCAATTCTCTGTGTAATTACACCTTTGCATTTTTTCCATTCTGAGTGTGGGGCATAAAAATATTAGGGGACTTTGATGAATCAGCATGGCTACACCCAAATTCATTTGCATTCTTTTAGAGTTGACTTTATTGGCTTTCACATAGATTATTACATGCGTTTCCTATTGATTCTTGGCTTGGTCTTTGGGATGCATCATCCATAACAATGCATAGAAATAGCTCAGTCAATTCAATATTAACTCTAGCTTCCTATCCCTCCACAGTCCTAGCTATTACTTGCCCTATTTATTTTATCTATAATTTATTGAAACAAAATATTTAATTTCTTCTGTTCACATAGTCACTGAAAATCACTTAAACAGAAATGCTAATCATGCCGTAGGCTTTATCAGATAAAGAATCAATAGAGAAGAAACTTATTGCTCTTTCATAAGCTATTGATTGCTTACATCATCATCTTCTTAGCTTAAAAGATAACTTTTCTTAAGTACATCACTAAGTTTAAGGATGTAATCTTATGAGTTGCTTAGCACCTTCAATGGCCATTAAGTCAAAGGGAATTTGAGTGTGTATAGCAACTTGCAGTATTAAGCGCTAAATGATTTATTGCGGGTTTTCTTCAGTCTTTATTATAATATTTTCCCCTCAAAATATGTCAAAATATATAGGCTTCTCCAAGGACAATTGCATCCAAAGTGAACACCAGAGGCTTCTATGAATATCCCATCACCCAATGCATTTTCTTAGCTATTTTTAAAAGGGCCTCCTTAAAAAAACATTAAATGCTTTTTACAATTATTTGTTCTTAACAAGTGGTTTACATGCATGAAATATATAAGAGATGGGTCCTGGTGCCTGAAGTTTGAATCCAGATGTTGCCAAAATTCATAGTTGGTCTAATCCCAGGTTTTGGCACCACCCATCACTGGAAGAGACCTTAGCTATTGACTAGTATAGTGGATGCAAATACTATACAAAACAGAAAAATGAGCTAATGTTACAGAACCAGAAGGCTAAATCATATTTACATAGAAAAATGGGAGTAAATTAATACTCTGCAACACAAATGATTATAGTGATGATTTTCTTTTAGTGAACCACTAGGATTTCATTTTATTACAACTCTAAAGAAAAATAAAATAAAATTACTCCTAATTTCACCACCTCTATCTCACCAGACTCTAGGAAATAATACTTACTAATAAGGTTTGAGAATAAACAATATGTCAGTAAACAATATCATTTTACAAGGTACTCAACAAGAGGTCCTGTACTTTACAGAAGTGCTCAAATGCCACAGGGTTGGATGAGGTTTAATATCCAAGATAAAGTATTTTTCAGGTATTAAGATACAACAGTGAGGAGGGCCATGTTCTGTAAGAACCTAGAAAGACAAAATCCTGACTATCTGCTATCCTATTAATAACCTTTCCAGAGTAGATTTCAGGAAAGGTTTATAGACTGCATGAATTTTATCATTTCCCAAAGCCTATAATTTATGTGTCCAGTAGACCTCAATTCCATGGAAGAAATTCTGACTGAAATAGGCTCTCACAAGCACTGATGGAATGTTTAATATATCAGAATATGTAAGCTGTGAATAGGCAAGACCTCTAATTAGAAATGAGCTTCCTCAGATGCTCATAGAAAATCCTTCTTCCTCTCATAATTCATCAAACCACAGTTGCTTTGCTAACAAATGTTATCGAGGGACATTGTAAATGCCCTCTAATAGACATACAGATAGAGCGAAGAAAGCACTTGCACAATCAGAAATATCCACTGAAACAACCTGCAGGGGAAATACAGTGTATCATAAATTAAACTGCACCTCAGCAGGGATCCTGTCCCAATAAAAATACAGCTCTTCAATCTTCGTTTTTTAAAGGGTGAAGAAACCAGAGCAGGCAGGAGAGGCAGGGCAGGGAAACAATAATAGGGGAAGATGAAAGGTAAGACCTTCTTGTCTTTCATTTGTCCGTTTTCTGGATCCTCAAGCTCACGCTATCTTCTATCTAGCTGCCCATGGGCTCATCTGCATATAGCATAACTAATGCAGTGCTGCAAATACCTGTTGTGATTTACAAAACAGGTTCACTCCCTGCCCCAAAGACTTTTCCATATAATTTCATTAAAAGTCAAACATGAGTTTTCAAAAGTGTCCCGTAGTTTGGGTGCCTCGGTTTTGGGGTATACACTACAACAGTGTATACCAGTTGCCAGACAACCTTCATAAAGCAAACTGCATTTATTCTTATGGCAAAAACTTTAAAACAAAATTAAAGCACATATACATATACTAGACACTTACTAGAGGCCACCAATTCTTTGGTAGGTGTCCAGGCCCTGACTGGACAGTTTGGTTGGTTTTTTAAATACATCTTGGGCCTTTGATCTCCAGTCTCTAGAAACAGGTATTCATTAGTCAAAAGCCCCTTTCTTGGATGTAGCTTAAAAAGGCTGGGTTTTTGCATAATCGGGGTTGTGTAATTTGTATTAAGCATTTCAGTGATTCCCAAAGAAATCCACATATACTTTATCATCCCAAAAGTCCATGTGTGTCTGGCACACTTGAATATAGTGGATTGTTCTCCTTATACTTCCCATGTCTCATGTGTGTCAGATAGCTCCTGTTGACTTCAGATAGAATGGAAGATGTTGTGCGCTTTTGCAGATCAGACTTTAGGGATCTCATATCAGGGACCCAAAATTTCTGGACACTCTTGTCTGTTTGGGTTGCAATGATTCATATCCAGGAAAAGAAGAGTATGTATTGTTCTTGAGATACCCATGGTGGTATAGTTTGTAATGATACCATGTTTTCCTTTGGTGGATTAGCTGTGTTCTATCTGAGTGCTTGTCCTTCATGGCATTACTTTTTGCTGAAATGGAAAGGAGAAAAAAGTAACAATTTCATACAGTTGTTCAGAGAAATGGCAGGTTGGTTCATGACTTGCGTATGACGAACTATCAGCTGCTTTATGGAAGCATGTTTTCTTTAAAAAAGATCATATTAGCTAGTTTGCTCATTACCGTATGTCTTGCTTTTTCATATGATTTACTGGTATTCCAGAGACTTCTTTTAAGATGTCAGGAAAGCCCCTAGTTTTTCATTTCATCAATCACATTGTTAGGGTTTTGTGTTTGTTAAAACACATGGATACATTGGGTAATATTTGCTCAGTGTTTATCAGGATGAAATAGTCTAAAGGAATTACCATTCTGTTCTAGATAGGTTGTAACTCCACTCTCATTACCAGATAGTGTGAGTAACTTCCTGTAGCATGTTAAGTAATGTGATTAACATGTCACATGTGGCTTGTTCTCACTCATCATCTTTCCAGCGGGACAATTGTGCGTAGAGTGTAGTGTCTTGTTTTGGTAGGATTTTGTGTTTTGGGTTTGGTTTTTTTTTTAATGTGTTCATTGCATTGTGTTTCAGTTAAAAGAACTGCACCTGGCACTTGGAGCAGAAGGTGAAGTTTGAGATCATAGAATCATAGAATAATAGGGATGGAAGGGACCTCACGAGGTCATCTAGTCCAACCCCCTGCTAAAAAGCAGGACCACTCCCCCTAAATTATCCCAGATAATCCTTACTTCCAGGGGGGACTAATTGCTGGGGAGTATTAGATTGCTCTCCAAGGCCAATCTCCTACCCAGACAAACATTACCCTTATTGTAGAATGTTCCACTGTGCTAGAAGAGTGGAATTGTCTACCATAGTCTTAATTCTGTAGCATTAGGCAATCTTTTAGATACATTGGGCTCCTTGAAAATAAGGATCAAAACCTTATACTAGACTTGATATTCCCTGGAAATCCAGAGTAGAGAGTGAAGCATGGGTTAGATGTGATCACATTAACCTGTGTTGCTGAGAAGTGCTGTCGTTCTGTACTGGCTTGGGTTTTGTATGTTCTGATGGCTTCATTTCCAGGATCATTGAAATGCTGCTGTCCAGCCGAGGAGACAAAGGTGTGAATAGCTTAGGGCGGCCAAGTCATCTGTCACCACGATGTTTTGATGTCTCCTAGCCAGCTAAAGATAATGGGAAGTATTACCCAAGGAGAGCTGGGTGAGAGCTTACTATCAGCATGGAGTCCAAAAACCACTTCTAAATTACAGACTGAATTGACAGATTGGGGGTATGTACCTTCAAACAATGGAGACTGCAATCTAGTAGCAAACGCTTCAAAGTACTTTCCTCTACCCACCGGCATATCATCTGTCTGCCCTGGGTGCAGCTTCAATCAGCTGGTCTTCATTCATGCGCTGATCTCAAGGCATTGGGCCAGCGTGGTGACAGTCATATGTGGCAAAGGAAAATACGTGCATGTTCTGCATAATGTTGGCATTTGACTCCAAGTGGTCTTACCAGTTCACCTACTAGCTTCATATAATTGTTGACTTGGATTAGCGAGATAATTGATCCTTCTGGAAGTGCACAAACAGGGAGTCTTGGGCATGAGGTGCAGTTTTCCATTTCTATTCTCTGGGTTCATCCCTACATGGAGAATTGAAACCATTGTAATACATTTCCTTGGACTCTTGTCCCTTCTCTAGATGAGGCAGCAGCATTTCATGGTTGAAAGGCTTAAATGTTGCAGTGATGTCCAGGAAGTTGAGAATGGATGTTACCATTCACTGACAGCAGATAATCACCCATCAGTGCCACTAAAGTGTTTTCCTCCCATGTCTTGGCCTGAGTCCAGATTCTGAGGGGGGTAGAATATTGAATTCAGTTAGATGAGTTTATAGTTGGCCTTAGACTAGCTTTTCTGCGCTTGCTCAGGAACAAAAGGTTTGACACTGGATGATAATTAGCTATAACTAATGTATCTAGGGCAGGGGTTGGCAACCCGAAATTTAAGAAGAGCCGTTTTTAAAAATTCCTTCTATAACCAAATGCTTTGAGAGCCAAAATAGCTGTAGCCTCCTGGTGGGGGGAGTTGGGAGCTGGGCCAAGGCACCTGCTGCAAGGTCCCCTGGTGAAGGAGGGAGGAGTCTGGAAGGAAGAACAGAAGTCCAGAGGTGGGGAGTCCGGAGCCTGGTGCAGCTGCCCACAGGATCCCCGGTGGCAGGGGGCCTGGAGCAGACTGCCCACAAGGTCCCCCTGGTGGGGAAGATCCAGAGCCGCAAGGGGGTAGCCAAAGAGCCACATGCGGCTCCGGAGCCACAGGTTGCAGACCCCTGATCTAGGGTATCAGTATCATTCATATTTTTGCATGTTTGAAGGAGGAAGAGAAGGTTCCTTTCCTGAAGAAACTATTGGCTGTTTTGGTCAGTAGAGGCATCAGTTGCTCATGTCTGTCTCACACCTGTCAGGAAGGGCATGAGTTGAAATCATAGATTGGGGGCCAAGGCTCTTTAGAACATCCAGCACTTCTTAATGAGTGAAAATGCTGAACTCTTGGAATGAAAGTGAGCTGCTGTTTGGCAGAGCAGATCCAGGTTATTTGAGAAACCTTCCAGAATGTGTATGAACTTTTCAGCAGTATGGAATATAGCTTGTTGCTCACCTCTGGTGCAGGTTGTAGGCATTCAGAATTGATGAAGCAGCTCCTGGGGCCTGGATTTGGCAGCTTCAATGGAGGCTATCAGGAAGGTTCTCTTGCCCTGTAATACAGCCTTATTGTAGCTTTGGAACAATTCTTTGTTTCAATCTATCTGTTTCAGCCTTCATTTTCCGCCACTGGTGCTCAAGTTTTTGCATCTCTCATTATTGGTGCATCGTGTCTGAAAACCAAGTAGGTGATGGGGAGGAAGAGGCCATTTAGGGATGAGCATGTCAATGTTTGAGGCTAGTGTACAATGCTAATGATTCTTCAGATCCTCAGCAACTTGTCCTGTGGGTGATGCTCTTCTTTCCTTTAGCAGCTTTTAAATTTGATGGAGTCAAAGAGCCTTCATGGTTGAATCAGGGGTCTTCCTTGTTGCCTGGGTACTGGGAGAGCCCTGATTACTTCCTTAGTGAGATAGTCTGTCCAAGATGGAGGTTGGGGTGTAACGGCCTTGTTATTGACATCTAATCCAAAGACCAGGACCTAGATGTGATTGGCTGTGTCAGTTGGACCACACATGACCTGTGAAAATCCTAGAAGGCAAGTAAGAAGCTGATGTTCAGTGGAACGAACACTGTGTGGAGTGAAAAGAGAAGCTGAGTGAGTGCAGGCATTAAAGCTGTTAATTTCCTCAAAGTCAATGTTAACATCACTTGATAAACTCATTCAGAACACTGGAGTTACACTTCACTCCAGGAAATATGCTCTGTGTCACTGACCTCAGAAGCTGGGCACTTGGAACATGAGCATAGACTTTTAAAGCATACTTTTGTCTTTTTGTAGGAATATTTTGTGACCATAAAAATGTTGCAACAGAATTTATGAACTTGAAAATATGGTAACTTTATAGACACCTCTAGTTGGTACAACTTTTACCATTATCTGCCTCTTCATTCCTTTTATCTCATTTATCATAACAGTAAAATAGATGCAAAAGAGCGCTAGGCAAACATTCATTCTTTTTTTTTTTTTTTATGTAGCAGCTATTAGGATGACTGGAAAGAGTTTTGCTTTTTGTTTTGAAACCTTTTGAAAGGATATTAAATATATAAGCACAATAATTTAGCCATGAAATCTGTTCTAAAACTCAGACACAACCATAGGAAAGAGGAGGAAAAGAGTAATTAAATAAGGAGTTTATCTAAAATAAACCCCAACAATCTTACCAAATTTATTTTACAGTGGGAAATTCACTATTTGAACTCATTGACTAGGACACATATTGCAAATTAGTCAATGATAGTGAGTGGGTGAACAGACACAAAGAAAAACCCAGATGACTATTATAAAATGTACTTTGTCCATTCATTGGACAACATTAGTTTAGTTTTATTTATCATGATTCATAGTAAATATGCTATAGTACATTTAGTAAAAATAAGGGAATGCTTCTTAGGTGACACCTCACTACAGTATTGTCTCTGCTATTCAATCTTTGCAGGGGGCCACATTATATTGTGTTCAAGTGAATTTGGAGGTTTGATATTAATGAAGCGTTCATTAAAGAGCTTCTTCTGTATCAGAAGAGCTGGTGAACAGCATTGTGGTGCACTGACAGAGAAAATGCAGCATGCTGGTAAATGGTAGAGTGAATCATCTTAAAATGTATTTTGTTGGTTTAATAGCTGTAATATTTCCATTTAGTCTTAAATCCTTTAAGTGTTGATGCATTAGTTTTCAAATAATAACACCAAATTTCTCGGAAGTTTCCTGTCACTAATAATAAAGCTTTCCATAGACACTGGTTCCTATCACTTTTCAGCTAATACGTAGTGCTTTTTCAGAAGAGGAAACCTTATTCATATAGGTTCAGCTAACCCAAATGCAGGCAACAGCAATACGAGGCTACTGCTGCTGAGTTCTGGAAAACAACCCTATACGGTTTGTGAGGTTCAGTTTCCACATCACATGACAGACAGTATTTCATAATGCACTCTAATGATCTCAGCTGAGTTGCACTGTTGATACCATGCTGTTAACCACTTTCTTTTTTGTTACCTCCCCTGCTCCTCTTCTTCATTAGAGCTAATAAAACTAGTGAATCAGGTCGGGGTGCTTCATTGCATCGTAAGTGGCACATAAAGAAAATGCTTGTAATGCTGCTGGATGAGAAAAGCCCATTGCCCATGAAGAGAAATTAAATTGATGGACAATCCATACTGTAGCCATGGGATGTGGCACTTCTGTGACTGGAAGTCGGGCGAAAAAATCAGAGAGAGGTAGGTGCTGCTGTGCCTGTGTCATCTGTTATATTTTGTTAACAATGAAAGAGAATTAAAGGGTTCCATTTCCCCCAATCCTGTTGCCAAGTAATTTCTTAGACTAAGTTTTGTTTTAAATGCTCTTTTTTAGAGGATGTCTGACTAAAATATTGGTTAAGGTACAGAAGCAACTAGCAAAACAACTCTGGTAGTTAAAAAGAAATTGAAATCAAGCCAGACTTACTTCACTGATGGTCAGAGTCATTAATTGTATTACAGAATGGTTTGTCTGCCAATCAGCATTTTGTTTCATTTCCTTGTTTAATGTCAGTGAGTCTGCTGGTTCACAAATCTCCATGGTACTTGGGTAAAAAATCAGTTAAAAGTTAATACCGGCATTTTCCTTGTTCAAAACACAGTGGTATGTGTCAGTGGTGCATGGCGTAGCTAGAATGTGCCTTGCATTGCATGGTCGTTGGGGACTGGGGATGGCTCAAGGAGCCAAACCTTTTCCCTTCACAAGCCTTGCACAAGTTTTATTTATTATTATTTATATTACAATAGTACTTAAAGACTTAATCAGGAAGCAAATCTTCCTGGTACTTGGTGCTGTACATACACACAGTCAGAAATAGTCCCTGCCCTGTAGAGCCTGCAGTTTGCAAGAAAGAATAAGAGTTGGGTGCGGGGGTGAGATAGGATTTTTCTCACCGTTTTACAGATGAGGAACAGGGTTACAGTGTTACAAGAATATTATATTTTTCGAAGATAAACTGCGAGATCTTATGCAGGGGTTAAGGCACTATGCCACATTTATTGTAAATACAAGAACTTTATCAAAAGAAAAGAGACAGTTGCTTAATCACCTACTGCAGTGTCCTTTGTCTGTCTGTCTCTCTCTCTCTCTCTCTCTCACACTCACTCACACACACACACTTCTGCAAGAGGGAGCTAGTTACCAGCCTCAACGTTGCTTGAGTCAAACTATTGGCCAGATAGTTTGAGTTCGAGGATGAAACAGAGCAGGGGTCCACTCGGTTGCGATACGATGCTCCTTGGAGTTTGCACAACGAACCCAAAGTCCCAAATTTTCTTCACCCTTTTTATAGGGCCAAACCACAAAGTCGATCAGTATGTCATGTCATTCTCATCTTTTACAAAATAATGAACATGACGTCTTTCTTGTCTGATTCCTGTTGCGAACTTTATCATGTTGATGTTTTAATGTCCTTGATAGGTGCCATCTCCTGATAGCATTACTCGCACATTCTTCGGCCACCTGGACCCTGCGAGATCTTATCACAGATCCAGTACTTCTCACCTCTATGAACCATTCATGCATACTATTTCAATCACTCTTAAAACTATCAATCTATTACTACTTTACTTCTTAAAAGAAAACTTAATCACAGCAAACTTCTACAGGAGTGTTACATACTCATAATAAGACATCTTGTTACAGTTTTTGGGGTCTGTGTCTCTGTTTCAATCATTGTCTTATCACTCTTCTTCAGTTTCTTTCTTTGTGTCTTACCCTTAAACTGTAACATTATCTGTTTGTAGGCGTTTGGTGCCTGTTTGGTGTCTCAATGTCACAGAGTCACAGGATGTCTCTTTAGTTAACATAATGATTGTCAGTGGAATGTTTTTACCAAGGTTGAAAAGGGTCTTACATACTTGCTCAGATTTAAGCTCTATATTTTATTTTGGGGCCTAGTGAGGCCTACAACAGAGGCACAGATATTTTAAATAACAGGTTTGAGGTCACACGCCAGATGAAAATGCAACTGAGGTCTCCTGAATTCCAGTCCTGTACCTTATTGACAAGACAATGTATCCTCTCTAGTTCAGTAGGAATTGCATTCTGTCCTCTCTAGTTCAGTGAAGTGTTCAGCGTGAGTGCTCTGATAACTGCCTCAGAACATTTCTGAGGATGTAAATGCTCCAAAGGAGGCAGGAAGGAGGTGGACCACAGTTTTGTCAGCCTGCTGCACTGGACTGCTGAGGTGTACTGGTGTGGAATAGCCTGCACTATCCTAAAGTCGGACTGCAACTTCTTGTATTGTTTCATCAGACCTTATTGGCTCTATATGCTAACCTCTTTCTCCAGTGCCATTCTGTAATGTCAGATATTAAAAATACGAAGTGCCTGTGGCAATAATTTAAATTATGCAGATCTGTCATTTCATGAATTTTAAAATAACTTTTTTTTAAAAAAATGTGATGTTACAACAATACATGTACTGTCCCTAATATAGATATCCATTGATTAGCTGGCATTGATACATTGATTAGCTGGCATTGTTTTCATAAACCACCAAATTATTCTTTTTTACGTGGAAGCTTTACCATACCAGACCTCTCTGTGAAGATGGTGTTCTGTCTAATTTTACTGCAGCTAAATGGCATAATAAAGCAAGTCCAATTGTATATATTTATATGGATAGTCTTTGTTAAATCACAGTTTTCAGCACCATTGTTTTTGAAAGTCATTTTTAATTTTCTTCATCTCAAGTAGACCACGTTCAGTGATTCTGTCATGGAACTATATCAATATTCCGGAAACAAGTACCTAGGCGCACACTGGGCCAGACCCTGAGCTGGTATAAATCTGGTGTGAGTACCTTTAGTGAAGCTATGCTGATATACACCAGCTGAAGATCTGACTGGTTGTTTCCATGTGGGCTTGAAAAAAATCTTTCATTGTTATTGGCCCTTGGAAGGTCCATGGCTCCTCTATGCTCTGCTCTGTCTCTTTGCAGGCCAATTCTGACTTTTCAAGTGGACTTCCTGGA
The DNA here is from genome assembly GCA_007922175.1 of Pelusios castaneus. Taxonomy (NCBI): domain Eukaryota; kingdom Metazoa; phylum Chordata; order Testudines; family Pelomedusidae; genus Pelusios; species Pelusios castaneus. The sequence continues at coordinate 3,500,323 of ML685798.1, forward strand.
TTGATGATGGCGGTCCTACACCTCCTTAGATGTTTCACATTGTTCCCTTCTCTTAAGCAGTCTGATGCCCATCAGGCCTGCTGTTATGCGGCAGTCAGGTTCCTGGGAATGTCAGTTCTAGGGTACCACTGATAATGATCAAAGAGGTCCCAGTTGCTAAAATGGAGAGGTATCAGATGTCCACCAGTTAGGAGAAATTTAAAAGGGAATTGCTTTGTGGTGGGGTAGGCTCTTCCCTAGATGGACTGACTGGGGTCTTGTCAATGCTATACTGCTGTGTCTTATTTTAGTTTCGGATGTGGTATAGCTACACTGCTATAACTGTGTTTACACTAGTGCTTTTACTTATGTATAACTATGTTGGTAAAAAAAAATCACACCCTTAACCAACATAGTTACACCAATATAACATCTTGCTGTAGACCAGCCCTTACTCCTGAGTTCAGTCAGAGAGTGCAGCAAATGGTTCTTTATATTGCCAAATATTGATGGGCCGATGGAGTCCCAATTGTTGAATTGGTGAATTGTTGTCTCTGCATTGCTGACCTCTTGAATGTAAAGCCATTGCCGGTTTTATTTCCTTTTGTGTGGGGGGGAAGGGGGGTTGTTTGTTTTTTGTTTTGTTTTGTTTTTTACATTCATATAAAACAAACCATTGGCCGTGTCTACATGTGCAGCTGTGCAGATGAACCAATGCATAGTGTCTGGTGAAGACACTCAGTGCCAAGAGGTATAGAGCTCTTCCGTTGTCACGGAATACCCACCCTCATGAGCAATGTAAGCTATGTTGGCGGGAAAAGCTCTTCCATAGACTTAGCATTGTGCACACTAATGCTTATGTCAGTCAGGGGATGGAATATTTACACCCCTGAGTGATGCAAGTGTTGCTGACGTTAGGTGGTCGTGTAGACATAGCCAATATCTCCGTCACCAGCACATAAGTATGTTACAATAATTATGTAGCCATGTATTTTTTCTTTCATAAGGTTGCACAGTGTGTTATAATGGTGATTATAATATGGACCTCAGAGCCCCAGAGAATTCCCTCCTTTTCTTCCACTTTACTGCTCATGTTTACCATTATAATGTCTTCTCCTTTTTTCCCCCTGGCAAGAGACCGGACATGACTGTATCTGGTGTGGCAGGGTCTGGATCGCAATACACTTCTTTGGTCCCTGTTGGGAACCCATTCTAACGGGAACAAGTTAGAACAACCCCGTGACTGCTGTAACTTGTATCCCTAGGATCAGGGAAGGCGTAGAGGTGTGTCTGCCTGTTTCAGCTACTGTGAGCCTGAGTTCAATGTGTGGGTGTGAGTAAGGGTCAGTGCTAGGAGCCTGATTCTCCACTGCCCTGTGTCGTCACTTACACCTTGCAAAAGAGTGTAAAACACGGCCATTTTGTGCTCCCTTTATTCACAAATGAATGGACGGGGTGCAAGGCACTGGAGAATTCAGGCCCTATGTGTAATACTCCCCAGTGAATGGGAGAAAGTCTTTACACACGTTTACCTACAGTATTTTCAAGATGCCATGTGGTATTTTGCTACCATCTCCCACTCGGGCCCACCTCCTGTTACTAAGGAGGCATAACTTGGGGGCGGTGGAACAGCATGCTTTTTAATGCAATATCAGGTTTCCTCTCTCTCCCTCTTCTTTTTTGCTACTTTAGTATCTTGAACTGAATACTTTCAACACACAGGGCTGGTCTACGCTTGCTGCATTTTTGTTGGCAGTCAAAGGGAGATACACAAGCTTCGTAAAATAACTTGCCTATCTCCCTTCGACTTTCTAATGCCCGCTTACCTCCTTGGCCCCACTGCGCTGAGTTGAAGGGAAATGTCACCCCTTCGACTCAGCATTACTCTTCTTCAAGGGGATATAGTTACTGAGTTGAACTCTGAATTGATTGAACGAGTCTTCACTGACTGCTCAGTCGAACCGGAAAGGTTACTGTTGTCAGTATAGACTTGGCCTCAATGTCGGTGCGGTTTGAGATTAAGCCAGTTAGCAAGAGGATTGCATTTTAGCCGTAATGTAGAGTAACATGAACTTTAACCATTACCTAGATTGGAAGCTCTTTGGGACAGGACTGCCTTTTTGTTTTGGATTTGTACAGTGCCCAGCCTGATGGGGTCATGGTCCATGACTGGGGGTTCTAGGTACTATGCTAATTCAAATTAAAAAAATAACTACTTGGTGCAGTCCCTTTAATTACCAGGGTGGGCGTGGTAGAAAAGGAGAGGAGAATGGAGAAAGCTATTGTATTGTCATGTAAATTACTCTGACTATTAGCTGAGCCCTTCTCTGATTATTGGAAAGTGAAAAGTCATTGTTTTAATTTTTTTTTAAAATATGGAGATTAAATGTGCATTTAGAGAAATCCAATAAGAAAATCAGCCATGCAAACGTAAATAGCAAAATTTGACAATAGTGCAATCTAAAAAGAAATTATAATTGTGATTTAAGGTTTTTCTGCTATGGGAATTAAAGATCAGTAGAGAAAAATACACATGTATGGTAAGAATCTACTCAGATTAACTGAATAAGTATCACATAGTCGAAACCCACTTAATGCCACTCTCATCAGACTAAAAGCAGACAAGGCTTTTAGCTGCCATTTGAATGAGGTTTTCTCATGGTAAAATGAATCTTGTAGATAATTGCTTTACAACAACACACTGAATCAAACCGTTGGGCCATTTGCAAAACAGACCAGTATTTTCAGGGGTTGCCTCAGCCCTGTTGACTTTAATGGGCACTGGACAGGATCACCCATTTATTTAGGTGCCTAACTTTTGGCAACTGACTTTCCAAACTGGGAATGTGTACTGGCCCATTACCCCTCTGTGCAGTGACCTGTCTGTGGCCAGTGGACCCAGTTGTCCACTAAATCACCTCAGGTGAGGAAGAGTCCAGTCACTGTTTCTCACTCTTGGACTCTAGGGCGGGGGTTCTCAACCGTTCTTCTTTCATGACACGGTGTAGGCCATCCATGGTGACCCAGTAGCGCCCTCCCTTCCCCACACTGCCAAAAAAACCCTGCTCTCGCTGGTGCTTTCAGAGGTGCACAAAAACCAGGAGCCCCTCTGCTGGAAAACAACAACAACAAAAAAAGCTGCTGCCTGGAGTTCTGGTGGCAGCCTTTTTTCCTCGTGGTTGACCCCAGTCCCGCCACCTGTCGCTGCCGCAGAGGGCTTCCATGGCAGCGCTGACTCCCAACACAGCCAGAATCCCCCCACTGCTGCTTCTGACCCTCGGCCACTTCCCCTGACCATGTCCCCTCTCGCCCGCCGCCTCCTCCCGCCCCCACTGCCGCCCACCGCTGCTTCCCCCTAAGCCGAGGTTGCGGTGCTCGGGAGACCCTCTGCCGCATCAGGGTTGCTCCCAGCCCTAGCGCCCTGGAGCAGTGTGAGAGGAGCTGGCAGCAGTGATGCTGGGGCTGGGAGCGTTCCCGAGGCTGCAAAGGTCTTCACAAGCTCAGGAGTGTTTCTAGCCTGCCTGCTGCCACCACTGGCTCCCCTCGCCCTTCTCTCAGGCTGAGCAGGGCACGGAGAACCTGTGGCGGTGGCTCTGGGGCTGGCAGGAGTCCCAAGACTGCCGTGCTCCAGAGACCCGCGGAGCACGACAGCCTAGGGACCGCTCCCAGCCCACGCACTACTGCTGCAGCCGCCAGCTCGCCTTGCTCTGCTCCAGGCTGTGCAGGCCAAGGCAAGCCAGTGGCATTGGCACTCGGGCTGGTCGCCAGGTGGTGGCCACCAATTTTGGACAGCACACCTCCCTGCTCTTCGCGACACAGTTTTGTGTCATGACAGCGGTTGAGAACCACTGCTCTGGGGCATGCTCCCAAGCTCAGACCTCATGTCTGACACCTTTCCTTGGGATGTGGGACACCTCTGCCTAGCCACCCTAGATCTTAGAATCAGAGCCTGAGATCTTCCTCCACTTTGGTCTTCCTCCATTGGG
>ML685798.1:3506002-3530965 GCA_007922175.1 Pelusios castaneus
CTGCCACCGGAAGCCCTGCAGCTGGGCTAGGGGGCTGGCTGTGGGCAGTGCATGGTGGGACAGGTGCCCACCATGCACTGCTCTTCTTTCGCAAAGGAGCATTCACCCGGTGAATGCTCCTTTGCGAAAGAAAGAGCACGTGTGTACACGAGAAAGCGCTATATTTATAGCGCTTTACTTGTCCCGCAATAACTTATTTCGGGACAAGTATTCTCGTGTGTACATAGCCTGAGTTCTGTCATCTACTACCTCTAGTTCTATCCTCTTAAACCTCCTTTCAGGTAGTTAAAGGATGATATCAAATCCCCCTTCAGGCTTCTCTTCTGCAGACTAAACAAGCCTAGTTCCCTCAGCCTTTCCTGATAAGTCATGCTCCAGCCCCCTAATAATTTTTGTTGCTCTCCGCTGGATTCTTTCCAATTTGTACACATCCTTTCTGTACTGGTGGCCCAAAACTGGGCACAGTACTCCAAATGAGGCCTCATCAGTGCTAAATAGAGGGGAATAATCACTGCCCTTGGTTTGCTGCCAATGCCCCTACTAATGCAGCCCAAAATACCATTAGCCTTTTTGGCAATAAGAGCACACTGTTGATGTATACTTTCTTGTGCACCAGGCCTAAATGAGGCTATAGAGAGCTTTTACTATTATTTCTGCATTCTCTACACTTGCCATTTAAAAAATCTGTTGTATTCACTGATGCTTTTATTTGTAAACTTGTCACTCAAACAAACAAACAAAAAAAAACCCCAAAAAGCCAACCATGATTTTTCTATTAAAGAGGTCAGTTCCAAACTCCATTCATATAATATACTTGTTAGCTGGCAAAGATTGCAGCTTTTTACAGAAGCCTGAAAAAAGAGAAGTCTGTGCCACCATGCCTCAGTGGGTCACAGCTGAGAATGCCTGATTTAGACACATGGCTAACAGGACAAACTCATTCCCAAATTAGTCTATCAATAGTCTATCTATAGAAACAAAAAGTAAACTCTGTTTCACCATACTGGTTATCAAAAAGTCAAAAATGCAGTCTCCTTAGGCATTTCAGTCTAATCGCACTATCCAGACACTGGATTCTATGATGGGTGGTTACTGAAAACCAATTTAATCAAATTCCAAGAGATCAGCTACATAGAAAGATCAATATATAATTGAATCTTACCCAATATAATCATACAGGTGACAGTCCTTTAGTAATTAAAAGCTAAAGGTATAGTAAAAGAAAGAATAAGAGAGTTAATAGGTCATATACATACAATAATTGCAGTCCTTTTATCCTATTATGATGGTATACACTGCTGGCTTCAAGTCTCTCTGGTAACTTCCAAAAGATTGGAAGGTCCTCAGTTCACAATTCAGCATGGTCCTTTTAGTTGTAAATCCACAGTCCAGAGAGTCAGGGTAGGAAAAAGGCAAAAATTGGGACAAGTCAGGGGTCCTTTATACCCTTTGCCATGTGCCTGGAAACTTACTGGCTCAAACACAGTTTACAGCCAGTTTGTGGAAAGCTACTGGCACAAGATGGAGTCCAAGGTCACATGAGCATATCACAAAGCTTGCATGCTTTGATGACTCACAGGAGGAACCATTGCCTATATTCTTTCTAAAGCATCCTCAGGAAAGGCTTCAGGGCCAGATGAATTTCTTTGGTGGCCCCTTGTTAGAGTGAAGTGTCCTTAGTGGTCCATCAACACATAGCTGTCTGGCTCTACTGTAAATCTTACGCGATGGGTGTTACCCAGGAGCAAACACATGTGGACTCAAATACATAGCTAATATTCATAACTTTAGATTCAAAGATAATATCTGCATATAAACAAGATAATCATATTTGATAAATTGTAACTTTTCCATTGACAGCTAACATGCCATACACAAGATCTGTTGCAGTTGTATAACAGTGGTAATATCAATTATATAAATCGTCATATTTAATCATATGTCATCACAGTCTGAAGTACAGGTAGAGAAATGGCCAAACAGGCCATTTTTGAGAGGAGCGAGACTGTTCTTTGGCCAATGCTTGTAGCCATAATTTACTGTGTCAAAATACTAGTCCCGTCCAGGTGTTTATATTTCAAAGGAAAGTTTGAAGAGGGAGTGAACAAAAGCCTGAGCCCATTGAAGTCAACGAGCCGTAAATCTGGTCCTATCTGGCAAGATCCCAAGGAATCTACAGCTCACAAAAGCTGTAGAATAAATGTAGTAGTTATGCATTATTTTCATAATTAGAAAACACCTTCTTTGATGTGAAACCGAACACTGACCCACACCTGACTACTGGCAGGGGAATAAGATTGTATCTGATGCTGAGGAAATAACAAGTGAGAGGTAAATTTGGTGTGTCTACTATGTCAAACCTGGCACTTTTTCTGTTTTCACAGTAGCTGCACAGTAAATTTGGTTTCACTGTATTTTTGTGGCTGTGTGTTTTGGCAGCAATTAAAGCAGCTATCCTCATTCAGAGGTGGTATCGGTGTTACATGGCCCGGCTGGAGATGAGGCGACAATATGCTCTGAGCATCTTTCAGTCAATTGAATATGCTGAAGAACAAGCTCAGCTACAGGTTTGTATTCCTGGAGTTTTTTGCATACAGTTGGGGAAACATGAAGGTCACACGTTCCAAAAACGTGTGCTTGAGCTGCATAAACAAAACAGGTAACTGCATGTTTGGGTTGCAACTTCCCTGATGAATTTTTTGTGCATCCAATTTCCTGATGTTTAAAAATAGGAACATAAAAATTGTCATACCAAAGTGGACCACTGTTCCATCCAGTGCAGTAACCTATCTCTGACAGTGGTCAGTATCAAAAGCTTCAAAAGAAGGTGTATAAACTCTGTAGTTAAAATTATAGAATAACATGCTTATAAGAGAAGTTTCTTCCTAATCCTCCACCAGCTAGAGGTTAATATATACCCTGAAGCAGGAGGGATTATATTACTTGAATGTTTTCAAAAAATCTTTTTTAATTCTAGTAACTGGTTATTTTGGATGCTTCATAAAAATTCAGTTAATGTTTTGCCTGTAATCAATTGGTTTGCTAACTGAGGAAGGAGGATGGTTTTGTGATTAAGACTCTGGACTGGGATTAAGGAAATCTGGATTTAGTTCCTTGCTGTGCCACAGATTTCCCGTGTCATCTTGGACAAGTCACTTAACTTCTCTGTGCCTCAGTTCAGTAAAATAGCATAAAATACTTGGTTTCTCACGCTGTCTATTGAACTTGTTAGTGACTCAGGGCAGATACTATCTCTTACTACCTGTATAACGTCTAGACCAGTAGAGCTACTGAAATACAAACACTCACCCTCACCAATATTTTAAAGAGAATGGTGGGGTGTTCCCTAACCTAAGGGGTGAGCAAGATGGAAAGTCATTGCCCCATATTTCTCACACTTTTCTTTAAAAATACAGTTAATTTTTTTCGTACACATACTACATTTGGAATACTGTTTGTTTTTAAATAATTCTTAAAAAACAGTCAAAATGACTACAGTCAATGCTATATTTCAGCAAACAGTGCTGGATTTAAAAATTTGGACCCTTTTGTTTGTTTGTTTTTTTTACGTGGTTTAACCCAGCTCATTTAAAGTTCATTCTGTTCTGAGAGTGAATAATATCAGCTAGCTGTAAAGGAGTTTGTTGGATTCAATTAGCGTACATTATGCATCAGCCCAGTAAAGAGGAAGAAAGTTTTCCGTCCTATGGGAGGACAGGGTTGCATTGTTCTCATAAACGATTAGTGACGCAGAAAGATTCAGAGGCATCTTAGATCTATCGCACTGTTCCAATTAGTGGAAAAAGAGTAAAGAAAAAAAAAGAGAGAGACCATTAATGTTTGTCTGATCTCCTGAACTGATCAGTATACTTTTTTTTTCTTTTTTTTCCTTATTCAGCTGTCCAGTTTTTTTACATTCATGCTGGACCACTTTACTCATCTCAATGAGACTGATACAGGTAAGAAATAAAAAAAAGGCCAATAAAAAAATTCCAGTTGGAAAACAGACATTAGAAGGTGACTTGTCTATGAGATGCTTAAGTACATGTATATGTCCTGTCATAAATGACTGAAGCTTAGCTTGGGGCTTCCGATACGCTGTAGTGAAAACTTGATCCTTTAAATGCTGATTCTACTATATTTTATATACAGTATAGGAAGATTCGTGGTGTCTGCCCCGCTGTGTGCCATGGAAAGAAACAGCTCTATCTCACGTTATCATGCAGTATCAAATCAAAATGAGTACTTACCAGAACTCCTCTCTCCTCTGTCAGGCATGTAAGAGCCCGAGTGTTAGGACTGGCTCAAAATAGGTCCTGGCTCACCATGCTGCCAGACCACCCTGTCGTCTGTCCCACATCATCCTCCAACTCCACTTCCTTGTCCACCCCCCTTTGTTTTTGGCTGCTGGTTCCAGTCCCCACCCTCACACCTGCCCAAAGTATCCATGGGGTTCTTGGAGGTGGAAGTAGAGATGACATCTAGCTCCTTGTAGAAGTGGCAGGTTTTTGGCACCACCTCAGAGCAATGGTTTGCCTGCCCTGTCTTCTGGTACAACTGCTTCAGCTCCATGATGTTAGTGCGGCACTGATGCGCTTCCTTTTTGTGACTCTTTACCATGCCACAAGCAATCTGCCCATAGGAATCAAAGTTCCTATGGCTGGAGCAGAGCTGGGACTGCACAGCCTCCTCTCCCCGCAAACCCAGCAGTGCCCACCACTATGGTATACTCCAGGCAGAAGGGCATTTGCTGTGGGGAGTTGGCATGGTCAGCCGGGAAGATGAGAGGTGAGTTTTCCATGCTGAACAAATAGGAAGAGGAATTTCAAAAATTCTTGGGCCTTTAAAGGAGGAGGGGTGCATGCCTTTAACCTGGCTGCGAGACAGTAGACTTACTGGAGCTGTCAGGATGGACATTGTGGGACAGCTCTTGGGGGCCATTTATGACAACATAAGAAAGCATGGTCTCTCACTGACACTGCGGCACTCTAACATGGCAAAAAAACCCAACCCTCTGTGCCTTTTGTCAAGGTGATTCATTTTGCTGGCATAGTAGGAGAGTTAAATCGACAGGAGGAGCATTATAGTGTGCACACCTCCACTGTTTCATCAACCAAAGTTGACTTTTGTTGACAAAAACTGTGTAGTGTAGTGAGGTCTTGGCTGGAACAGGCTTACCAAAGGCAACTTGGATCCCTTTGTTATTCTGCCATCCTACTTTTCTGATCCTTGTAGGAATGAGATTGTGAAAATTAAGGGGAGCAGCCAATGAAGGGAGAAGCTGTAGAACCAGAGGGTTGGAAACCAGAGAAGTTTCAGGAGGAAAGAGCACAACAGGAGCATACTGTAATTACACTTTGTTGATATGACTGGGGTGAATAGTGCATAGGATTCAAGGAATAAAGAATCATTCAGAATATGAACAATTAAAAACAATCAAATTAAAATTGATATTGGGCTGTACATTTTGCAACCAGCTCTAATAAGGCAACATAAGACTAGCCTTTGATCTTTAAAGTGTTTTGAGATCCTTGGAAAAAAGTAGCCTTTGAAGTGCAAGTTCTACACAAAGGTACAGCTTGAAACTGACTTCTGGAAAACAAACATCAATTTGTTTAGAACATCTGTAGAGACTAAGCAAATCTGAATCTCGTGTTAAGAAGGAGGCAGTCCCCACCTTACTGAGTCATAAAAGAATATGAAAGCTCATTTCTCTTTCATCTGGGCCAGCCATTGATTAAGCCAATTAAAATTCACACAAGGCACTTTGATAGCTGAATAAAACCATCAAAAAATCATAAGTGGTTCAGTGTTCTAATGGCAACAATTAAAAACCACAGTTCTTTTCTCTTAAACTGCCTAGAATGCCTAATGAACAGTGCACTCTTTTTGAAAGAGAAAGTACATCTGAGCCATACTCCTGAGCCAAGGTGGAGAATAAGATTGTCTTGCAGTTCATTATTTTGTAAAGTCCAGTATTACAGCTAACTGCAGTCTGAAAATGATCTGCTTTGCTTATGGGATTTTATGGGAATAAAGTGGTTAACTCAAAGAAAATCTAATGAGATCATGTCATCTATTGGTTATCTGTGCTAAAGCTATATTTCACTTCGCCTTTTGAACCCAACTGTATCCAGAGTTTTAGGATGATGGGTTAGTTGGTTTGGCTATTCAGATTCAGTTGTTTGTAAAATGATTGACCCAATTCTAAGATGTCTTCCCCAACCGGCATAGGAAAATCTATGTATGTTGACTTTCTAAGGTTACGGTCTGATAAACAATTTAACTATTTAGAGTGAAGACATGGCTCATCTCTTGTGCCCATACAGAGGAATAAAGAGTGTAAATTGCCCCTTATCTCCCTTATGAGGTCTACATGCATTATGAGCAACTATTAATGATAGTACAAGTGGAAGCAACTATTATAGTTAAGGTTAAAAAAAGTTTTCATGATAAAGCTCAATTTTCCTAGTCATATAGTATTGGAAAATTTTACTCTTTGGGTTGAAACATTTGAAGCTTTGTGTCTGCCCAAAAGTAACTCTTTTCCTTGTTTTTTGAGTGTAAAAAGGTCTATAGCTCCTGCCACAGGAGAGACTGAAAAAGACATGCTTCCCATTTAAAAAAACGTTAGCAGGCCTACAGCTGAAAACAGTGAGGAGTGAAAGTTTCAATTTGGCATGGAAAGAGTTCTCAAAGAGAGGCAGCACAAAGCCTTGCAGCAAAGGGAATTGGTTTAATTTTAGGCAAGTGTTTGCATACTGAAAATATGCAGTTTAGATTTTTTTTTTCCCCTTCTGAACTAAGCTTGTCAGGTCAACGTTTAGGCCTTGGGAACACTAAAAAAAAAATTGGATTGCCTCAGCTACATCCCTCAGAGGTGTGAAAAATCTATGCCCTTGAGCAATGTAGTTAAGCCAACCTTACCCCCCTATGTACACAGCCCTTGGCTGACGGAAAAACGCTTTCGTCAACCTAGCTACCACCTCTTGGGGAGGCTACCACCTCTTGGGAGAAGTTCTCCCATCAGTGTAGGTGGTGTCTACACTGAAGTGCTACAGCAGTGCAGCTGTGACTGAGCTGTTGTAGTGTTTCAAGTGTAGACAAGCCGTTGGGTCAGGGGTCAGCAACCCCTGGCATGTGTGCCAAAGGCTGTCCGCGGGCTCCTGGCACTGTGGTGCCACTCTAGCCCCAATCAAACGCCCCATAGCAGCCACTCTGCCGCTTCCAGCCCTTCCCCATTCACCAGGGGGCCTGGGAGCTGGGGCTGGATGGAGCCTTTTTAAATCTCCCGCCCTGGGGCTGCTCTGGGAAACGTAAAATGCCTCACTGCAGTGGCCCCCGGCATGGCCAGCTAAGGAGCAGTTCTGGCTGGACACCTGGGTGAGTGTGTCAAGGTTCTGGGGGTGTCTGGTGGGAGCCGGTGGTGGGCTGTGGGCTTGAAAGGGGGTGGCACCTGGGAAATCAGGCAGGAGTCAGAGCCTAGCCACAGTAGCTCAGAGTCCGGCGGGGCCAGAACTGGGAGAGGCACTTGGGCGGAAGGAGAATTAGCAGGGATCCCCAGCGCACTGCTCCCCACATTCTCCTGCCACCCCTGCCCTGCCATGCTCCCTTGCCATCCCATCTCTACCCTCCCATGCCAGCCCTGCCCTGCCATTGCTCCCCGCTCCCACTTCTCTCCGCCCCAACTGTAACTCATCAGCACCAGTACCGGGGGAGAGTCAGGGAGCAGAATTGGGCACAGCTTTTCAAAAAGGTTGCTGACCCCTGTTTTGGGTCCTGATTCAGCAATGGACTTAGGCGTGTGTTAATTTAAAGCACATACTAAGTCCATCTCTATTAAGCAAAGCATTTAAGAACCTGACTTTACTGGAATTTAAGCAGATATTTAATATGCTCTGCTGAGTAAGGCTATTCTTGAGCCAATGCTTAAGTTCTTGCTGACTCAGGGATGCTGTGAATAGGAGCTTAGTGAACTGCGAAGCTACAAATCCGCCTGGACAATTGTCCAAAAGTTTTAGGAAGCCCAAGATCTGGTAAAAGGAACTCTGCTGCTGGTTTCCTCAACACATGCTTCCTTAACTTTGGATAAGAGACACAGGTCTAAGAGTGAGGTAAAATGTTTCTGATGAATAGTAATTTTGCTGACAAATGCATTTTTGTGGCTTCAAAATTATTTGCAATTTGGGTCATTTGTCCATTTCAGTGTTTAAAAAAACAAACAAACCCCACCCTAATTTTTCAAAAGTAAATGTTTATTTCAGCCACTTTGAAATGCTTTGTTTCAACTGTTTATTTTGAAACAGTGTTCTCCTGATATTTGGCTGGAGTGGAGGGGGGGGAGGAAAACCAGAAAAAGATCAAATCAAAATGAAAAATTGGGCGGGAAAAATCAGTTTTGGGCCAACCTAAAACATTTAAGTGAATTCAAAACATAGTTTTGTCAAGCTTTTCAGTATGACAATTTTTTGCTTAAATCTGTTTTTATTTGAATCTGACCTTTTTCTAGATTTCTGTTCAAACCTTGAACTGAAAAACAAATCATTCACTCAGTGCTAATCAGTTCCTCCCCAAGAAATACTGTATTGGACCCTTGTGAGAGTCTTAGTAAAATAGTTCAATAGTTCTATGTGTCAGGGGATTAGCTATGGGTGGGCCCAGGTGGGCACGGGCCCACCCACCCACCGCAGCACCCAGCAGTGGTGCGAGCTTGCCACTGTGACTGTAGACCGGCCAGCAGCTGGTGGCCGTGAGCGGCAGCACTGCGGGCAGACAGGTGGAGGTGGGCTGCTCTCCACTCATGCAGCTCCAGCCCTGGGCAGCCGCTGCAACCTTTGTGTGGCAAGGGCTAGGCTGCCTCTCCTCCTCCAGATGCTCCAGTTGCTAGGCAACTGGAGTGTCATCAGGAAGCTTCTGGTCATATGACTGGAAGCAGGACTGGCCAGGCCCACCTGGAGAGTCAGGGGCCTGGCCAGAAAACGGGGAGGAGGGGCCAGCTACGCCTCTGCTAGGTGCAGGAAAGAAGAGAAGGATGAGGGATCTTTGAAGATCTTAGACACTCTGCTCTTTCTTATACCATAATTAATATCCCAGGAAATCTTCCTGGCTCATGACAGTGTCAGTTTATTTCTCTGTATTTTTTTTTTAATTTTTAAAAAATTTAAAAATTGTGGTCACTTTCCTCTTGGAAATTGTCCTTTTGATGTTTTACCCCTAACTATTTCTGATTTCCTCCTCCTTTTCCTGATGTCAGTGTAGTTTCATCATCACAAACGAGATGCTACAGTAAATTGTTCACTTAGCAGTCTTGTTATTCTGGTAGCGTTTGGAGTTGATTTCCAAAGAGGTCTGTGGGTGGGAGATGTAAAAGCCCTTTTAGCAATGTTTTAAAAAAAGCTTTGTGAATGTACAGCGCAGCCTTTCAATCTACCTCCAGGATCTCTATGAAGAGAAAAGAAAATTAATATCAAACATTGACATAGTACATGTTCTTGGTAATTTCCACCATTTAAATAAAAAAGAATCTTTTTGACTTGATATTTCAGTCACATGCAGTGAAGAATTGGTTTATGTGGTATATGAGGAAGAGTGACTCTTTATTGCATGCCACTCGAAATGGGGTCCTCCCCACTAGTCAAGAACACACAATGCTGTACAGTTATTAACGCATGGCTATACGGTTATTTTTCAGTGATACAAATGCCTACATGCTGGTGTGTGTCAGTGTGGAGGTCTGATTTACGTAATTAGTCTATGCTTAGCTCTCAGTAACAGCTCAGCAGTTATACAAATCTCCCAGTTTTGGTCGCTATAAATCCCTGCTGTGATTGGTTCCTGTTCTTAGAATTCCTCATCCATATGTCCACAACAAACATGGATATCTATTTCTGACCTTATTTGCTGCTTGCTATGTAATCCCCAGTTAATAAATAACATTTAATTTTAAAAGGGAATTGCTTGAAAGTGGGGGGTAAAGGCTGGGGTAAACTAGCCCTTTTGAAAGAACAGAGGGAGACCTTGTAAAGCCTGAGGTTAGGAATTGGATGGGTGCAGTGATAAAAAGATGGAATGGCAATGGGGAGCTCTGGGGACAGGAGCCAATCAGAGCACAGAGGTGAGAGGATGAGAACCCACTTTAGTGTAATATCTTCAAGATGCTTCTTGTTAACTTGATAGTAACTACATCCTGAACTATTCCCCTCAGCCTTTTCAGTGAGAGCTGTTGTGCATACTGGTTGGGATGATGAGGCCCCATTGTCCTTTTCATGACAAAATTGATACCATGTAAAAACACTGGCGCTATTGTGCCTTGGAGTCTGTTTAACTTAGATTTGGTTATTACCCTATAAAGAGGAAGGCAGTCTTATGTTATAGCCAGTTATGGAAAAAATTCCTAACAGTCAGGGTGATCAACCATTGGAATAAGTTGCCTAGGGAGGTTGTGGAATCTCCATCATTGGACATTTTTAAGAGCAGGTTAGACAAACACCTGTCAGGGACAGTTTAAGAGGGTACTTGTTCCTGCCATGAGTGCAGGGGACTGGACTCGATGACCTCTCATGATTCCTTCCAATTCTACGATTCTGTGGAACATTCTGAAGATGGTGAATGTACCCAGCTCCCAATTCCATTGCGGTCAGAGGAAATTAGGAGTGCTCAGCACCTTGTAGGATCGAGCCCTTAGTGTTGCTGCTTGATGCTTTGTTCCAGCTGGGTTGCCATAGACCCAGGGTTTGAATGAGAAAAGCCTTTAAGAAGGGAAACTGTTTCTTTCTGTTCATTCAGATAACACTTCTTATTTTGAATTTTCTCCCGTTGCTGGTCAAGTTGAACTTTGCCTACAGGATGATATTGTACGCTACTGCAAAAGCACAGTCGCAGTTATGAATGCTATAAAATATGTATGTGAAGGGTTCAGCTACTGTGAGTTATATGTTGCATCTACTTCTTTGGCTATGATGATAATAAATAAACCCTGTTTTATTAATTTTGGGTGAAGTGTAATTAGGGCTATAAAAAAATTAAGGTCAACCACAACCAAACAAAAGCTGTTAAAAACTGGAAGCTCACGAGAGCAACACTATAGCGGAACCTTAGCAACGTTAGCACCATTGCTGAACCTTAGCAACCATGAAAATGTTTTTATTAGGGTTGCAGCTGCTAGCTGGTTCTCTGTTCAAGGAATGATGCAGCTCAATGATGTGTAAAAAGCAAACACTTCAGTCCACTGCGTTCTTATATATATTAATTAGTGCATATAAAAAGAGCCCTGAATTGAAGCTATTAGAAATATTTCCACTTTTGCCACATTCCAGGAAGAACAGGAAAACAAAGTATTTCTTTCTCCTGCCACATTGGTACTTACTACAGTTCAGAGAATGGTTTTATGACAGCTGGCCATGTGGTGATGTCTCCTCTATCCTGGAAATTGTAATATTGAAACACAGCTATCAGAGAATAAGGTTTGTTTACTTAAGGCCTGATCTACACTAGAAAATAGTCAGTTTAACTGTATCCGCAGGAAAAATCCACTCCCCTGAGCTGTGTAGTAAACCTCAGTCCCCATGTATTCAGCATTAGATTGACACAAGAATTCTCAATTTAGCTATCACATTTCAGGTAGGAGGATTATTTACATCCAGGCCTGCAGACAGCAATTCCGGGCCCCAGGGCAGAACACTCAATGTCATCAGGTCTTCCAGCTGGGCCCGGCTAGAACGTGACAGCCACGCCCTCTCCTAGCTCCGCCCCTTCCCCTGCCTCTCTCCCACCGTGTGCAGTGGCAGCAGCTGCCCGCTCCTGCCGTGTGGATCTAATGATGGTGCTCTGGTCAGAGTGTGGTGGCTGCTCCCTCACCCCTCCACCCTTTCTTCTTTCCTTCCCCTACCATGTGAGTTCAACAGTGCCCTGACTACAGCGTGGAGGCTGCTCCCTGCTCCCAGCCCTGCTCTTTTCCCCACCCCTCTCTGGCCCACCTAGATGCAGATGTGGCCCTCAGGTCAAAAAGTTTGCCCACTCCTGCTCAGTGGTCCCCTAGGAAGGGGTGGCTGAGGTTTATGACCAAGGTCGGTAGGTGAAGCCCCGCATCCTACCTCTTCCACTCAAGATCCCACCCCATCTCCTGCTCAGCTGGCTCTCTCCCACACATCCCTTCCTCCAGACGGTGAGCGATGGTTGGGAAGGGCTGAGCAAAGAGAAGAGAAAAGGGACACAGTGAATGGCTGGACAGGAACTGCAGCAGAGCCAGGGCAGAGTGTGTGCAGGGCTGCGGGTAGAAGAAGTGGTTGAGGAGCTAACCTCCCCAAGAAGAAGCTTCATATGCCTCCCATGGCCTGGAACCTTTTAAATCACTTGTCCCCTTGGCAATTGCCCCTTTTGCCCCCACTCTCCAATCAGCAGGCCCACCTATGTTGACAGGAAAACCCTTCCCATTGGCATAGGTAGCATCTATACTGACGTGCTAATGCAATACAACGGTGGTGATGTAGCATTTTGAGTGTTGACAATCTTCAGTGAACTTTTGGCATGTCTCCTACATAGGAAAGTAACCACCACAAAACCAACTTTAAGCCTCATTAAAATTTTAACTTTGCATTGTTTTAAACAGGTGAAGGAGCAATTGATGATCAACAGTAAACTTCAATCTATGTTGGGGTGAAGGGAAGATGGATTGGATGGTTAAATTTCTCCAAACCCAGATTTACAGGCTGTGGTTGAACGTTGCTGCAAAATATTTTTCAGTCTGCCTTTAAACACTGTATTTCTTTTAATAAATCCGAAATAATTGTTGGAAAGTTATTGTTGATCCACAAAATAATGACAGAAACTAATTAATCACTTTATTATGGCAATAATTTAAATACCAGTGATTATTGTATGTTCAGCAGTAGAAGAAACGCTTGCATTGCCTTCCATGATAACAGATTTTCTATGTTGTCTTCCCCGCCTCCCTTTCTAGATTTAATTTATCAGTTTTTCACTAGCCCAAGTGATTTTAATACCGCAGGTTCAGATGTACAGTTACTAGAATATGAGCAGACGATAGAGGTCCCAGACTCCTACCATGGACCTCGGCTGTCGTTTCCACTGACTGTCGCAGACACTAATTCACTTCTTCATGCTTTCAAGCGTCAACAGGCAAGTTAGGCGTTGGGGCTGGATTGGTTTTACACTTTGACTGTCGTGGTTAAATATTAAGTAAAGTCAAAAGCTGTCATGGGTACAGAATTATAGGGTCCTAGAAGTTAGATGAACTAGGTGACCTAATAGGCCATTTGACTTTTTCTGCCAATTTAGGCTATGTACACACGATCAGATTAAAGCGCAACATGGCAATCGCGCTATAAAAAACACATGACCTTTATTGTGGGATAGCGCGTACACACGTCGCTCCTTGTAACGCAACAGAATTCTTTGCAATATCGC
This sequence comes from Pelusios castaneus, assembly GCA_007922175.1. Lineage (NCBI taxonomy): Eukaryota > Metazoa > Chordata > Testudines > Pelomedusidae > Pelusios > Pelusios castaneus. The sequence goes on from ML685798.1 coordinate 3,519,428, forward strand.
GGTGTAGCGCAATGAATTCTGGACACCTATCCCACAGTTCAATTTTCCCTCAATCTGCGCTTGGAATCATGGGATGAAGGAAAGGAACGCAAAGCGCCATGGGTAAAATCTCAGTTTCCCGTGGTGCACTGTGTTCCTCTTGCATCTTCCTCGTTGCCAATAGCAACTCGCGCCTATTTTCAACAGTGCAGTGATGCAGTACTTGTGAGCAATCACAACAGCGACAGCATGGATCCTGCTCTGATCTCTGCTGTCACCTTCAGCATTCTAAATACATCTCGGCTGGTTGCTCAGTACGCAATGAGCTCCGAGTCAGACGAGGATGCTGAGGAGCAGGGGCTGATCGATGCCCTGCAGATCAACATCACCGCATTGCTCAGCTCCTTCACCGATCATCTGCGCACAGTGCAACGCCGTTTCTGGTCGCGAGAGACGAGCACCGAGTGGTGAGATGGCATTGTTATGCAGCTGTGAGATGACGAGCAGTGGGTACAGAACTTTCGAATGCGGAAAGCAACCTTTCTGGAACTGTGTTCAGAGTTGGCCCCTGCCCTGCGACGTAAAGACACCAACATGAGGTCAGCCCTAACCGTGGAGAAGCGTATTGCAATTGCTGTCTGGAAGATGGCGACTCCTGACTGCTACTGGTCGGTTGCAAACCAGTTTGGAGTCGGGAGGTCCACCGTCGGATTAGCCCTCTCACAAGTCTACCGAGCCATCAATCGCGTTCTGCTACGGAGGACGGTGACGTTGGACAATGTTCGTGAGATTGTGGATGGCTTTGCTGCCATGGGATTCCCTAACTGCGGGGGAGCCATAGACTGCACACACATCCCTATTTTGGCTCCAGACCATCTCGCGACTGAGTATATCAACAGGAAGGGCTACTTCTCCATGGTGCTGCAAGCACTCGTGGATCACAAGGGGCGTTTTACGGACATCAGTGCTGGGTGGTCGGGAAAGATGCATGATGCCCGCATTTTCAAGAACACTGGTCTGTACCGGAAGCTGCAAGGGGGTACCTTCTTCCCAGATCAAAAAATTACTGTGGGGGATGTGGAGATGCCCATAGTCATCCTCAGAGACCCAGCATATCCACTTATGCCATGGCTCATGAAGCCGTACACCGGGAACCTAGATCTCAGCAAGGAGCGGTTCAATTACAGATTGAGCCGCTGTAGAATGACTGTGGAGTGTGCCTTCGGCCATTTAAAAGTACGCTGGCGCTGTTTGTATGGGAGGCTGGACTTGGCGGAGGACAACATCCCTGCTGTGATTGCGTCGTGCTGTGTCCTTCATAACATTTGTGAAAGTAGGGGAGAAAAGTTTTCCCCGGGGTGGGCTATGGAGGCACAGCACCTCAAGGAAGCATACGAACAGCCAGCCACTAGGAGTATTAGGGGGGCCCAAGGAGAAGCTGCTTGCATAAGGGAGGCACTCAGGGACCATTTCAATGATGCCCTCCCCTAGTTAACTTCCAGGACGCATCAGGTGCACCTTATGAGATTTTCAATGTGTACAAATAAAGCCACTCTTCAAATTATTTGTCACTATTTTTATTAAAACCTAAAGGGGGGGGGGGTTACAGGTGGGTGTAGCTGCAGGTCTCTAAAAAGTAGCTCTGGGGGGGACTGGATGTTGCAGTATACCAGGGGGATGGGTGGCCTTCAAAGAAATTCTTTAAGGACTACAGGGTGTGGGAGGCAGACACGGCTGAACTGTCTGGAGTGGAGCCCGTACATTAGTCGCCTGGGTCTGCAAAGCAATCATGCTCTTGAGCAGTTCTATTTGCTCCTTCATCATGCTTATCAGTTCGTCCCTGTGTTTCTGCCTCCTCTGTTGGGATTCCTCTCTGCAGGCTCGATTCTCCCTCGCGGATTCCTGTGCTGTTTTCAGCAGGTCCTGAAACATATCCTCCCTGTTTCTTCGAGCACGCCACCGAATGTTTCTCATGCGGTCAGCTGGGGTAGACACTGGCCTTGTAAAGGTCGAATCTAAAAAAAAAATACTAATAAAGCTATTGTTAACACAGAGCCTAGATAACCAATGTAACTTTCCAGTAGCACATTCCACTGGAAGGTACAGGGCAGTCAACATCCTATGCTTCGCTGAAGTGGACAAGGTACGTCCTAATAGAAACCTTACTGGGGGCTAACATTCTGCACAGGGCACACAGATGGAACCCGATATCTCTCTCCTCAGAGTGCCCCTGCCAGCTAGAATACATATCCTACATGCCACCGGTTGCAAGCCAGGACCGTATGCTGCTGCACTGTGTGCTGCCATGGTTCCCAGGGCTGTGCTTTGCAGCTGGTGAGGCAGAGTATCCGTCTTTGGGAGCGTAGACACAAACGCTCTCCCATCTAACCTGAGTAGTAGGCTCTGGAGGTACATCGAGGAAACCTTTAGTGACCTAAATACAGATGATTTTTTGACAATCACTGCTTGTGTTGATGCACTTCTAATGAATGCAGAGTAAAGAGCGTGCACAGAGGAGACTGAGACAGCAAGCACCCCCGCCCCGGACAATGATATTTAAGCAGGAGCCATAGCTGCACAAAAGAGAAACTTACCGGAACCCCCCTCTGCCACCTCAGAGGATACGCTGCAATTCATGTCTTGGGTGGACATCTCAGCGGGGGTGCAGAAGAGCTCCTGGCTACACGCTGTTGCGCTTTCCTCCAGGTCATCCTCCATCTCCTCCTCCTCATCGATCACGTCCTCATCCTGCTCGGGTCTGGCATTCACTGGATGAGGGGGGGGCCGATGTGTCCACGGGACTCCTTGCAGTGGTTGTGGGGTCCCCACTGAGGATGGCTACTATCTCCTTATAGTACCTGCATGTAGCAGGCGCTGATCCAGAACAGCGGTTTGCCTCCTTCGCTCGGTGATAGGTTATTCTTAGCTCCTTCACCTTTGATCTGCACTGCACAGTGTCTCTATCATAACCTCTCTCTGACATGGCCCGAGAAATTATGCCAAATGTATCATAATTTCGCCTGCTGCCGCGTAGCTGCACCTGCACAGCGGACTCTCCCCAGATGCTGATCAGGTCCAGCACCTCTGCCGTGCTCCAAAGGGGTGCATGTCTTCCAAGACGGGCCGCCATTGCTACTGATGATCGAAGCTGTACTCCACTCCACGAGGAAGAGAACAGGAGGTGAAACAGACGAGAAATTCGAAAATCCCGGGAATCTGAGCAGGGCGGGGACTGTTTCGTCACGGCCACAGAGCGGGTGGGGGGAAGACCAGAGAGGACGACTTTGGAATGCTGGGACACTTCTGGAGGCCAAGTCATTGCATGGTAAGCATACACACAAGTGGAAAGGTGCAACAGCTGTTACGTGTTAACTGCTACCACCGTCGTCGAGGTGGTTTTTGTATTGCGCTACGACAAGGCAGTTAACGCGCAACAGCCCTATTGCACGTGTGTACGCTGTTGTTGGTATTGCGCGGTAATGATTGTTAATGCGCGATAAAGTGATCGTGTGTACAAGGCCTTAGAATTATTCTCCACTGTTCATTTACTGATCATTTGTTCTGATTTAAAGGGCTGAGAATGAGTCAGGTAACTGGGAAAGCTAAAGTTGTTTCTGCTATTGATTCCCTTGTATGTGCTCTTAGGCAAATTTCTTTGTCTGTTTGTCTCTGTGCCCCCATCTGTAAAACGGTGCTAATGTTCACGTTGTTGGCTGTTAGGAGAAGTGATTAATTTGAACCTTCAAACTGCAGTGTTAACTATTTAATAATCCAGCCCAGTTTTAAATTTACTGATTAAGTGGTGCTTCCAATATTTATTTTGAGTGATAGAAAGTGGAGCTGTGATAAATAAAAGAGTAAACGAGCAAACACAGCTTTCCTGGTCCCAAGTGGGCGTTACAGCTGATTTTCTGATCAAAATCTTTTTGTAGATATATGTAATTGGCCTCTGACTTTCTTGTTGGTAGGTTAGCCTGAGGCCTCTCCTCATACATCTTCTGAGCTGAACTGGTTGAAAGTCGGAATAGAATTTCAGAGATGGCTATTTTTAAATTAAAAGGCCTACAGTCCTCTGATGGTGGGATCATCCTAGACACTATTAACAGAGCAGGAAGTACAAGAAAGAAGGAATCTCAGTGGGAAGGTGTTTTTGCAGCTGAGAGGAACAAAGAGATTGAATACGTGATTTTTAAAGACTGAGAGTTTTATTCTCATGCTTATGTAGAAGGCAGCAGATGAAATATTAATTGTAAAGCCCTAGCTTTAGTTTTCTCTCGTTTTTCTTTTTCTTTTTTCTCCTAATTTGCTACCCATTATTAAATGTTCAGTCACAGCTAAAACAGTCTGTTTTTCTTATTTAACACTATCTAGCATTTGTATAGCGTTTATATGTTCAAAGTACTAAATTACATACCCATTAAGCCTGTTGTACAGGTGGGGAAACTGAGGCACACAGGTGAAGTAACTTTCCTAAAACTTCACAGCAATTCACTGGGAAAGCTCGGATTAGAACTTGGGTATTCTCATACCCCATATACTGCGTGTCCTTAAATCTCTGACTACCAGAAGCTGGGACTGGACAGCAAGGAATGGATCACTCAGTACATTGCCCTGTTCTGTTAATTTCTTCTGAAGCAGATCTGACATCAGCCATAGTTGGAAGACAGGGCATTGAGCTAGATGAACCATTGGTCTCACCCAGCATGGCCATTCTTATGAGTTTCTGATTCTTCACCCCAGATCATGCTTTCTGTAATGTGTGTTAAAAGTATGTGAGTAGTGTAAATAATCTTTAAATGGCAAGTATCTTAGCAAAACTATTGGTAGTGGGTGGGTCTCTGTGTTGGCAGGATTTTTATGAAATAGTGTAGCCTATGTATATTTCTAATATGCCACCTTTGTCTCATCATATTCCTTTCACAGCAGCTCCATGCCCGCTACGTACTACAACTGCTACATGAAACCAAGAAAGTCCTTAAACAGATGCCTAACATCATTCATCTGTCAACCTCCTACTCCAAGGAGATAACCATCTGTGGTAAGGTGACAGTGCGGGTAGCTGGTTTTGGCCACAGGATAGCTGAAAAACAACAGAGTCCTGTGGCAGTTTTAAAGAGTAACAGATTAATTTTTCTGCAATAGACTAACACGGCTACCCCTTTGGAACTTGACTACAGGGATTGCTGAAAGATGTCTTATGTTTGGAAGATGATACAGTGGCGTAGCAAGGGAGGGATGGTGGGGGGGCCAGGCCCCCAGGCACTGGGCAGAAGAGGGTGCCGGGCTGGCCCTGCACCAGGGCTGGATTAGTGGGGCCCTGGCACAGCCTGCCCTCTTTTGGGGTGCTGCCCAGCCTCCCCCTGCACAGGCCAGAACAGCAGCGGGTCGGCCACGGCCCCCAACACTGTAGGGAGCCCATTCAACACTGTGGGGGAGGGGGAGGCTGCCCTCCCCTCTCTGTGCTGCTCCATGCAGCGTTCCAGTCCACCCCTGGGGACGGGGTGGGCTGGCATGCGGCTACTGCTCTGCAGGACCTGGGGGCGAGTCGGGCCAGAATGCTGCATAAAGCAGCATCCCCCCTGCAGAATTGAACACCCCCTGCAGTGCTGGGGTCCACAGTCACCCCACCACTGTTCTGGCCCACACAGAGAGTGGGGGTGCTGGGCAGCACCCCAAAAGTGGGCAGCCCAAACCTGGGCCTCTCTAATACAGCCCTGGTGTGGGGTTGGCCTGATGCCCCCCTGCATCCCCTCAGAGGGGAATGGGCACTGGCGTCTACAGGTCCCCCCTCCCTGGGCCTGGCCTCTACAGGTTCCCCCTTCCCTGGCGGGTTGGGCTGAGACTCCCTCCTGCCCTATGCAGGGGCAGGAGCTGTAAGGCATGGGATGCAGGAGGGCACCTGGTGGGGTGCAAATGTGAACTTTGTCCCTGGGCACTGGACACCCTTGCTGCGCCACTGAGATGATATGGATGTTCCTGAATGCAGCCATCATTGTAATTTTGTAAATCGTTTTAGAAAATCTCAAATCTCTGCAAGCTAGAGAAAAATAATGCTGTTGAGTCATCACTGTTATATTTTAAGAAAGCCAAAAACCTCCTCTCTTTTTTTCCCCCATCAGATGTTGCTAGATGAGTCAGTGTTAAAACAAGGAACCTGCAGAATAGTGTTTTGGGGTTTTTTTGAAAGCCGCATATCCATATGTAAAAGGCCCCCTAGTGTTGTAAACATTTATTGTCTGCATTAGTGCTTGACCTTAATGTGAAGACATATCCTGAGGAAGGGACTTTTCTATCACATCTTGCTCAACAATAATTTCAATGAGTTTCACTGAGTAAGGAGTGATGCTTGGATGTACTCCTTTTACGTCTATGCTTTGTATCAATTTTATGAAGAGACTAAAACCCTATGTTCAGGAAATCACTAGGAACATTCTAAAATTTCCCAGTTGATGTAAAAATTCCTAATAGGCCTGAAGAGTAGAAATGTTATGAAACTCTGCCCTTGTATTTCCTAGTTAATAAGATTAAAATTACAGAGAATATGAAGGAAACAGCCTGAACATGTGTAGTCAGAACACTGAAATTTACTTATTTCAGGCCAAGTTCAGCCATTCTTGCATATAATTATACTTTACTTTATGACTGCTTCCATTGATGGGGGTGGCAAAATGAGACTGTTGATTGACAACATTCCTGCCTCTGGAATAGATTATATTGTATGTAACAAGTTGTGTAGTAACCTTGTAAACCTTCTGCCTCCTAAAAGGATTAATGTTGTTATAGGGCTTAAATTAATTTCAGGTGTAAAGAAAAGGTATCTTCACACTGTGATGGAGTGTGACATGGGGAGAAGTTATAAGAATTAAAAGTGCCTACCATCTATCTATCCATTTTGATTATACTTTCATGCATTATAGTTACACAGGCAATACAGCATCGGTAAGAAGTTTTAGCTGCAAAGCAGAATTGTAATGGCTACGGTAAATAACAGCTATAACTTTTCCAACAATGCATCATAAACAATATGAAGTATACAATTGCAGGTGCAGATAAATTCCAATGTTTCGTAAGAGTTGGGTAAGCAGGTAATGCATTTGCAAATAAGGGATTTTACATGCACAGCTGTTCACCTAAACAAGGTAAACTTTTAGGTAAACTATTGTTCACTAGACTTAAACAAAACAAAACAATCTGAACCAAAGAAATATGTATTTACATTTGCTGACTGATCAGTGCTCTTGCTAAACAATATACATATATCTTCCTGTTTGTAGCCTCATTTTCAGTGTTCAAATAAATAATGGCCTTTGAAACTAGATGTTTTGTAGCAGATGAAAGCCTATTTTTTTTTACTGATGTTGAGCCCAAAATATTGATTCTTAAAATAAGAGTTTCCCTCTCCAGATCTTCCTTGAACTCCACACAAATACTGAGGATTAAATATTAATTTGAAATATTTTCCTATCTGAACCACATAGCCCATGATGTGTATGGGAGTGATTAAATTGACTAAAATTGGCTTTGATTCAGGCACTAGCAGAATTGCATATATGCCTTATGAACAGGCTAAAATGCCTCCATAGGGGTAGCCGTGTTAATCTAGTTCAGCAAAACAAACAAGGAGTCCTGTGGCACTTTTAAAGTTAGTCTTTAAAAGTGCCACAGGACTCCTTGTTTGTTTTCCTTCCCCTTTTAACACTGATGGTGAAAGCATGAAATCATTGAGTATATTTGTGTAAATTTGGAAGACTTCTTACGTTTATTTGTATGATGAGATACAAGAGCCTGATTCTGGCTCTCTTTCTCATCCAAGTGAGATTCACTCTTATGCAGATGGGGCTTACGTACCAGTTAAATTCCACTTAAAATCTACTTAGAAGACGTAAAGTGGTGCAGGGCCCCTTTACACAGGGGTGAATTCCTTCTGTTGAATAGTATTCTAGTCTAGTCCACACAAAACTCTTCAGATAGAGCAAAAACTGGGATTACAGGTGCATCTCATTCTTGGAAAGATTTATAAGTAGGGAGACCAGGTGTCCTGATTTTATAGGGACAGCCCCAATATTTGGGCTTTTTCTTGTATAGGTTTCTTTAATCCCCCACCATCTGTCCCCATGTTTCACACTTGCTATCTGGTCACCCTGTTCATTCTTTCTCTGCCCATCCCCACCCATAACATCCAAACTCTGGCCCTGAATTAGACAAATAGAACAGAAGATATACAAGGATAGTATCTGTCAGAAAACCAGGTGTTTAAAAAAAAAGTATTTAATGATCCCATTAATTTACAGTACACATACATTAATTTACTTGTCTGATTAAGCATGGCCTGATATGTGAACTAAATGATAATATGTTTGTTCATAGTACAACCGGCTCTTCAAGCACCTAACTCTTTCCAAAGGTGCAATGCATCTTCCGCCCTACAACACTCCCACATAAAAAGATTAAAGCTTCATGCAAGGCTATTGTAGGCTCCCTTATGTGTGTAATTGCCAAATTAAGTGTTCAGCTCAGACATACCTCTTTGAAAATGTAGCCTGTATAATTCAAGTGCAAGGAGAGTTCTTCAAGGGAAAATCATGTTGACACCTGCTGTAGTTTTTAATTCCCATTTTCTCATTTAATCTGTATGGTATAACAGACCTTGTTAGAAAACTTTGCATATCTTGTCCCCTCTAGGTGATTTGCATGGAAAACTGGATGATCTTTTGCTGATATTCTACAAGGTAATTAGATGCTGTATTCCTGGGCATTTTCGCTCTTGAGGCTAGCACTAGCAAAGCATCTGTATACCACACAGGTGTAGCTGGGTACTGTATATATGAGATATATTCACAGAATAGTAGATTGTGCCAGTTCTTGGAGTACTGTCATCTTCCCGTCTCGGAAGTCCACTGACCATTGTGAAAATAGAAATCTGGGTGTGTCTGGCTCTCTGTAGTTTGACTTAATGTCAAGCAGAGGGCATAGATTAGTGGTGTGATAAACCAAAACAAGTGGTAGCTGCTTCTACCTTCTACAAAGCCCTAGTGCAGGGGTCTGCAATCCAGAACATAAGAGCCATTTTTTCAAATTCCATCAATAACCGAGGGTGCATCTACACTTGTAAATTAAGTCAATTTAAGCAGGCTTAAGTCGACTTAATTTACTCTGTGTCTACACTTGAGTTTCCTTAATTCGACTTAAGCAGTCCCTTAAATTGAATTAAGGAAAAATTAGTTCGAATTAGTAAAACCTCATTTTATTTTGAACTAACCCTTAATTTGAACTAATTAGTTCCAATTAAGTCAATGTGGCCATATTAGTTTGAACTAACTGCTTAGTTCGAACTAACCGGCACATTGACCTTAATGCAACTGACTAATGCATGGCACTTGCTTAGTTCAAACTAGCATTCTAGCGGGGCCATGCTAGTTCGGATTAAGTTAATTTGAACTAACTAAAATTAGTTCGAATTAGTTGGTTCGAATGAACTAATTCGAACTAACTTTGGTAAGTGTAGACATAGCTCAAGTGTTTTGAGAGCCACAATGGGTGTAGTCCCCGGTGGAAAACTGGGCCAGGGCATCTGCTGCAGGGTCCCACGGTGGCAGGGGGCCTGGAGCTGCAAGGTTGCAGCCAAAGAGCTGCATATGGCTCTGGAACTGCAGGTTGCGGACCCCTGCCCTGGTGCTATTGTAATATTTCGTAAAGGCTGGGTTCTTCAAGGACAATTCATCCTTAATGTAACCCTACATCATGGCTGATTTAGTCATCATCAAAAGGCAACAGTTTTCCCAAACCTCTCCAAATCTATTTACACTTCCAATCAATATCTGTAAAAGCATTTTATTATTATTATTTATAGGCAGTGAAATGCAGAGCACTTCTATATACTTAAAAGCTTCCCCCTTTTTTAAAGCAGTCATGGAGGTTTGCACAAAATGAAAATATCTTGGGCATCTTCCATTTAGCCTTCAGCAGCTGTTCATGTGTTTCATGTTAAATAAAACATAATTATGCTTTGCTAATGTGGAAAAAATAAAACTCCAGGCTGTCTTCTCTGCACTGGCCTATTTAGCTGAAGGCATAAGAATTTTTTCCTACGATAAGTTCCAAATTTCTTTTCTTTTTAGTATGATTCACCACCTTTCAATTTAATAGATACTCCCTCTGATTTCTTATTTGTGACTCGTTATTCTCTATTCATTTGCACTGAACAAAAGCTGGCATGAGTTTATCCAGGTGCTTGAATGACGCAATCCCTCTTTAACTCATCAGTTAGCTGCAAACTTGAATATTTTGTCCAAGCAGAAATATAATTTTAAAAATTTTAGTACAATGCTGACCAGTGCAAGTGTCAACTTTCTAAGTTATTAGGTTACAACTTTTAGCTACTTCTCTGCTTCCCTGCCTTTTAGCATTGAGACATCTTTTCAATTTCCAAATTGTTTTCAGCTTAGTTTCAATAATCAAAAGAGACAGCTTGGTAAAACTCTTTTGGGGTGAATATTTGAACAATTATAGCTACAAACAGCCCTGGATATGATGTACCCTTTTAAACTTGACATTGGAGAACAGGGTTTATCTTTTAGGGCAGTCTACATGCCTGCCCTTTTCGGTGGCAGTCGAACTTAGATACGCAAGTTACATAAAATAACTTGTTTACCTCATTTTGAATGCCTAACTCCCAGCTTGTCCACTGTACTGAGTCAAAGGGAGGGGACTTCCCTTTGATTCAGTTCTATTCAGTTGTCAGGGTGGTGTTCCAAGACTGAACTTCTTTATCAGCTGAGTGGATCTTTACAGACTGAGCAGTCAATCAGGAAATTCAAACTGACAGCGGCGAATTTGCAGCCGTCAGTGAAGACCTGCCCTTAATCAGGATGAAATAATGAGAACGGCCCTCAGTATGAGGGATGAAATCCTGACTCTGTTGGAATCAATGGCCAGATTGCTATTGACTTCAATGGGGCCAAAACTTCACCCTAGGCCCTCCTTGGTTAGGATGTTATTGGCAGGTCTTTTCATCAAGCTACATTTAAAAAGGCAAACATTTGTCATGACTTTTGAGTGGTCAGGGAAGTATAGAATTCAGGACTGAGAAATTTACTTATCTAGAGAGTAATTAATTGATGCAGACTGAGGTAACAGTACTCTGACCTGATTGGGTTACAAATATGGACACTTGAGATTGAATAGCAAAGTACAATTTAACTAATAAGTGGTACAAATGCTTTAAGAAGTCAAGCAAAACAGCTCTGTATTCAAGTTCTCAGCTGGTCATTTCTGTCTGCTTTCCTCCAACACCAAAGACAGAATGCAACAGCATTTGTTACAACCTTCTTGCCCATGGCCTTGTCTACACTCTGATTTCCATCTTGTCATTCTGCGGGTTTTTGTTTGCATTTTGTGCAATTTTCAGTTGCCTCTATTTCCTGTGCGCCCACCAGACTTCTACTGGTTGGTCACTAATCAGTTTGGAGTCAGGAAGACCACGGTTGGCATGTTTTTGCAAGTGTGCAGAGCCATTGATCACCTTCTGCTATGAAGGCCTGTGATTCTGGGCAATGTGAA
>ML685798.1:3530975-3673891 GCA_007922175.1 Pelusios castaneus
GGCATGGATAATAGTTCTGTGTTGGCTGCACGGGCAGGGAGGCAAGCATGTGTGATTTCAGTCTGCAGCATGGTTAACGACTTCAGCAGTTCCCTTTGCCCCTCCTTGGCTTTTATTATACGCTTGTGACCTGCCATCACTCACTTGAGGTTTTCCTTTCTGTCCCGGCGATCCATGTGCGTCCATGCCCTTTTTTCTTTCTCGTCCGCCTCTGAAGAGTGGAGGAGTTCTTGGAACTACTCCTCTTTGCTCCTCCAAGATCTTTTTCTTATCAGCTGCAGCCATTTGGTGGGTGTTGGATGTTTGACCGCTAAGCTATACCCGGAGATGCACAGTAAACCATGAAAAGTAGCAGTATTTTGAGTGCAATAACAGCACTGATAAATTATGATTAAATATACCTGTCTCTCACTGTCCCCTGGCCTGCACACAGCTCCACAGCCTTGGTGAGGTTCTCTCAGGGAGGAGGGTGGGTGTTGAGGGGGCTATAAAGCTGGGGAAGAGATTACAGATGGAATACTGTTTGGGGTCCCAATGCTGGTCGAAAAGGACAAAATTGTAAATTGTGCCACCATTTTCTAGAGGCAGGGGCCATAGAAGCAGATATCTCATCCTCCGAGTAAGCAGTGGTGCTAGGGTACATCTCTTCCATGCAAGCAGTTTCAGAGGGCGTCCCTATGCAGCTTGTCTCTGGGCCCGTTGGTCCCTGCACAAGTGATTGCCAATTGTTGTGGCAAAGTTTCCTTCAACTGGGAAAAAACAAAACCAAACCAAACCCCAAAAACAAAGCTGCTCTGCCAGGGAACCTTCAGCAAAGGATTTGGGAATGTTTCCAGGAAAGTTTTCTTGAGATCTCTCTGGACGATTCCTGCGAAATCTTGGCATGCATTAACATGCTTCTCCACCACACTACCTAGCTAAAGAGGGTGATGGGAAGCACGTGCAAACATATCTACCGTTGTGCATTTCTATCCCTTCAACCAACTTTGTAACACACACGCAAACAAAAAAAACCCAACAGTTTTACCTCACGTACACAATCAGCATCCAACCAAAAAAAATCCACTTACCTGAACATTCCTCTCTTGCATCCAGCATGCTAGAGCTGAAGGGCTGGGACGGGCCCCAACTTTTTGGGATCTAGAAGAGCTCCTGACTCCCCACCTCACTAAAAGAACCAGTCCTTAGCTTACAAATTCACCAGTAACATTCTCCTGACATGTCCATGATCCGCCCCCAAGTGCCAGGAGATCCTGCTTGGAGAGGTGTAGGTATCACTGTCTATAACAGCCCCGCACATACTAAGGATACACCCTATGTCAGGTGTGTCCTCGGGATCTGGGGTGGCTTAGAGGCCAGGTCTAGTGTGCGATCACTTTTCACAGGCATACTTTGCACAAAAAGGGCCCCAGGTCATGAATAAAGTTTCCCTCCTCCATGCCACACCTCTTCCCACCCCTGGCATGCCAATCCCTCGACCTGTGCAAAGCATAGTTCAATGGAGGAAAATAGAGCTACAGTTTACCTCAGCTCAGCACTACATCTGGGATCCATTTGCAACTCTTATCAGCACCACATTCTTAAAAAGAATTTCTTCCTTTGAGATAACAAGTGCTTTAGCTCCCCACCAGCTGGGGCAAAGTGATACAAATGTCTAAACACCCAGCTGAAGAATTCCATTAACTTAGCTGTCTACTGACCTTCATGGATTGGATGTGGCTGCTAACCCCTTTTTTCAGGGTTCAAATACAGACATGGCTTTCAGGACAGTTATTGGTTTACTATCCCTACGATTTTTCCCACAATACATTCACACACCTCCAAATCATTAATGAACAGAAAGGGGCTCTGAGTTGCAAAGGTTTAAATGATAAATTTGATAATCATTTGAAGTGATTTGCATTGTATTATGCCTGATACATTTATCTTTCACTTTTTAAAAAGACTGCCTCACCTTTTCTTATTTGTATATGCTTCATTCTGAGCATCTGTCTCTGTTAAATTAACGTTTCCAGTCATTCAGCCAAAGTGTTGGAATTTTAAATTGTGTACTGCTACATTAGACTCTGTTCAATTGATGCCCTGTTGAATTGACGTGTAGAGATACCCAGAAGGTGAATACAAGGCAGATAATAAAGGGAAGCTAATTAACCGCTAACCCAGAAGATAAAATAATGATACCCAGCAGCAAACAGCCTCACAGCACTATTCTTCAAATCATCAGAGAGCTTTTTTTGTTCTCATTTCTGATCAGGCTTCTATATGTTTTAATTCTGTTATGCTCTGGAACTGTGACTGACAGTTAACAATAGAGAAATGGAAATCAAATTAAAACTTTGCAAAAGAACATCAAAGAACTAAAACACCACTGTGAATGTGGGATCCAGGTGCAGGTGCAGTTTTCTACAGGTGTAGTTTTCTTTTTTAATTTCAAAATCTAAGCTTGTTTTTAAAAAGTAGGGCTGCGACAAGCTTCAAAAGAGAGAATTAATAGAGCTTGGAGAACAAACACGAGCTGGTGTTATTCCAATCAATCCATCTTTCCACATGCTATCACTGTTTCCTTGCCTTTTCCTCCTCTGTGGATGTCCCTACTCTTTTTGGAGCCTCAAGGATTCCTTCTTTCCTCCATTTTTTGAGGGTTTTTTTAATCACCACTTTAACTCACTGCATCTTCAGACTCTCATAGGATTCCAAAGCTGTGTGAATCAGAGCGAAGTGGCTTCAGGATATGAACATGCTGCTTTTGCAACATTCTCAGCCTGTGCTCCCAAAGAATTGAGAGACCAGGACCAGAAATCAAATACTTCTCTTTTAATAGCAGTGCAGAACACCAACCTCAGATGCCTGTTCTAAACCCACTGAAATCAATGGAAAGCTGCTCTGTTACTTCATTAGACTCTGGATCTGGCCCGAGGCCACCAACTCAGTATCTTACCCATGTCTTTGTATACATCCTGTTTCCCATTTCACTGCCCACATGAAGCCAGGGAATCTCCTAGCTGCCCAAGAAATGCTAAGTAACTTGTGCTGTGGTGTGTTACAGTTACGCACTGGGGATGTAACACTTTGGATGACTTCACAATATTGGAGTTGTACTGTGTTCACGTGTATGGTAATTACGGTATCTGTCCATTATGCATGTCTGCGCAACTGTGTAGCAGGGGTTTCTTTCTGGCAAGATCTCTATAGCAAGTCAAAAGAGGAATAAGTAGTTCTAACATTCATATCTGTTTGAAATGATGAAAATACAAACATTACTGCCATGCTACCTGTAAGCTGACAGTACTCACTAGTATGCTGACAGCCAATTCAGATAAACAAAAAACAATAGATTCCCTGAGGTATAGCTATAAATTGTTATTCACAAAAGTGACTTGCCCCGTATCTTTTGAACTACAAAGCGTGGATTATTACTGCCCTTACAAATCTCCGATTTCTTGATCCTTGAGTTTTAGAACCTTTCAGATCATAGCTTTCTTCCTGAGGATGCTAAACCAGGTCTTCTCAGATTTTTTTCAGTCTTACCAGTAGTGTCTCCTGGGCACCTTTCCTCCCATTAACAATGACCAGACCTCCTCCCCTCCATTTGTGATTGTATCACTTCCCTGCAGCCATGGCAATTATGGAGAAGTGATATTAGGAGAGTAATGATTTGATTGCCCCTTTTTAATATAATTTAGCAGGAGGAAGCAAGGATTAGAGTTAGCACCATGTGAGCAGTCAGGTTTCCGTGAGTTGCCAGCAAGCACTTTGCAGACTTAGGTGCCAGGTTTAGGTTCCTAAACCCAACTTTTAGGCTCCACTGCCGTCCACAAAACTCAAGTCAAATGCTTTGCAGGCACTTGTTCACTTAGGTCTTGTACACGCTACAGCATTATCGCGCGGTAATGCTTGTGACCTTGCGGTAATGCTGAGAGCACGCACACACAAATGTTGCTTGTTGCGCAGCAACAGCCTTCTTGCCACACAACATGAAAACCACCTGGACGAGAGGCATAGCGATCATTGCACAATCGCTGTCACATGGTAGAGTGTGTGTGTACACTCATTGCACGTTAAACAGTCTCTGGAAATGTCCCAGAGTGCCAGTCCAGGCCACTCTGGGACACCAGAGCTGTCATACTTGTCAATTTCACTGCTCTAATAGGAGGCCATGAGTTTATATCCCTCCTCTAACATCCTCCTGCTGTTTCTCAACATTTATTATTGATTGAGGAGCCCTACCCCAGTTTTTAGGAAACGGATTAGCACCAGTCTTTCCTGATTGTACAAATAAGTTAATCAAGAGGTTGCCCAAAGCAATCTCAGGAAAACTAAGGATGCGGCAGACCCAAGTCTCATGCATTCTGCATCTTGGAAAGAACGTGCTAAAGTAATATTTTTGTCTACATAAGCTCTTCTCACTGGTCTCACCACTGGACAGCTCTGGCAGCTGGAGCTCTGCTCCTACTGGGACCTGGAACCCCAGCAACTGCTACATAGCATGGTCGGATAGGTGTCCACCATGCGCTGCTCCTTGTAATGAAAATTCAAAGGAGCGTGAATGCTCCTTTTCATTACAAGGAGTGTGTGGATGGGAGAAAGTCTTATATTATAATGCTTTTCTTGTCCCGCAACAGCTTTATTGTGGGACAAGTCTGTAGTGTGTACATGACCGTAGCATCTAAGTATCCGCCGGTGGGCATGCACACTGCCACCTTACTCTCCGTATCAGGAGATTTATCTCCCATCTAAGCTCCTAAGCAATCAACAAACCATGGTAAGATGATCAGACGAAATAGTCCAAAGAACACAGTGTGAGAACATCTGTCCTAAAGAGGAGAGAAAATGTGACAATACTGTCTAAGTACATGTATTATGTAGATTTAGCAATATCACCTGTATCACTTGCAACTCCACTTTATCATGTTATAAAACAAACATAACATGTCACAGTCTAAAAGCTTCTAGCCTTTATTTTTGAACATTCATTTCAAGCTGTGCCTATTAAGTAGGCTTGCCTCACCAACTTTGCTTGTTTTATTTCTTCCTGCAGAACGGCCTGCCTTCAGAAGAAAACCCTTATCTTTTCAATGGGGATTTTGTTGATAGGGGGAAGAATTCCATAGAAATACTTATTATCCTATTTGCCTTCCTTCTTGTCTATCCCAACCATTTACACTTGAACAGGGGGAACCATGAAGATCATATCATGAACCTGAGGTAACATATTCTTCTGTTCTTTTTCCATGCAAGTGTCACAGAAGTGAATGCCTTTTTGATCTATTTGCTATGGTTATGATGAATCTGTTTGCCACAGGTTTGTCTCCTACACCAACCAGTGTTTTTTTTCCTGGGGTAACTCAGATGTTAATTCTGTATCTTAATCTAGCAGGAGGAAGGGATGTTTTTACTATATACCTTAAAGGTGGACCCGATTCATTTCTCACACAGGGCCCAATTCAAAGTTCACGCAAGTCAGTTGACTTCACAGTTCAGCTGTACTAGATTTGGAGGGACACGCCATATTTTGTTTGAATCAGATTGCAGTTCCACCACACTGACAAGCCATGAGGTGTTCCAGCACCATACAAGTGACACTTCCTGTCCAAATACCTTATAATGCCAGGAGCAATGTACTAAGATGGGAGCCAGGAGGCCATGAATTTAAATCCCTTCTCTAGTTACTGCTGTTTCTCAGCATTTATTATTGATTGAGGAGCCCTACCCCAGTTTTTAGGAAACGGATTAGCACCGACCTTTCCTGATTGTACAAATAAGTTAATTGAGGGGCTGCCCAAAGCAATCTCAGGAAAACTAAGGATGCAGCAGACCCAAGTCTCATCCATTCTGCATCTTGGAAAGAACGTGCCAAAGTAATATTTTTGTCTATCCTAGCTCTACTCACTGGTCTCACCACTGGATAACCCTGTTCTCCCCAACACAGGAATAGAATCCAGCCATCCTGATCCCTGACAATCTACTACTGTCTAACTAATAGTTGCCTGACCAACCAGTAAGAGATGAGTTATGTCCCCCTCTTGTGATTGTTATGAAGAGAATAAATTACTCTGTTAGCTCAAGTGGTAGAGAGCCATGTAGGGGAGTTCAAGTCCTGAATTCAAACTCTGTTTGAATTTACTCTAGTAGAGAGCTATGCAGGGGAACTCAGGTCCAGAATTCAAACCTTGTTGGTGAGAGGAATCTTATGGTTGGAAACAATGACAGTTATTTGTCCCATGTTGTCTACATGCAGTGAGACAATATCCTTAAAAGTGGGTTTTATAGGGGAAAAAAAATGTTTGTCAATTGTGGTGTGATGAGCAGTAAAGCTCAAATGCACATTAGGGTCATTCGTCACATATTTTGAGTGGTTGTATTACACACTAGTAAATCTGAAGGCTGAGAGAGATGAGGCTTTGGACCGGGCACTGGTAGATGTCAGGACTTCATTCCACTGAAGTCAGTGGGCTTATAATCATATAAAACCAAAGGAAGATCAGAATCCTGACCTTTGTGAAGTACAGACATGGTGGGTGGGCTTTTGGAAAGAACCTAATTGATTTTAAAAGCCATTTCCCATTGACTTTCACTGGCAGTTCTCTGAAGTCATTTAGGGACCTTTGAAAATCTGTAAGGCAAAATAATTTCATGATGTTCCTCTTTTGCTAATGGGCAAGAGCCCACCACTTACCTTTGCTGAGTTCTGTTTCTGCCCCCAAAGTTCTAGCTCCATTAACATTGTATAATGGTTCAAACTCATCCTCGATTAAATGAATTAGAGTGTAGAGAACAGCTGTTTGTTTATACTGTTCAATTAGGAAAATGTCTTTGGGGGGTGAAAGAAGGAATGGAGAGTTCCTGGGAGTTACTGTAGTTCTGATTTTCGTGGGATTATTATTGTTAAGAGTTACATTGTATGCACTGGCTATAAAGGCAGACATGTTTCACAAGAATCATGGAAACTGTTGCAAAATTATAGTGAAAAGCGATCGTGTAAAAAGCTAGTTCATGATGCTGTTACTGTTTTTCAGATATGGCTTCACAAAAGAAATAACGAAGAAGTACCGGGTAAAATATTGTCTCTGCCCCCTTATTTGCTTGCAATACATGCAAACTAAAGTGTGCATCAGCGAGAAGGCTTGCTCTTAGAATATAGGTGTAAATATAAAGTATTTCCATCAAGGTCAATGGAATTATTTTGGATTTATAGGGGTGTAAAATGGACTGAGATTAGAATTTGGACTGTTTAGTTGTATTTACGATCAGAGATGCATGAGGTGAAATAGGAAAAGTTTATGAAGCCAAACAATAAACATCAGAAACAAATTAAACTAAAAGAGCAACAAAATGATCAAGTCAGAATCAATTAATCCTAAAGGTAAATTTTGGAATGTATACATTCATACTATATTCCTGGGTTAAACCAGTGGGTAGAACCGTTCATTAGATTATTGAAGTCTGAGCAAAACAAAGAGCTCAAAAGAAACTTCCACATTTTTTACTTGCTATGATTAGCAACAAAGAATAACATCTAATAAAACAATACATTTTACAGTCCCACAGCAAAAAAATTTTAAATCTTCTGCAAGATGTTTATAGCTGGCTTCCTCTTGCCGCTATAATTGACAACAAAGTACTTATCGTACATGGAGGAATATCAGACGCCACCGATTTGGATTTCCTGAATTTATTTAAGAGAAATAAGGTAAGAGAGCATGCTTCTGTGGTGTAACTGCTAGCCTATTTGTGATCTTTGAAAGTGTTTTCTAATAAAAAATATTAAGGTAAAGTTATCTAAAAGTTTTGTAGACGTAGAGAGAACAATGAGATTACCCATTAACAAAATACAGAAAAACAGAGACAAATGACTTCTTCAAAAAGAAACATTTGCACTGAATGGTGCCAACAGACATTCTGAGCCAAATTTTTCAACTGGTGTAAATCAATGTGGGACCATTAACATCAGAGAAATGACATTAATTTACACCAACTAAAAATCTGACCCTCTATATCTCATCAGACTATACGTTTTCCTAGGAAATATGAAAATGATCGTACTCTAACAACTCAAGTTTCAGGAGAATGAGGAAATCCATCTAGTATGTGAATTTCTTTCTTTTCAGTCCATTTCAACTTTCCTTTAGTGGTAGTGGGCCACTGGTGCCCCAGATTTACAATCAGCTCTGTACAAGCAGACCCTCTCAACCTGCACAGAGCTATTTACACTGGAAGTCAGTGGTCTGCCTGTTTGGATCCTGTTTCAGGATCAGGTCAGCAAAAAAATCCATTTTTCACAATTGAAACAAACAAACTCAGAAGACAGTAGGTCAAATTCAGTCCTGAGGTTAACCAGGTGCAACTCCCACTGAAGTCAGTGGAAGATACTTACACCAAGTTTCTGCTTGGTCTGTTGTTTGTGGATATCAGTGCAGCTTCTATGCAACATTCAATTAACATGTAGAAGTCACCTCCACAGGAGAGTACTGATATCCTTTCAGTAAGAGTCAGACATTTTGGGGCAGGATTCCAGACTGCTTAGTGCTCAGTGCTCCATGCTGATTCCTGGCACAATTTGTTACTGACATCTAGCTTTGTTTGTTTGTCTGTCTATGCAGTCTCTGCTGGAATCAGCTCATATTTTTGAATCAGTGCCTGAGGCCGATAACAGTTCTTTCTGTGTTGATCAAGACAGTGAAGAAAGACAGCTTCTCTTCACAGACTTAGGACTCTGTGGAAGAAAATTACAGTAGAATCCATTTTCTTTTTCTTTAATAAATTGCTTAATACACATGCTATTTTGGCTAAAAATGAGCTGGTGCAAATGAATTTCAAACAAGAATGCAAGACACAGCCTGCCTCTTTCAAGAAAATATTTGTATTAAAATGAATTGCCATAAGCAGCCTATGCAGCCCCAGAAGAGCACAAGCACTGGGGAACAATCAAGGAGCTTTGGTTTATTTAAGGTTACAGTGTCTGATTCACTACTCTTACTGCTAGTGTGATTTCAGCTGAACTAAACCAGAGTAATGCTAGAGTAAAGAGTAGACAATCAAGTCCAGGTTTCTTGGTGAATACGGTTTCATCCACAGTATTACTGATAAAGGGGCAGATTTTCAACAGAGTTATCTATCATCCAAAGGGACTATTAAGGTACTGTCTACCCTCAGTTCAAGAACTATAATTGGTGAGAAGTTAAAACTCAGAGTTTGAATCCAGTTTGCGGTGAGTAAATATTTCTGTAAAGCAATTACTGCAGAGAATATGGAGCATGTGAGGAAAGTAATTTTAGCAGTCTTGCTTTATGCACTTCATTGTCTTGCTTTTCAGAGGTGTGGAACACCCTCATTTTTAGTGACTTCTGTGAAGAAACTGGCATCATTTCTAGCATTAAACATAGAGTAAAGATTCAGCAACTTGATACACATCTTTGACTTCTTTAAATAATATAAGCATCAGTAAATATGCACTCATGAATCTGTCTTTTAGATGAAGTCTGTGCTGAGACCACCGAAACCAAGCACAGAAAGAAACCATGACCCAGACAGAACTGGCTTTGTAGAGTACTCTCCCATAGTCAAGAGAGGCCTTCCTGGTCAAGATAGTGCTGTTAAAGGAATGACCAGGCCTTCATCATCATCTAGCTATGGAAGACGATACAAAGGTGATCTGTTGGATGTTGGGGAGCCCATGTGGCTTCTTCATGATGGTGTCAACTCTAGCCCACTCCTAGAGGCACAATATCTAGAGTCCAGTGTTCGTATGCCCA
Source organism: Pelusios castaneus (assembly GCA_007922175.1). Lineage (NCBI taxonomy): Eukaryota > Metazoa > Chordata > Testudines > Pelomedusidae > Pelusios > Pelusios castaneus. The sequence continues at coordinate 3,540,728 of ML685798.1, forward strand.
GCGTACCTCCAGAATTAACAGCAAAGGAATGGAAACAAGTATGTGAAACTAATACAGAACTTCTTCAAAACAAAACAAAAAAACCTACCTGTATATACAAATGGAATTTATTTGTGTAAACATGATGGTTTGATTCTGAGATAGATAGAGAAATCTTTTATCTTCAGACACATCATTCTGGGCAGTCAAGGTGATCTCACTATAGCTGAATCTAACTATTGCCTTTGGTGATTCGGATGCATTTTAAAGCCACTTCACTTTATTCTACAGATATGGGTTTTTTTATTGTAGTTTTTCTTCAGTGTGCAAAATGTCTCAGTATCAAACATCCATCTGAGAAGTATCTGATGCAGTTGAATGTCTTTGTGTGGTAGAATCTGATGGTACAAAAGGTATTTTTAATTTAAATGGACTATTATTTCATAGTCATCAGTCAAAACCTGTGCCTGTTCTATGTTTTAATATATACACGAGCAAGCCTGGGAAGCTGGATGCTGATCTATTCAACAAATCACAGCTCAGCGGGGTTGTGGTGTGCAGTGTCTGCAGTTTGTTCAGGGAGAAGGGATTTCCTTGGTCCTCTTCCTTCCACTTTTGCCTTGTTTGCCAAAGAACAAAATTAAACCCTCAGTGTATATTAAATCAATGATTTGTTACAACACTGATTTTAATTCACAGAACAGCTTATCATCTGAAAATATCATTGGAAGGCAGGAGTATATTTTCTAATTTTCTCTTTGATCAGCTTCTTTAAGGAGAGGTGGGTGGTTATATTTGGTGTGTCTGAAAGCAGTCTCTTCTAACATAAGAAACCTGCCTTCTTTCCGAGAATCATGTAACTTAGGAAGGCAAGTCCTTAAACTAATTCAACGGAGACTGATAAACGCTGGTGTGGAAATTGGACCATTCTTTTGAAATACGAGTCTTCCAAAGACAGCAACAAATTTAAAAATGTTTTGTTCTCTCTTGAGAGCAATTTGTTTCTGAAATTGTTGTTTGGAAATGCAGTATAAAATCTACCTAGCAATTTAATTTTAAGGGCTCAACGCAGATGGCTATTTTTAAATAAGGGAAATGAAAAATGTTTTCCAAGCAAGAAGAATGCACTAGTTGAAGGAAACAAAGAAAACCTCTAGAGAAGACTATATTGGGGCTTAGCTGGAGCCTTTGTGCATGGTGCCCATGTAATGGCCAGCATTTCTAAGGCCCAAGTTGTAGCCTATGTTGTACTGATTGTCAGTAATCATGTCTGTTGGTTTGCTATTCAAAGGTGGTTGATATTCTTTGGAGTGATCCAAAAAACCAAAATGGCTGTACACCCAATAAATTTCGAGGAGGTGGTTGCTGCTTTGGGCCCGATGTTACTGCCAGGCTGCTTAAACGGTATAATTTGAAGATGCTGATCAGGTCTCATGAATGTAAACAAGAAGGTTATGAGATCAGTCATGATGGGAAGGTAAAATCCTTCTTTATAAAGACAAATTTTGTTGTGATGTTCCCTTCAGAGAAAACCCCATAAAAGTAGCTTCAGATTTGCCAGCTAAGTTTATTGGAGAAAATGAATGACTTCTATAAAATGGGTATTTGGAATATACGCAGAATTGAGGTATGGTTGAATTCTGAAGCTCATTCTTAGGCAAAACTCCCTTCACCATTAAGGAGAGGTTTGTTAATGACTTTAAGAATGGTGCCATAGCTAATCTGTGCTTTCAAGTCCCTAAAATCTTCCATTCAAGTCATACCAACCACCACCATTGGAAAATGCATTTAAAAAAACAAAACCAAACAAAAAACCAGCATGTTTTCCTGGGTCTCAGAAACAGCTCTCTTGAGGGTCCACTGAATGTGAGAACTGGCACTTCGTAATAGAAACAGAATAGAACTTACTGCAAGTGCTTTCTAAACGTTTTTTTATGGACATTGGGAAATTTGTCAGCACAGAAGCTAGTGGAGCTGCACCTCTGAGGGTAGGGAAAGAATCTGAGCTAAATTTGAATACTGGGAAATTGATAGGGAAGATGCCCTGGGGTCATTTCCTGTTACTTACACCTAACATTCCAGTAATCTTTTTCTAGCTTTACAGTAGTCTATTATTTTGAATTATACTCATTATTACATGGGTTTTCAATCTGAGGGTCATGACCACCCTGTCCTTCTCATGGTGCTACATGGGAGGCGGGTTTCAGTATGGGAAATGTCAAGATCCACTGTATGTATTAATTAATATAGCACCATCGATGTTACTTTAACTCCTCTCAGTAAATTTCTTCTTTTTTGCCTATCTCTCTTCCATGTATATGTCTAGAAGGAAGGGAAGGAGATTCAAAACCATGATTTAGACCTCAAGAAAATGCTGCTTTTGCAGCAAGTGTAGTTAAGTGTTGTTTGTTTTTTAAACTGAAATCCTTATGGAACAAATAAAAAATGTAGGCTTGAAGCAGCACTCAAGTTGACATTTTGTTTAACTGAGTAGCCATTTCGCAAAGCGGTAGCCATGTTAGTCTAGTTCAGCAAAACAAACAAGGAGTCGTGTGGCACTTTTAAAGGCTAACAAATATTGTTTCAATCCTGACAACTGCTTTGATTTTCTGTAACAGTCTGACCTTATCCTATGACTTACACTTCCCTGCAATTATTTTCCTCCCATTCTGTAAGTCCCCATCTTCAAGCATCTGACAAAGTGGAATTTTCTCCAATGAAAGCTCATGCGATAAATAAATTTGTTAGTCTTTAAAAGTGCCACAAGACTCCTTGTTTGAGTAGCCACTGGCAGGCTTATAGGTTTTTACATTGTTTAATGTTTCACACTTGAATTTATTCATTCTGTTACCTGTCTTGGTTTTCTAAAGTCAGTTTTAAACTTCGGTCCAAAACAGGAGCTGGTTTAATCAATTGATTTCTTTTTCTTTTATAATCAGGTTATCACTATTTTTTCTGCCTCTAACTACTATGAAAATGGAAGCAATCGTGGTGCTTATCTCAAACTGAATCCTGATTTGGTACCTCGCTTTGTGCAGTATCAAGTCAGTAAATACACACGCCAACAAACTCTTCACCAGAGGTATAGTAAGAGAGACTCAATCTAATGGATACATATATCAGCATGAATTCAGAATGTGTGAATTGTTCATGTTAGACGTTACACGTACTCACAGAGCCATTTGTTTTACTTGGTTTTCTTTTTTTTAAAGGGATTTAAAATAAAATATGATGACAGATAGAGTCCAACAGTTCTCATTTGATTTTTCTGAGTTATTTGGAATCGATCAAGGAGTTTAATTGTATAAGACAGCCAATGTATAGGATATGTGTCAGGCCTGCTTCACCACTGTATGACACCATTTTTACACTGACGTAAAGCCATGGCATAAAACTGGGGTACTAGTAGTGTGAAACAGGCCCAAGAATTTTGTCAGCACGATTCTACCATGCATGGCACTATGGTCACCTTTTCTAATGTAAAGGACTTATAGCTTGACTGCGTAATGTTTGCCATAAATAACTGAGCCATCAAAAAAGCTCATACAATTCTTTTTGGTTTTTTAATGTCCCTGTTTTAGAAGGGGTACTTGCAAGGTTCCTAAACTGAGATAGTTTGTTACAGAGGATTGCTACAGAATAAACACTGCATATGGAAAAAATTGAAGAAGTAGAGAATTTCAACCCTTTAATTGGTCCACTCTGATTTATTTTCTTCATAGGGTGAGTGTGGTTGAATGGTCAGCATTAAAGTCATTACGAGAGAAACTTTACTCCCGGAGATCGGAACTCATTGCAGCTTTCAGACAGTACGATCCAAATGACACAGGTACTGAAACCGACCACACTCTTCCTTTTTTTTCAACTGAAAGTTATTAGCTCTTGTAACTAAGTTGCCCGCATTGACATCAAATAGGACCAAAAATCCATTCTTTCTAAAATTAAATATCTGGATTTGATTTTATTACTAATATAAAATTTATCGTTATTGTTGTTATTATTTCTTCTGCATATAGGATCACTTCCTGTGGAAAGGCATATAAACATTACATAGAACAAGATTTCCCAGAACCGGAGTGTATCAAGAGTAGTTTGTCTTAATACTTGACACATATCAGGAATTCAGTAAATATTTCAGATGAATAGTATTCACTGAGGAGATTGTAATCTGTAAAATACATGATTAAATGAAGGAAGGGCTTAATTCTGAGAGAGACTGAGTGCCCCCAATTCATATTACAGTCAATAGAGCTAAAATAATCAGCACCTTGTAAGAACGCACTTCAAAGGATTTAGGCCAACGGTTCCCAACCTTTTTATCTTGAGGGCCACAAATATAATTTTTAGAGCCCTGAAGGGCCATCAGTCTATTTACTCAAAATTAAATTAAAATTGGATTAATTAAATTTCAATTAAGGTCAGGGAATTAATTTTAAAAACTTTAATTAATGTAATTGTTAATTTAAAATATTTATTTAAAATTTAAAAACATTTATTTAGGAGAAGGAAAATTTAAAATTAAAAACAGCTTTACATTAAAAATTTTACAATGTAAAAAAATCAAACTCTTAAAAATAGCTCATTTCATGCATCTCTAGTCTAATGTGATTTCTGTGGCTGAAGATCAGAAGGTAACTTATTGATTTCCAGCTCCACGGTCCTCCAACTTCCCTTTCTTTGAGTCTTTTGAGGCTGCTACACTCATTTTTACATAAACTGGTTTATATCTAAACACCAAATCTAAACCCTATATCTAAAAACCATAAAACTTTATACAAAAACTATATCTAAAAGCACAGAGTTCCAAAGTTCAGACAAGGTGGTGCAGGTGCTAAATGTAGTTTAAAAAAACCCAACAACCTGGAAATTACACACAGGTGCAGGCCATTAAATCTACAGATGGCTATAATTTACAGAGTCCTTCTTCCTTCCCTGTGAAGGATTGCTGAGAGAGCTGGGACAGGCTGCTCCTGGGACCAGGTAGTAATTGCCCCCCCCCCCTCCCCTTTCCTCCACGCAACCAGGTAGCAGGTAGCTGCTGCAGTTCCGGGCTGTGTGTGAAGCAGTAAGCAGCTCCCAGCTTGCAGCCACAGCCTGACTCCCTGCTGCGTGCCGGGATCTGGCGGCCGCAGCCGAGATCCCTGACAGCAGCAGGGGAGCACAGGCCACTTGAAAAAGCCCCACCGGCCAACCCATGATTTAGGTCCTAAAAAAGCCTCTCAAAAGGCGTTCTTGGATGCCAGTGAAAGAAATCCAGAAAGCAATCTTCTGGTTGGTCCTACATTACTGTATCTTTGCCCATGCTTATATAAGTACAAGGAAGAGCAGAAGAATATGCCAGAGAATCAAGAATGCATCATAGAGCTCTGCTAGATAGAAGTCTTGTGAAAAATGTCACGGTTTTGTACTTGAGAGGTCTGACAAATGGATCCAAACCATGCTATGTGGCTTTGGATTATAGGAGCTGCCAGAGTTCCCACGGATGAGGTGACAGTCTGAAATATGACCCTGGCTCAGGGAGGTCTTTCACCCTGGACAAGGCATCAGCCACTCCCTTTTTTGTCCAAAGACTGTGCTGTACAGTTAGATTCCATACCTTTGAGTGCACTCAGGAGGAGTGTCAGTCTGCCCTCTACTGAATGGCACACAGGACTTTATTCTACCCCAATTAGGCCCAGTGTGTTTCCTATTGAGTACAACTTTCCTGAAAATCAGGAACTGCACAAAAACCTCTTTCAAGTCAGGAGTGTCTAGAACAGCTTCTCGTATTTCAGCAAAGGATTCTGAAAATGGTGGGGAGCTCCCTTATTCACCTAGGAGCCTGATGGATTTGTATGACCCTATGTAACTCTCTTACAGGAGAGTTTGAAGTGTGGGATATTTTGGTTATCCAGTCTGATCTGCTGCCTGGGGTGGGGAGGCGGGTGGGGCGGGGATCCTCCAGTTACTCTTCGTGTGGGGAGCCATCTCATGCTTCTTGGGAGGTAGGGCTTAAGTGTAACAGTCAATGGCACAGGCTTCTTTCATGGTGAAATGAGTGAATGGGTTGGTATTGAAATCCATCCCTCAGGGCCTTAAGCTTCATACTGAAAGAGGTAATCCAACCAAGAAGTGGGCAGCTAAAGAAACTCAATAAAGTAATTGTTCAGTGTAACAGTTATTTCAAATATATGAAAACTTTAAATATTGTCTAGTTTTTCAGTTGTGGAGAATATTTTTATGAGACCATTCAGCAACTCTTTTGAAAAAAACTCACAAAAATTGCTAGTAGTTAGTATGTGTGTATTTTTGGCATGCATAATTTATAACCATATATGATCCATTTTGACAGGGAGAATTTCTACCAGTGAGTGGGCCTCAGCAGTGGAATCTGTTTTAAATCTGGCTCTCCCTTGGAGGACTCTCCGTTCTCGGTTGGTGCAGCTTGCCCAAGATGGAAGTGTCGAGTATCTTTCGTCTTTTAGTGATTTGGAAATAGAGCCACCTATAAAAGCGGTAAGAGGGGAAAGAGTTGTATCCAGCATTTGCTTGGACATTTTCAAATGTGCTCAGCACTCACAATTGGGGTCAGGTTTGCAAAAGCTGAGTTTCCATGTAGGCAGCTAAATAAAATTATATTTTCTAAAAGAGCCAAACAGGAAGTGAGCTCTGTTAACATCTGTCCATTTATTACCATTTATTAAAGTGACTGAAGGATGTGTCTACATTGTCAATGAAGATCTGATTGTAGTACGGGTACATATATCTTCAGTCCAATTACTTTAAACTGGTAACAGTAGCAGGGAACACATGGTGATGTGGCTTTGTACTTGGGCTAGCCCCCTGAGTGCAAGCCAGCTGCGGATGCCGGGTTCATACTCAAATGACTAGGCTGTGCTGAAGCCCATGCGTCCATTTCTGTTGTTAGCTGTGCTTACTAAATTAAAGTTGCCATGGCTATGCCTACCTGTGCTTCAGCCACACTTTTACTTGCCGTGTACACCCTAAATAGGAGCTCTTGGGTGCTGAACCCTTTCGGATTTCTGGCCCTTAGCTGTAGTGTCTTTCTTAAGAAAGAACAGCAGGGTCACTTTCCAAACACCTTTAAGTTTTGTGTCTTTGAGTCCATAATAGGCAGCATCCCTGTAGATTATCTGCACTTCCATGAATAATCACTGATCATAGCTGTGAAAGGCTCTTTATCCCATTGACAGTTCTCTTAGCCTTCTAGTGGCAGGGCATCTGGCAACGGAAAGGCCGACAGGTACCGTCTGCTACTGTTTGTTCAGAGCCGGGGGAGAAATCACTGCTTGGAATCTATGCTATAGGAGCCTTTTTAGTATTTGAAAATGTATGCTTTATGTATTTGTTTGTTCTTTTAGATTTGTACAGTGTGGCTCCTGTTTGTTAGTCTAACTCAGATCAGGAACGCTTTGCTCATGGTATGTAATTTCAAAATCTTTTTAGGTTCAACCCGCATTGGTGGAAACTCTGTACAGATTCAGAACTGATCTGGAGATAATCTTTAACATCATTGACAAAGATCATTCAGGTACATTAGGGAAATTTCTGATGTTTTTCTACATTTAAAATTGTTTTACTTGACTTCTGCCCTCCCAGCTTCCCTACTTGCCATGAAAACCAGAACTGAGTCTTCTTTCGTTAATTAAAGGCTACATTAAGTCTTTAAATTAAAGCCTATGTAAGAAGAATTTCCGATATACCTTCATCCCTTATGATGGTTTCACCACTTTTTGGTCATCTGTACTTTTTCCTATTTGTCATATCCCGCCCCACCCTCCCCACCATTGTTAATTGTGATGTAAAAATGACGTGTGTATCTGTTGGCCATTACATAGCAAATACATTCAGTGGAGGATAAGTGGCAGAATGCTTTATGAGGGTATACAGGTGAGTTGAATAGTCCATTGCTTCTTTCTTTTGTCTCCTTTAGGTTTAATCTCCATTGAGGAGTTTCGCCAGACATGGAAGCTTTTCAATTCTCATCTCAAAATCGACATCGATGATGAATCCATTGACAACCTAGCCCACAGCATTGATTTCAACAAAGATGGCAGCATTGACTTCAATGAATTTTTAGAGGCCTTTCATGTGGTTAATAAATTTGAAAACAAGCAGAACCAGTGAAGAAGCCAAACTGGTATCAGAGGTTCTTGTCAGGAGCTTGTGTGTCTGCCAGTGATGTTTTGCTGCACTGAGAAACCTAATGGCTGCTTGAGAAAGAAGGGACTGCTTGTTCTGATGAGGCAGTGTGATAAATGTATAAGGCGGAGAATGTACGTTTGTGGAACTCATTGCTCAGTTGGTTGTAAACTGAAGAGCTGCTAACCCTGAGAATACTAATAATGAGAAGGAAGAGGTGAAAAACTTTTAACGACCTTCTTTTAGGGGCTGGCTTGGCTACCTGATGGTAGAGCAGAGCACTGCCGTATTAGCAACTTGTTAGACTCCTGTCCTTGTTTCTCTATCCCTGGGCTATCAGGAACTTGATCACTGCCAACATAACTCCTTTAACCTTGTGGGAAGTTAAGATGATGTTCTCTGTGTGGCTCAGCAACAGTTCTCACTGATGAACAGCATTGATTTACTCTGAAGGAAGTCCTTTCTGGTCCTCCTTGGTAAGATGGTGCTGCCAATGAAGGACATAATAGGGGAAATGCAGGAGTCCTTCAGATGTCTTAAGACTGAAAACTGAGAGGAGAAACACCCATTTACAGAAACTGATTCTATATTTAAACTAGTACTTTGCATGATGCTGATAAATTAAGAATTTCAGCTTACTACTACCTCTTTTACTGTTGTTTACATACATAGCCTACTTAAAGGCAGGTGGTGTCTGCTCGTTACTAATTCCAGCCCTCCCACCCCTGCTCTGGGGCAGTTAATAAGCATCCCTTTGAAAAACCTGCCCTTATGTTGTGGGTTTTTTGGTTTTTTTCTGACTAGGTCTCATTATCATAAACATGGAGATCCATTAAGTTGAAACTCAAAGTATATGTTTACTCTCTTGAATGGGCATAAATGTATGGACAATAACAGTTCAAAGCTCTTCGCTTTCAAAGCAATTAAAAATGTGGCATATTATCCTGCCTTACTGGTCTTGGTGTTTTATGTACCACAGGAGAATGTTGATTTCCTCCATAAACAACTTGGGTGCTTTATTAAGGAGGAATTGACTAAGAAAATGGTGGTAGCTTGATGGCACTGAGCAGGAGATGCTTAAGGATAGCAACGCAAGAGTTCTTGGCTTTGAGCCTCCTATGGAATGGGTTCATGGAACTCAGCTGTACAAAGGGTTTAGATTCCAAGAAAGCAAAGTGTGAGATATTTAAGAAACTTCATGAGCTTGGTGCATTGGGAGGAAGTATTTTAATTTGTGTATGGAACAGTACTGGAACATATTGTGCCATCATTAAATTGCAACCACGGACACTTCCTGTGAATGAGAATAAAAGAAAGAATATTGGGTGGCCAGTGTCACTCTAGAAGGGACTACTTAGTGAAGTTAGTTTAACAGAAGAGTTAGTATTTATGTTTGGAGAAAACTAAACAATATGCAGACAGAAAATGCTTGCAAAAAATTAGAATCAACTAATGTGAGAGGGGAGGACAGGCAAAGTAATAAAGGCCTCTAGGTGAGCTAGTGAAGTCTAACATTAAAATCCGTCTTTAACAACAAAATCTGCTGGCAGTTGAGGCCTAATCCCACTCCCACTGAAGTTTAAGGATATTTTTCCACAGACTGTAGTGAGAGGAGAATCAGTCCCAGTTAGGAGCACTGAAGATCTTGTAAATACTGAATGCAGAAGTATCAGTAAACAAGCATGCCTGGATGACACACATCCCAGGTTTGAAGGCACTTAACGCACGAGTTTACTTCAGCCATTCCCGTTATTTTTTGAACATGGAGAACAAGGAAGGTACAACAGGACTGGAAAAAAACAATTATGGTACAGCACTCCAAAATAGAAAGGAGGGTGGGGAGGAATAATCTGCCAGATATTGTCCTTATTTTTCAGTTGTATGTTTGTATTATATACTTGTATTTTTATATTTTGACGGTTTTAGGTGATTTGACAGTTCACACTTTGTTGTCTATCACATTAATAGACTAGAACTATGCTTGGCCTAAAAGAGTACACTTTAGCCAAACAAAACTCTAATTATTAATTATTTGTAATGGGAATTTTGCTTGAGACAGAAGTACAGGATCTAGGTGTCTTGTTTTTCATTGACTACAACAAACTTTGTGCCAGGCCCATAGTGTTTAGATACTTTGGTGCTTAGTGCTGAGGTATTATAGGTAAACTGAAATCTTTTCCTTCTTGAAACTATTAAAATTGACTACCTCCCATCTCAAAAATGCAAACTTACTTGGAAGAAGTAGTTGAAATAGTACAGCATATGGGCTTTGAATCAAGCCCTATGTGAGCTGACAAAGAAAGAGAGCCTCTACTCATGATCTCCCTTAGCATACTGCATACTTCCATCTTCAGTAGCATTATTTTCTGATAGTGTTGTGCCTCATGGCAATTTGAGATTTAGGGAAGCTTAGTGAGAGACTATTCATTTAAATTGTATTTATCAAAAGTGCTATGGGAATTTAGATTTGTAATAACCGAAATAAAAGATACATTTCTAGAAACATACATACCTCCTAATTAGGACCAAGCCTCCAATTCTTGGAGAAATTGGAAATGAATTATTAATCCAGAAATTTAGAGCCCCTACTGTGCTCAGGTTGTTACCTCAGAAAATCAGAATCGCCTAATAACACTATTCTTAAATCTCTGGGATAAAATTTGTGTGGTCTGCCTACCTAATGGCTTTTCCAGCAACTGTAAAGAAACTCAGACACAGTCCTTTGATTAAGAACTCAGATTACTATATTCTTTGAAAACAAATATATTATTTAAAATAGTTTTTAATACAATGAGATTTAAGGCTGAAAATCATATAAATCTAAGTTATATATTTCACATTTAACTTGGTGCAATTGTTACAGTATATACGGTACACAGGGTGATAGTTGTATTATCAAAACTTACTGCTCTATAACGGTATAGACAAAAACAACAGAAGTCATGTGGCACCTTAATGACTGATGAAATGGGTTGCAACCCAAGAAAGCTTTTGCCCAAATAAATTTGTTAGTCTTTAAGGTGCCACAGTACTATCATTTTTGCTGTACACAGACTAACACGGCTATTCCTCTGGAACTTGTCAGTATACATGGCACTATATTTACTCTGAGGTAAATAGTTTAAACAGTAAAAGTATTTAACATTTCATTACACTTAACACTATAAACTTAATTTATAACATGTAGCTTAACAAATGATTATAAAAATTCTTAACAATCTCCAACATTCAGCAAGAAATTGCAAGGCGGTTGCTGAATAGATACTAAAGCAGGGGCGTCAAACATGTGGCCCATGAACCTCTTCCATCCAGCCCTTGACTGCAGTTGGTGGGACCACAGTCTTTCTGAGGGGGGGGCGGGTCTCGCATACCCAGTGCTCTGCAATGCTGAGTGTGTCAGGTCTCATGATATCACGGAGCGCTGGGTATGCGAGATTGCACTCTGTGAGACCACATTCTCGTCCTGAGAGAGAGGCATCGTGGAGTGCAGTTTTGCATATACAGCAGTCTGCGAAGCCATGTGAGTGCTGTGGTGGACTGATTTATGGTATGTACGGCCCACTTGACGTACATTTAAGTCAAATCTGCCCGGCATAGCAAATGAGTTTGACACCCCCCGTGTAACTAAAGGGAGGGTTTCACTCTCACCACAGGCATTCAGCTTTATTGACAGGTACACCTTCACACACAGAATTAGAACTTACACATCATTCCTGCTATCCCGCTGTTCATCTGGGGGGCGGAGGGGTTCTTCTGCTCTGTCACTGTTGACACAAGGGTCTCCTCTGGGTTAGACGCAGAGCAGGGACTCGGTTAGCCTGATTATCTAAAGCCTCAATTCCCTTGTTCTCCACTCAGTCTTCAGCTAGTTGGTTGCCTTTTTGCCTCACTTTTTTCTTCTGATGTCTTCCTTCTTCCAGCTACCTATCAATCATTACCTCCTCCCAGTCAGTGCAAACTCAGCCTGCCAGCTATTTGTACACTGCAGCAAGGTTGGGGGGGAGGGGGGAGAAGTGTACAATGTGGGGAGTCATCTGGTAGGGGAGGGGGGGCTACATACAAGGGTGATCTGTAGGTAGGGTGCTATTAGAATAATCATAAAGGGAGGATATTCTAAGGACTTTGTAAGGAATGACGTAGGGTGACACTGGTGGGGGGGGAGGGGGAGATGAGAGACGACATTTGTTATCACCAGCCAGTTGTTGAATCTCCTTATCACTAACTTTTATCTATAGTTTAACACTATGTACTGTTTTATATGTCACAAGATGTTTTAGTATTGTCACCATCTCATAGTCAGATAAATAAATTCACTTCTGCCTTTCAGGAATTTAAATTCCTTTTGAGGCTTTTCTGCCAGTTTCTTCCCAACCTTCTACTTGGCACTCTTAAATCATTTGGGACAAAAAAATCTGTGGCTACAAGGTGATAATCTATTTCTTGGCCCTTTCAGAAGCATTGTTTTGGGCTGTTAAGAGCAAATATGAATGCCAATGTTGGAAGCTGATTTTTTTCTGTTCTGTATGGTCATCTACATTGGGTATGGAAATGCAATACCTGCTTACAAAGAATGCTTTGTTGTGTGATGATATTCAATTCAGGCAGACTTCTAAATAATCCCAACTGCATTGGCTGTTGTATTATGTACTTTGTTATATATACACTTTGCTTTCCAAAGTTGGAATTCTAGGCTACTCAGGTTCTTATACTATGCCTCTAGCCTAATATAGCATGCAAAGGATTTTAAGACCATGGGCTATGCTTATGAAGATGTGCATGCTTCTTATACATCTGGGTATTGATCTAATATCTGTCTTGGGGGTATCTAACTGTCACACTGTAATTAATAGGCATTTGCCCAAAAGGGTTCATTATGCTAATGAACAACCCTGCCTCTGGAAAAAATGATGAGCTGTAACTCAGTCACAACAAGCTTTTATTTAAAATAATCATATGGCTGATCTATAGCACATAGAAATATAAACAATTTTAATCAATACTCCTGTTTGACAATAGGCTTCCTAGAATAAATGGAGGTTGTGCATCAAAGGGAACCAGAATTACAACTTTTCTCCTAGTATGTGGACACGTCAGTCTGGGTTTGCTCTTGTGCTGCACTGCAGTATTACAGCATCTCATTCCAGCCCCAGCTGGAATATGGGGGTTCAAAGGTAGATAAAGAATAAAAAAGAGTGGTTGGGAGAAGGTTCTGAAATGTGAGACACTCAAACTAAAAATTAATTAGCTGCCAAAAATGGATACAACTTTCAGGTTGGGGATGTTGTTACATATGCCAGTCCTACCACAGAGCTATGTGAAGGCATTGCCTGAAGGATTTTTTAAAATCTGTCTTCATTTTTCAAAGTGGAGCAAGATGTGAAAACTTATTAATGCTCCTTAGAATTTCTGAAAACAGCTTTTTTTTGTTCCACTTTTGACTTTGGAAAATGTATATTAAAATGCAAATTGTCCAAACAGTAATGTCAACTCATCAAAACGTGTCAGTCCAAAATGTCAAAAAAGGATGTTTTAACACTGTTGAATTTCTTTAGTATTTTCTCCTACGTGACACTTCAGTGGAATAACTCTGATTTCACAAGTGGTGCATTTTTCAGTGGGCAAATGGTTCCATCACAGTTTTCCAGAATTGTGCTAGCCCTAAACAGTATACCAGCGTGGTTAAAAACTCTGGCTGCGGCAGTTGGCTTATAAGTCACTTGTGCTCAAAAGACAGAGCAGCATCTTCACATAGGATACAGGGTAGAAGCAAAGCATATCATCAATTGCAGGAGGTATTCAGTCTGAGAAGAAAACAAGCTGGTATTATGGTACAGTACTGTGGAAGCACATTCTAGAAGAGTGTCCTCTGAGCAACACATGGCAGGTGGCTGGAGGTGCTACAATTCTGCCCCTCATCCCTGTTAGAGCTGATAGCAGTTGCCCACTGAACTTCCTGCCATTCAGTGGGAGGTTGGTGACCTCATTATCAATTCATGCTCAGTCAGGGGAAATAAGGCCTGAGCCCAACCCTGGGTGAGGGAAGGTGCTGATCAGAGAGAAGAGATCCCCAAGTCCCTTTCCTTCATGCTGGTCTCCAACAGGAGAAGAGATCCCCTCTACTGCTGCCAGTTTCTGAGGGGAAAGGAGCTCTGGACTTTTTCCACCATTCCTGCTCTTTGCTGGAAAGGGAGCCCCATCTTTCTACACCCCTCTCCATATCTAGGATGGGCAAAACTCCCTTCTATTTCATGTTGTGCATGAAGGGTCATGCTCTGAGGGCAATTTTAAAAGCAATTTGGGGTCCTTTATAAACAAACAAAACCACAACACTAATTTTATAAATAATATCAGATAGGGTGGAAAAAACAAATTAGAAAATTCCAGCCCAAGGATTTTTTAATAAATACCTTGAAAGATGCATTGCGCTAGAGTTAATTTTAACTTAAGAACTGTGACTCAAAGCAGAATTTATTGGTGAGTAGAAGAAAACCATGGTTAAAGCTTTTTAATCACAACACGTAGTAACAGCCTCTGCTGAGCCACCATTTCTAACATCTGTTTACATCTGAAAAATTATTTTGCATGTCATTACTGTCCAACTTTACACTTACAGCATTTTTAAAAAAAAATTCCAGCGCCTATGAATACAGATGGTGCAAAATAGATGCACTGCATTCTAATTTTTTTTAAAGTATTGATAAGCATACACACACACACACACAGCTATAAGCCACCTAATCCACAATGGGTGGATAGTATGCACCTTTTTTTTCCCTCTCAAGATTGACAGCTGTAGAACTTTGGGCACATACAAAATTTGTAGTCACAGCTGATCCACATCTGCAGTCATAGTCCACAGATCTCTGCATATTTGCAAGGCTCAAGCCATATGTTGCATCTAGCATGAACTGTTTGCCCTAATGATTAACACAGTATATACTGAAAAGCATAGGTCAGTGATATTGGTCACATACTGTCTACCCCTCGCTCCAATGCTAGGAGGGAAAGCTGCCCTGAAATATTTAAGATCTACTTTTTAAAATACATTTTTAAAAATTGCTCCGAGAAGAATCTTCTATTGAGAGCAGGTATTTTTTAAAAAGTAAGCCCATGACACAAGACTGAGCAGGTACGGTGGGGTGGCCCTGCTGAGACATTCTGAACATCATCTACAGAAAACACATACTGTGCATAAACTGCGTATTAAGAGAGCCATGACTGTAACTTCCCAGTTGTTAAAAGTACTAAGAGAAAGCTATGTATGTAAAACAAGTTATTAGGGACAGATGGGATGAGATGGGTTCCGAGTTATTACAGAGAATTCTTTTAGAATTTTCCCCCAGGGCAATTTGACAAAGGCTCTGGGGATTTTTGCCTTCCTCCGTAGCATGGAGCATGATTCAATTGCTGGTGGATTCTCTGTACCTCAGTGTCTTGAAATGATGATTTGAGGACTTTAATAACTTAATTATAGGTTAGAGGTTTATTGCAGGAGTGGATGGGTGAGGTTCTGTGGCCTGATTGCACAGGAGGTCAGACTAGATGATTATACTGGTCCCTTCTGACCTTAAAGTCTATGAATCTGTGTACGTTACCCCTAGCCATAATTTTTTTATGATGATGGTGGGAAACCCAGCTCCAGTAACTTAACCCTCCATGATCCCTGGGTAGCAGTGGCAATTTCCACTGTACTTAAACAACAAAAGTATTCCTCTTATGAACACCCTCTAGCACTCTCTGTATACACCAATAGCCAATTTTTCAAGAGTGCTCAGCTAACAACAGCTATTTCTGTGCTCAGTGGAATCCTCCCATTTATTTCAATGGCCAGTGGATTAGGCTTGGCTTATCCCTGGTAGGGGAAATTAAATGATAGGTTATATATAGTCCTTGGGTTTTTTTTCTCCATTTATGCTGTAAAGAAGCACGGAGACCTAGTAACGTCTATCATGAATTCCTTTATAAAACTAATATCAGAGGTAAACTTCATTATGATAGACAACAGAGTCCTGTGGCACTTTTAAAGACTAACAGATTTATTTATCGCATGAGCTTTCGTGGGAGAAGATCCCACTTCGTCAGACGCTTTGAAGATAGGAAAGTTACAGAGTGGGAGGAAATTAAATGCAGGGGAGTGTATGACATAGCATCAGGTCAGGCTGTAACAGCAAATCAAAATAGGTGTTAGGATTCAAACACTGGGGAACTGCACATATACCGATCAGTAGGTTTGCGGTATAGGGAGGTCTTTATGTGCCCATCGCTAATTTGCACTGTAGTGTCCAGAAAGTCCACAGGACTCTGTTGTCTTTCTACAATAGACTAACACGGCTACCCCTTTGGAATTCATTATGATAGACATCCAACTATCCTTTGTAAAAGAGAACGTGTCTTGGCACTGACACATGCTGTGACTTTGGACAAGTCACTTCATCGCTTTATTTCACCTTCTCCATCTGGAAAGTATTTACTTTCAGGGAAGGTGTGAACATCTTCGCCAAATTCTATTTCCCTGGAGCAAGCTTTTTATTTCGTTAAGCAAGTAACCCACAACTAAGATTAATAGCTATTTGTGCCTGGGCTAATAGGTTTCCTATTTTCTAAGGCTGTCTGAGGATTGATTTTACACTTTGAAAGTGAGGAGGTTAAGTATATAGGCCCCAGCTCAGAACCACTGATTAAACTGGAAAAGGTTGACAAAATTCTCATAACATTAAATAGATGTGTTTGATGCATTTGGGGGACTGGAGGAAAGAATATTATTACAATGAGTCGAGACTGAACCCTAATGCTACCACTATACACAATTTAGTACCACTATATCCATTTTACTATTCTGATCACTGCACCATCTCAGACCAATTTTCTGTTTTCAGACGTGTCTGGTATTTCAAGGCAGTCATGTAGGTGTTTCCTTCCTGACAGCTGCAATCTGCTCTTGCAATAGCATGGCCTGTCACACTAAAACAGTGGATCTCAGTTGGTTCTATTTTCATTCCATTAATGCCCCTGTTTCCAAGACATGAAATGTTCCTTACCCTTCTCTTACTTATTTTCCATAAATTAGTTCCCTGAGTTCCAAGCTGGACATGTCATCCATTTTTAACTTCTCTGGGATGCCTGAGAACCAAATCCACTCTTTGCCAATTAGCTTATCCTAAATAAACTGAAAAAGAAAGATTGTTTGTCTAGCTGGGACAACACACTATAATCAATACTGATTGTTTCATAAACTCCCCTAACACATTTGAATCCTCTCCAGAAAAGGTACTACAAAACACCTCCATGACCCAATTAAGTTTGCCTGTTTCAAAAACAATGATTCCAACAGTGGACGGTACAGATTTCAATACAGTCCTTTAAAACAGAAGGTCAGGATAAATAGGCATCAGATTAGTGACTCAGCCTACAAGTATAAATGGGTTATCAGTCCATTCACTTTGCTGTCCAAAAGTTCCTCAGTTCTCTGTGCTATTTCACCCTTTTGTACTGAACTGTCCCAGACTTCTAAATTACCATAAAAGTATTTTCCCATGACTACAGTTCACTGATTGTTAATACCACTTTTATACAGACTAAAACCCAGCATTTCTAAACCACATATGCCAAGCCAGTTCATATTATCAGTTGTATCTTTAAAATAGATTAAGACCTTCAGCAAAATACTACCATTTAAAAATGTAAATACATCGCTGTGTTCGTAACTTGGCTAAAATCTTACAGTTGTATGCGGTTGAATAGTGGTTTAAAAATGCAGTCTTTCTTCTTCCTACAAAATTTAAACTAAATTTCTGATCGAAGGAATCAAAAACTACTTTGAGAGAGAACCTTCTTGCATCTCAATCAATCAGAGGTCTCAGCATGAAAAGGAAAATGACAGACGTTACCGGAGCTTTATATGAAACCTAATAAAGAGCATATGTAAGTCCCTCATCTGTGAACATGCATACACAGCATAAACTACTTTCCGTGTAAGGTTTGCTTTGTTTAAACTGGAGAAAATTTTATTGTCCTTTAGAAAATGAGCTAATCAATCTCTCAGCACATGTATGAGTGCCATGACTGAACACAAGTACCAACAAGCATGTGCAAGGCACTGACATCAAAATGCATTTGAGCTACTCACCGCTCATCATTACTGTCAACAAGGCCACAAATTCTTTGTCTGGGTAATGTGTGCGCACATATCCACCCTCCCCTCCCCCATCCCATACATCCTATCCAGAAAGGCTGTGCATTCTCATGTTCTCTGGGAAATTCTCTAGCCTAAGATATTATAAGGGATGGCTCTTTTACCTATGGCACTCATCTCTCCAGCCTCCACAAAATTCCTTCTGGGTGTGCATTGCTCTGGAGCATCTTATGGTACACCCAGTGTGTGTGTGTGTTGGGAGGGTGAATTTGGCTCCTGCCACCTCGCTTGTTTGAGACCACAGATTAGGCATCATCATCAGGGTTGGGCAAATGATTTTGTTTCTTTTTCCTTCTCCTGTCGACATATTTTGGAATTAGGAAAACATTTTAAAATGTATGAAATGGAAAATTATTTCCCTGTAGAAGGACTCATAAGTGCTGGTCTAAAGTTCTACTGCACTAGGACCATTTTTCTTCATCATGGTTTG
Source organism: Pelusios castaneus (assembly GCA_007922175.1). Taxonomy (NCBI): domain Eukaryota; kingdom Metazoa; phylum Chordata; order Testudines; family Pelomedusidae; genus Pelusios; species Pelusios castaneus. The sequence goes on from ML685798.1 coordinate 3,559,471, forward strand.
GTACGTAAGGAAAGATCCCACTGAAGGTCACTTATAAGGGTGAGAGACTGGCTGATACAGTTTCTACTTACCCTTTTACTAATGTGCCACTTAGAATCTACTCCAACCCCCTTTTCTGCACTAGTCAATACTTACACCAACGTGTAACTGCAGTTGAGAAAGCTACCTGCTTCCACTGAGAATAAAGCTCTCTTCTGTACTGAACTTCTCTTTCTTTAACATGGCTCTAGCTAATTTGTTCAGCCTATTCCACAGGGGCAAGCCTCACCACTCAGTGGTAAGTCCACAAGGGAAAAAAAATCACAGTCTTCCTCCATTTTGAGCTCATCTGGGTTAAATCACAGGAGGCAGCGCTGTGGCACTGGACATCTAATGTAAACAAATGCAACGAGAGCCTACATATGAAAGTAGCTTCTAAGTATTATCTTGGGTGCTGTTTAAAAGAAAGATTTTTCTATTCAGGAGAACAGCACTAATGTTCTAGTTCAATTTCATGATGAGACAAATGCTCCTTCAAAGGACACAAAACAAACCAATTTTTCCTCTAGTAAATACACATGGTAGTCTGGAAGGGCGATGCTTATGTATCTCTAATCTTCTAGGCCATTTACAGTGGATAAGATGTTAAGTGCAAGGATTCAGAAAGAGAGCTTGAGTGAAGAAGACATCTTTCAGATCTACAGGCAGCTCTTTATTCATTCAGTCAATAGCGTAAAACTGTCTTTAAAAGGTGAAGTCAGAGATAAGTTTCTCCAAAGTTGCATTGGTCCAAGATAGGTAGCTTTCCCCAAGAGAGGTGGCATTTCCTCAAAGACAGGCTACTAATTTATGACAGCCACAATTCTGACCCCATGCTTGACTTCACTGGAATTACTCCTGCAGCATCCTTGTGTAATTAAGATCAAAAGCAGACTCAAGGTATACTAAAAATAATGCCTAGGTATCACATGAAAACTGAATAAATCAGAGGTGGACAACACTAAACTGTGCTTCAACTATTCACATCAACAACTTACAGAAGCCATACTTGAGAGAGAATGTAATTAATTCGAATATACAGAAGAACACACTTTTCTATGTAGGAGACTATGCCACAGGTGCATCTCCCTGCTTGTGTTTTTTGATCTCCGTAAGTGCATAATTCTTAGGAATTTACTTTAAATTGCACAGGTGCACGTAGGGCAGAATAGGCCTAACTTTGTGCACATGTGTCTCAAGGTTCTGGAATTACTTCAGAGTCCATCTTCATTGTTCAGCTGTCCTTTAATGGTTAGTGCTCACACAATAAGTACTGTTTAAATCCTGAGGTAGTATAAGGACATATACATGTTCAGTAATTGAAAGAGAGATGGATACGGAAGAGAGTGGAGAGGTGAAAAAGAGCATCTGAATCTTGCCTTTTTTTCATTGCGAGGCATAGCTTATTGCATCAGGCAGCCTGTGCTGGGCAGGAAATCCTGTAAATAGGTGGTGACAGCTTTTGTTAAGTATGTCATAGTTCCATATGCTCCACTTGGAGCACTGTCATAGAAAAAGTGGCAAATTCCTGTGGCGAGGTCTTGCTCCAAGAAGTCATCAGTTGCTCCAAGTGATTTCTGGTGGGAGGGGGAGGGAGGAGAGAGGAAAAACAAAGGAAGATATTCATGCTCAGAAACAAACCAACCAACCAACCAAAAATCCTAGCAATAACTACTATTGTATCTGCACTGATAATGGAAAACAGTTCTACCTTCTCAAATTCCTTTCCAAAGACTATTGAGGAACACACATTACTTAGAACATTTTTCTTTACCTATACTAGTTCAGTTCTTTTAACTTCCTCTTTAAGGACCTTGGTTTTTTGCATTTCTCTGGCTCCTTACGGCTAGGTATTTTTGTTGTCTCTATTTAAACAGCGGCCCTTTGGTTTTTATGTTTTGGTGAAGTAAAAGATTATTTTAAACAGATACTTACTTGAGGGATCATTCCCCCACTACAACTGCAAAATTGTACCAAAAGAGACTGTATTTCAGTAGTTGCAAGAGGTTTTAATACATTTGCAAAAGATGCTCCTCTTTGAGGAGGGAAAAATAATTGTTCACAAATACTGAAAATGGCAGGGGACACGGTTGCATAGGCAATACCTTCCCAACCCCACCCTTGGATATTACTGGAAATCTGCTATACCCACCTGTTCCTGAAGAAACAGATTGTTAGCCACATGCACTATTCGATCCACGTGGATTATGCCCCCAATGCTGGTCACCTCTATGTCCGACAGCAGTGTGAGAACAAGAATAGCTTCCACCAGCAGCTGCCTGTATTCGGGTTGGGGTACGTGGTTCAATACTGACTCCACATGCACAGCAAACTTGATTTCACAAGGGGTCATCTGGTAGGTTAGGGGAAAGAGAAACAAATAAATGATAGAGGCTATGGCCCCAGATTCTGCAAACACAAACATGTTTGGCTCATGTTAATAGTGCCATGGACATGAATGGGATTAATTGTATGTATAAAGCTAAGCACTTGTAGAACTGTTTGCACAATGAGGGCCTACCAATCCAAAAACTTTCTGAAACTTCTGAAAAGTCTGTTATTCTATTGAAATCTATCAACACACATTGCTTCCATATGGCAATGTTGAACTGCTTGTTACCTTGCAAATTAATTCTTTGATCATGATATTAACCTCACATATTATTTTGTGTAGGCATCTTTTTGAATCACAAGTTTTGTTTATAAAGCAAAAGATACTGCAGAGAGTAAAAACCCCCATCACCTGCTCAGTTTAAGTGAAAGTTATTTCAGACATGCCTATATTGCTGGTAGAGCTTACACTAGTGTGTCTATTTGTGTAAGTACAAAGTATATGTGAATAAAGGCTAAAAAGTAATAAAAGGATGCAGGGGTGGGAGATGTACTGGTCCCCAAACAATGAAGATCCATATGACTGAAGAATGTAAGAAAAATTAACAAGAAAGAACAGAGGAGGCAATCACTCTCCCCAAGGACACAGTATAATAAAGTTTGGAACAGGAACAGAACAGTAAAAGTGTCATGTTTGTTACATCTGTGAGTGATAGATCATCACATCAAACATGGGAATGACATGACATAGCAGTTTTCAGAGACTTGCATGTAGGCCCTATAGTTGGGCCCTATAAAAAGGATAAAGAAAATGAGAGACTTTGGGTTTGTGCTGCAATTACAAGGAATACTGTGTTGTGACTGATTGGAGCCAGCTCCACCCTTGAGCTCCTCCACCTGGCCAGTGGTTTGACTCAAGCAACACTGAGGCTGGTAGCTATATCTCCCTCTTGCAGAGAACTCTCTCTCTCTCTCTCTCTCTGTGATTCTAATTAACAGTAAAATTAGATACTGTCAAGGTCTGACAGGCCTAAACATGAATCCATTAATCCTATTTATTTTTAACTGGCTTGATTGTTTTCCTCCGCAACCCCGCCATCACTTCCACAAAACAATGACTGCAATACACAGAATACTACTACTTCTTTTGCAGCTGCTACCAGCACTAGACTATGGAGTGACTCTATGTTTCAAACAGGAATGTCAAAGGCTACAGTGGGGGGGCACTGATAAAGAATTTTGCTGTCTCTGTCTCTTTCTCAGCCTTGAGCTCTGGCTGTTTCTAGATTTGTTTTGTTTTTCTCATTTTTCTGTCTGGAAACAGGCTCCGTGACCTCGAAAATGTTTTCACCAGAGCAAGGTAATGTACAGCTGGGAGGAGTGCCTTTCTAACCTATCAGAAACTGTATTTGATTCCTGTAACATGAACTAAAGTCTATAAGAGAAGTTGTTGCTACGTCACAGGTTGGAGATTTCCTTTGTTCTCTCCCCGTGAGCGCTCCCGTATACAGATCTATGTAAAGGATTGCTAATTACATTTAAGAGATTTGCATTTTTCCTTGACAGGAATATGCACACATAATTTGCATGCATCAGCAACTTGAAGCCAGACTGTCTAATTTTAGGCCTACTAATCCCAACCATACACTGTTAATTTTGAAAACAGATTTGAAGGAGACTGAATACTTTCCTGCTTTTTCAACCAATTAAATGACAAAGTTTACCAGTTAAAATATTAGAATCATACAGTATTACATTACATAATGTACACATTATGCTTTATAGGAGATGGTATTTGTTTTAATAAAAGAGCAACATCACATGGATATTCATTAATATATAACCATGAGTATGTGCTACCTTGTAAATGGTATAGGCCACAGCAGGACCATAAGAGGTACTCTCATCGGCATACATGAAATTGTGAAAACATGTGGCCTTCTGTACCAAGCACACTGCAAAAATGATTTTCCACTTCACAAGGGTAATGCCACATGTGCAAATTGCCCAACTGAATCAACGTAGCATTTAAGAGCAAGAAAAGAAGGCTTTTATCATGATGAACAAAGAGCTGTCTGGAAACTGATGCTGCAGGAGCAGGTAACAGCTGCTCCTGCACTGAAGAAAGACCTTTGACTATGGAGACAAAGCAGCTCTGATGGTAAGGTGCTATTCAAGAAAAGGCAACGTTGGGACTCAAACATCTCAGAGAGTGGAATGGAAGCATTGTAGGGTTTATGTCTGGGTCATGACAGGGGTGGTAGATAGGTCTCTTCAAAATCTAGGATGGTGAATGAAATGGAAAATTAAAATAAGACATCTTGGTGTAGCACAAATTATCTGCGTTGACAAGGGTTCTTGGAATCACTGAGTCCTATTGATGGACAGTCACAACACACAAAGCAAGCCAGTCTCTAGCACTTGCTCTCTCTTTGGACTGAAACAGTATCTTGCAAAGCCTCTCTCTTCTCACTGGCTTCTGAGATGGTGTAAGAATTGCCAGGGTCGTAGATGTGGGAATAGTGATAGAAATCTGGCAGGTGGGGCTCTTAAATGTCTAGTTAATTTATTTTGTTGCTGGACTATTGTTGTTAGAGTTATTCATTTCATAATTGTAGATTTAAAAGATGTCAGGAGTGATTAATAGATTTTTAAGGCAAAAGGGACTATTGTGATTGCCAGTCTGATGGCTTCTGTAACACAGACCATATGATTTCTTCAAAGCGTCTGACGAAGTGGGATTTTCTCCCAGAAAAGCTCATGCAATAAATAAATTTGTTAGTCTTTAAAAGTGCCACAGGACTCCTTGTTTGTTCATATGATTGCCGTGTATTTCTACTTCAGGCTCAATAGCTGTGCTTGAACTAGGGCATATCTTTCTGAAAAGCATCCAACCTTGATTTTAAGATGTCCAGTGATGGAGAACCCAGCACCACTCTTCGCAAATTGTCCCAATGATTAATTAACCTCACTGTTAAAAACATGCACATCAGTTCTAGTCTGAATTTGTCTATCTTCAACTTCTAACCCTTAGTTCTTGTTATACCTTTCTCTGCTAGACTGAAGAGCCCTCTATTATCAAATTTCTGTTCCTGATTGTCCCCGTCACCTTCTCTTTGATAAGCAAATAGTGCCTAGAGGATGGGATGCAACTTGTCTGTATAAATACCAGTCAAACAAAACAAAAAAAAAAAAAAATATGAAGAAAGAACATAGATTTAAAAAGACAAAATTTGAGTCAACTACATTTCTGGGATTAGTATTTGTTATTTTAGCCATAGTGCTGACTACATTTAATGTCTGCAGTCACAGAATTCTAAATGGGTGTCTGTTTAATTCCAGCAAATTAGGACATTTTCCTAAATTGGCTTGTATTCCCTTTTGTATTTGCCACCCTCTATTTTAATACTTAAAACTGAATTAAATTTAACCTCTCTTTAATAAAAAGTGAATAACTGAATAGGGAAAATTATGAGATAGACTGAACGTGCATTAATCAACAAAAAACATTACACACTGTTGCAATTTTCCTAGAAAATAGAACAATCATGTGATTTGAAGGGATCCAAAAGCCATAGACTGTTTTTAACTTTTTCAAGTGGGAAACCTTGGTTCTGCATTCAAAACATGCTGTAAAGATGAGTGATCAACTCAGTGCAGGGGCAGAGTTCTGATACGCCACTGCCTATGGTTATAAATAATATCTCTTATTAAATGCACAGAGGGAAAAGGATGCAAGTTAAAACTGATGCATAATAAGTGAATGAGGCTCATGTAGTGGTATACCATAGAAATTATATCAACACATTCAAACCTTAGATTTTCTAAATATAGATAATCTTATGTTGTTGAAGTAGAACTGGTATTTTCAAGACATGTATCTGTAAACACCATGAATCTCAGATTAAAATCTGGCACTACACCATTCCTGTCACTCAGACATTCAGCAAAACTGTTAAGATTAAAACTGTAAAATTCCTATTGTAAGCTTAAATTTTAAATATTTAGAACAAAGTATTTGCTTAATGATCCTATTACATAATGTGCTCTAGAATCATACAGCTTTTCATAAAATCTTGGGAAGACCTCTTTATTATGTATACTGTACCTCTCTTGTAGTTGAAGAAGGAAGGACATAGCCATCAATGGACAAGCCATGGCACTAAAAAAAAATATTTCAACACTGATTAATAAACATAATCCTTAATAATATGTCTGAAAACATGTATTACTTTTGACTTTTAAATTCTTTCAGGAAAAGCTCTTCTGATATACGACAAGTTTTTTAAAAAGTGAGCTCATATAAAAATGTTATTTCATTTCTCCCCAAAAGATCAACATATGAGAAGAAAATTATTGGAGGTAAAGTTTGAATGCTATAAATAACCCTCCACCACACTTAAGCTGCAACATAACTATTCAGTGGGAGGGAGGTATTTGAAAAGCAGTAGCAGCTGTAGACCCCTAGAGGTGACAGCACAGCAAATTAGACATGAGCTTGCAATATGAAAGGGTAATTAGAGGAGGGGTTCAAAAAGAAAACCAACAACCTACCAATGCAGAAGCATTGTTATGGACCAGAAAAATGAAGAGCCCCATCTCTTGCCCAGGGGTCAAATACCACCTAGTGTAGGGTCTATGATTTGGGGCACCACAATATAAGTGTCCTTCAAAATGGGCAACAAAAATTACAGAGAGGCTGAACGAACTGGCATATGTGGAAAGAATTAAAAAAACAAAACATATGTAGCTTGGTGAAGGTATGATCATAGGCATGATGGTCATCTAGGCATCTGAAGTCTAGAAACACCAAGAAGGAAAAGGTAGAAGAATTGTCCAGAGGAATAAATGAATGAAAACAAGCAAAGGAAAATACAAGCTTAGTTTGACAAAAAACAGAATTCTATTTGATTCTCAAAAAACCAAACCAAACCAAACAAAAAAGAAGCTTACATGTACAGTATTTCAGGAAAGAAATGGAACAGTATTGTACAAAGGGATCAGGAGAACCAGATGAAAGTCAGGGCATTAGCTTTTTATGTGTGGAAAAACAACAATGAGCAGCTGTTGCCAATGCAGCATTAAGTGTAGCACTCAACCTCAACTAATAAAGGCTTGCTTAATGCCTGTAAATGCACAAACTTTTTGCATATTTAATTCATGGGGAGCATTTAATTTGTTGGTACAAAAGTCATTAAAGTCCAGTGTTTTTCCCCATTGTCTGGCTATTCCTTTAAAAAGAATGTTACGAACCTAAATACAGGATTTTAATATTTATCTGCACCGTTACATTTAAATTGACACTATCTACTTGAAGCCTGGTCAATTCAAAGAAAAAGTTGAAAGGAGGACAGGAAACTGAAGTCGTCCTACAAATTGCAGTTATTTTTAAGGCTCTGTTTGAACTGTAGAATGACTATCAAATAATTGCAACTGAGTTGTGGACCAGACCTAAAAAAGAAATCACAGAAAAGTAATAATGGACCTTTATTAATTGTTTTAGAAAAGCCAGAGAAGACATATTTGTTTAAGAAAAATTGGCTGGAACAATATAAATACTCAAGTATATATGTTATGACTGCTAATTTTTTTTTTGATAATCAGACATTTTGCTCCAATTATATCACAGCCATTATGTGTGGGGCTGACAAACAGCCCAAGCCTCACACACTGTTAGGTCAGATAAATGGGCTTCTCTTGTACTAAGGGGGAAAAAAGTGTGTGGGGCAAACCACAAAATGTATGCACATGTGTGCACTTTGCATAGTAAGCCAAATAAAATCAGAACTGTGGTGGAAACGTCATGAGATCTGCAATTTCTGCAATATTGCAAATTAAGTAGGGCCTTAGTTATTTTACAATTGTATTTTGCTATGTTTTAAATTATTTTCCTCTCTCTAATTTAGCAGTGTCCCTTTAATAAACCTCGTTGATGAAGTCACCAACAACTTGTGTCTTTGCTGGCATGAGCTAAGTCTAAATTTTAGAGTACTCTCAAGGGCTCAGAGCTGCCAGGCGCTGAACACTCTGGCCCTAATCCAGCAACACACAAAAGCAGGTGCATGTTCTCTTTGAAGTCAAAGGGAATTCATTTTTCCCTGTTTCTTAAATCATTCCCTAGTTCAATTACTACATCATATTCAGGAGTAACTGCAGGGATTATTTTTAGTGATGGTAAAGCAAACTAAAAATTGGTTTTAAAAAATATTACAACCCCTATATAACCTTCCCTATTTTTCTGACTTATTTTCTTGAATTCAGGATGTGTGGATTGTGAGCTCTTGAGTGGCAATGGTCATGACCGGTTTAAGATGGAGAACAATGTGAAATGGTAGAACGTAATCATTTGGTTGCAATTTAGTGCTGGGCTTCAGGCAAAGTACATCAGCAAACTGATTCATGAACACATCATGTGAATGGAACTCTTGTGTATTAGACATATTCCTACAAAATACTATAGTTTCCTTACAACGATATTATTATTATTATTATTATTATTATAATATCTTACACACCAGACTCCCAAGATACTATAGAGTACACAGTTCTTCAAAGCATCTGAGGAAGTGGGATTTTCTCCCACGAAAGCTCGTGCAATAAGTAAATTTGTTAGTCTTTAAAGGTGCCACAGGACTCACTCGTTTGTCATACTGTACACAGTCTGCTGCTATTAATTTACCTTCTGAAGGAGTTTCCATACTTTTTGATAGAACCCGACAGGAACTCTGTTAATGGCACCATCAAGCCTTCGTCTGCGGAGCCACTGCCCTTGACGATCACCCCAGCTGATATTTCCAGCAGACCCCGAAGGGGATGAAGTTCTAGTAGGAGATGATGGTATACTGCCCCTCTGCAAGAGACAGGCCATTTAGTAAGTACAACATGCTAACACCCATGTTTGCATGTTACACCATTTTGCTGCAGTTGCAATTCAATGTGGTTTCTAGTGAACAATACTGACTGATTTCTTTTTTTTGATTTTTTTTTAAGATGTTGATGGGATAAGGTCAGTGTTTTTCTTCCACAACAAATCTCTTCACATTTTTACTAATTTGCCTCACTTTCAAAAGGAACCAATGAGCAGTCAGCAAAACAAAATCATCTTGGGCCAAGTAAACCACCGTCTGTGCTCTGTATTTGATTAATTTCTCACAGTGTTTTCCTTCTTTTAGCCTCTCTGTGGCCAGTGAGGGTAGCTTGCTTTCCTGGCATCGTGTGGTCAAAGCTTAAAGTAGTTCTGATAACAGTGCCATCATACTGCAGTTCACTTGGGAACTGTTTAATCTGATTCCAAGGTGTGGGCACAAGTATATTTTAGTACTTGTGGCAGCCCTTCACGCCAGTGTGCTTTTTCACTGAACAACACGGCAGGAAACACACACAAAACACCGTGGCAGGAAACATGCTAAGTGAAGTTGCATAGGTGGATTATATCGAGGGGCTGTCGATTCCATGCCCTGTGTTGCAGACAGCCATGTTGCGGTGTGTATGTGTTCCCCAAAGTTCATGCACAGAGCCTCACCCTCCCCCCACCACAGGCTAGAGGCACCACCACCTCCTTTTGTGAGCCCACGAAGCTACTACTCCCACCACCTCTGATCAGCTGTCACAGAACCTTGGGGCACCAACATTCCATCTTGTTCACGTGAGGCCCAGGTGGATTGAACCTGGTGACATTCTAAACAACAGTTCTCAACCCTGCTCGTGGGTCTGCCACCGCTTCACAGTGACAAACATTCTTGGCAACAGCCTGACAGCCCTGGAATCTTCTTTTATGGAAGAATGACATGAATAACTCAATCCTCCTAAACTATGTGATGCCTAGGCAGCATTCCCATCTTTCTTGGGTTTTTCCAGACATGCAAGCAAGGGTCTCTCTCCTTGCTTCCAATTATCTTTCCTGATACTCATTCTGGGGGTTCGGGCCTCAGAACGTATTGCCTGGTCTTAAAAGGAGGAATCTAAAGAGCAAAGAAAAACGAAAACAACAAGAGCAACCCCTCCCCCCCATATTTTTGGAAAGGAAGCAGCAACTTTTCATAGCTGGACTCCAGCTGCTGGACCAAGTGAGCTAATTTATACTGTATCTGTTGGAACTTTCACAAACGTTTTCAAGTCAACCAACTGAACAAATGAGCCTGTCAGAGCAAATGACAATCATGTAAAAGCTAAGTTTAATGAGTTAAACATCTCCATGCTTCAGTGGACTTCCCTTTTGACTCTAACTTGGAAATACTTAAGAGGCAGGCTCTACTCCATGACCAGAACACTGTGTTATGGATTAGCATGGGATTGCTTGCCTAATGTGGACAGCTTTCTGCACATCATCAGTGTTTAAACACCCTCAGGGCAAAATTGGCACCTTTTAGGGAGCAGTAGTGGTTGGAAGTGCTGTAGAGGCCCTAGCAAGAGTTTCTGAGAGCATTGTGCCCAAAAAGGAGCAAAGAGAGACTCTGCAATGCTATGAGGTGATGCACATGCATATAATCAGCTCTTCTGTCCTCTGCAGAAGAGGAAGAGTCTTGCACTAGCTGTGGTTCTCAACTTGCATAAACTTTCTAGTCAACTGGATTATGCCCAGTTCCATAGTAAGGTTGGGAAGGCTTCTTGCCCATGAAGGGCCAGGCACGTGTGCCTGAAGTTTGTACTGTTTAGAGAGGTGCTCCCTGACAACCTGATTCTACCAGTCCTTTCTCAAAGGAAACCGCTAAGAAACGGTTACTTACCTGTAACTGGTGTTCTTCGAGATGTGTTGCTCATGTACATTCCAACTCAGGTGTGCGCGCGCCGCGTGCACGGTTCACCGGAAGTTTTTTCCCCTAGCACATCCGCAGGGCCGGCTCTCGCCACCAGAGGGCGCCCCACCGCCCCTGTATAAATAACCCTGCCGGCCCTGCTTCCCTCCAGTTCCTTCTAGCGGAATTCCCCTGAGGGGAGGAGGGTGGGTGTTGGAATGTACATGAGCAACACATCTCGAAGAACACCAGTTACAGGTAAGTAACCGTTTCTTCTTCTTCGAGTGATTGCTCATGTCAATTCCAACTCAGGTGATTCCCAAGCCTTACCTTGGAGGAGGGAGGAATTCTATAACCTGGCCGACTGCAGAACCGCTCTGCCGACCGCCGCGTCCTCCCTTGCTTGCTGGGTGAGCGCATAATGGGCAGAAAAGGTGTGAACAGAGGACCACGTTGCTGCCCTGCAAATGTCCAGGATAGGTACTTGCGCTAGGAAGGCTGCCGAGGACGCCTGCGCACGCGTGGAGTGGGCCGTCAGCCTTGGGGGCAGCACCTCCGCCATCTGGTAGCACTGTCTAATACACGCCGTTATCCAGGACGAGAGGCACTGGGCGGATATCGGTTCCCCTTTCATTCTCTCTGCCACCGATACAAAGAGCTGAGATGACTTCCTGAACGGCTTTGTTCTGTCTATATAGAAGGCAAGTGCCCTCCTCACGTCCAGGGTATGCAAGCGCCTCTCTCTCTCTGATGCGTGCGGCTTAGGATAGAACACCGGAAGAAAAATGTCCTGTGAGGTATGGAAGGGGGACACTACTTTTGGCAAAAAGGCCGGGTGCGGTCGTAGCTGCACCTTGTCCTTAAAGAAGAGTGTGTAAGGCGGCTCCGATGTTAAGGCACGCAGCTCGGACACTCTTCTGGCCGACGTGATTGCCACTAGGAAAGCCGTCTTCCAGGAGAGACAGAGTAGGGAGCAGGACGCCATGGGCTCGAACGGGGCTCCCGACAATCTGGAAAGGACCAGGTTCAAGTCCCACTGGGCCACAGGGGGCCTGGTGCACGGGAAGGCTCTATCCAGGCCCTTCAGAAACCGCTTCACCATTGGGTCCGAAAAGAGCGGCTCCTTGGGATCTCTTTCCTGGAAGGCCGAGATGGCGGCTAAATGTACTTTAATCGTGGAGCTAGCCAGACCCGATCGCCTCAGGATCAGGAGGTAATCCAGTACCGTTGGGATGGATGCCGAGGCTGCCTGCACTTCATTGACTTTAGCCCATTCTGTGAATCTCTTCCACTTAGCCTGATACGTGAGCCGTGTTGAGGGCTTTCTGCTACTTAGTAAGATCTCTTGCACCTGCTCTGAGCATTGGCGCTCATCCTTATTCAGCCATTGAGCAGCCACGCCTTGAGATGTAGCACCTTGGGGTTGGGGTGTCTCAAGGCTCCCTGGTTCTGCGATAGCAAGTCCGGGAAGAGGGGCAGGGGAATGGGGGGCACCAACGACATGTCCCTCATCATCGAGAACCAGTGTTGGCGGGGCCATTCCGGTGCTATAAGGATGACCTTCGCCCTGTCCTGTTTCACCTTGAGTAGCACCTTGTGGATGAGGGGCGTTGGCGGGAAGGCGTAGTGCAGATGGTACGACCAGCTGATTGCAAATGCATCTGCTCGCGATCCGGGGTCGCGGTTTCTGAAAGAGCAGAAAATCTCGCACTTCCTGTTGACTGCTGTCGCAAAGAGGTCTATTTGGGGAACTCCCCACCTGCGGAAGATGTCCGCTGTCACATCGTCCCGCAGCGACCACTCGTGCGTCGCAAACCGCCGGCTGAGGCCGTCCGCAATCGAGTTGTGGCGGCCCGGTAAGTACGCTGCCACCAAATGAATTGAGTGCCTTATACAGAAGTTCCACAAATCGATGGCTTCCTCGCATAGAGGTGAGGAGCGGGCCCCGCCCTGCCTGTTCACATAATACATGGCGGTGGTGTTGTCCGTTTGTACCATCACCGCTCTGCCCTTTAGCTCGTTCTGAAATGCCTGGCAGGCCAGGCGTATCGCTCTCAACTCTTTCAAGTTGATGTGCAGCTGGACCTCCGACTGGCCCCACCTCCCTTGGGTCTCGAGTGTGTCCAGGTGCGCCCCCCACCCCAAGTCCGAGGCGTCCGTCACCAGGGTCACCGATGGGGTAGGTTCCTGGAAGGGGAGACCCTCGCAAGCGTTGTCCCGATTGCACCACCAGGGCAGAGTGTCTTGGACATGTCGGGGAACACACACTATGGTATCTAGGGAATCCCTGGCCGGGCGGTATACCTGAGCCAGCCAAGCTTGGAACGGCCTCATCCGGAGGCGGGCATACCTCACCACATAAGTGCACGAGGCCATGTGGCCTAGAAGCCTCAAGCAAGCCCTGACCGAGGTCAGAGGGCAGTCGAATAGGTCCCGGACTAGCTCCCGTATTTTGAGGAATCGAGACTGTGGCAAGAAGGCCCTCGCCTTCTCCGAGTCCAGCAGCGCCCCTATGAATTCTATGCGCTGGGACGGGATCAGGTTGGATTTTTCCTCGTTGATCATGAGGCCCAGGCTGCCGAACGTTACTTGGACCATCTCGAGGTGCGACTCGGTTTCCTGTGGGGAGCGGCCCCTCAAGAGCCAGTCGTCCAGGTACGGGAACACTCGGATGTCGTGCTTCCTCAGGTGGGCTGCTACCACCGCTAGGCATTTTGTAAATACCCTGGGCGCTGCTGCTAGCCCGAAGGGTAGGACCGCAAATTGAAAATGGCGGTGCCCCACCTGAAAACGGAGGAACCGTCTGTGTCGAGGCAGGATCGTGATATGGAAGTACGCATCCTGTAAATCGAGGGCGGCGTACCAATCTCCCGGATCCAGGGATGGGATGATGGAGGCTAGCGAGGTCATTCGGAATTTCCTCTTCTTGAGGAACTTGTTCAGGCCTCGAAGATCTAGGATAGGGCGCATCCCTCCTTTCGGTTTGGGGATTAGGAAATAACGGGAGTAAAACCCCTTCCTCCTCCTGTCTCTTGGAACCTCCTCTATCGCGCCCAGAGCCAGAAGGCGCTCCACCTCTGCGTTGAGGAGGTGTTCGTGAGAGGGGTCCCCGAAGGGGGGCCGGGAAGGGAGGGGAGGGCGGGATGGCGGCATAGCCGAAAATTGGAGCGAGTAACCATGTTTGACCGTGCGCAACACCCACTGGTCCGATGTAATGCGGGACCATGCACGGTAAAACCGGGCTAATCTGTCGCCGAATGGTTGTGAAAGGGGGTGGATCCGTCTTTTTATTGTTACGCCGTCCTCTGGCGTACCCTCAAAAGTTCTTCCTAGGACCCTGCTGATTCCGCGAGCGGTTCCTGGAATTGTCCTGTCTCTGACCGGAGCGGCGGTTGCTGCGGTTTCCGCGCCTGGTCATATCGCCCCTGGGCTGAAAGGGTCTCTGCGGGGGTTGAGGGCGGAACGGCCTTCTCTGCGGGGCCGGGGTATGCAGTCCTAAGGATTTTAACATGGCCCGTGAATCCTTTAGGGTCTGTAACTTGGCGTCGGTTTGAGATGAAAATAGGTCCTGCCCCTCGAAGGGAAGGTCCTGGATCGTCATCTGCACCTCCTGCGGTAGGCCCGATGCCTGGAGCCATGCGCTCCGACGCATGGTGACCCCTGACGCCATGGTTCTGGTAGCGGCGTCTGCCGCGTCTAAAGCTGACTGCAGGAGGGCTTTGGAGACCACTTTGCCCTCCTTCGTCATCGCCGACAGGGCATCCCTCGAATCCTGAGGGACTGTTGTTGAGAGCTTCTCTAGGGCCGCCCACGAGTTAAAGGTATACCGGCTAAGGATAGCCTGCTGGTTTGCTATCCTTAGCTGTAGGCCCCCCGTCGAGTAGACCTTTCTCCCAAACAAGTCTAACTTTTTGGTGTCCCTTGATTTTGGGGAGGGCCCCTGGTGCCCCTGCCGCTCCCTTTCGTTTGCTGCCGCAACCACCAACGAGCCCGGGGGCGGGTGCGTGTAGAAGTGCTCGTGGCCCTTGGCAGGCACAAAGTACTTCCGCTCAACTCTCTTAGCGGTGGGTGGGATCGAGGCGGGTGTTTGCCAAAGGGTCTTTGTGGTATCCCTTATTGTTTTTATTAGGGGTAAGGCCACTCTGGTGGGCCCTTCGGAGGCAAGAATGTCCACCATCGGGTCCTCCTCCTCTGTTACCTCCTCCGCTTGCAGGCCCATATTCCTCGCCACCCTTCTTAGTAGCTCCTGGTGGATCCTGCTGTCATCGGGACGCGAAGCCGGAGCGGCGCCCGCAACTGCCTCGTCCGGTGGGGATGAGGAGGATTCCCCTTGAGCCTCTCCAGGGGACTGGCGCGTTGCTGTTACCGAGCCCGTGGCCCCTTCTGTTACTTGGCTCCGCGCCCCTACTGACTCTTCATCAGAGCCTGGATCCCGGGGAGCACTCATCGACTGCGAGGGCCGTGCCCGGGTGCCCCTCGAGGATGAGCGGCCTGCCCATGAACCCTGGGACTGGTGGTACGCCCATGGGGTCCAGAAGGGCCATTGAGGGGGCATTTGCCATTGGGGCCACTGCTGGGCGGGGCCCCGCCCTTCCCTCTTGCTGGCCTGAAAAGTCTCCGAGCCTTCCTCGGATCCAGAGGAGAAGTGGCTCTGCGGGGACCATGGCGGAGCGGAGCCTGGCGGTGCCGGAGAGCGGTGCCTTGGCTTGTCCGGCACGGTGCGCTTTCCGCTCACTCCTGACAGCTTGCGGTGCCGTGGGGAGCGGTATGGTGGAGCCCCTGCTGCTGCCACAACCATAGGCGGTACCGGGGTGCGGCGCGGCGGAGAACTGCCGGGTCGCGCACGGGTATCCCCCGGCGACCAGGCGCCTTGCTTTGCCGGTGCCGGTGCCGAGGTTGACGGTGCCGGTGCCGGTGCCGGTGCCGGTGCCGCCGGTGCCGCCGGTGCCGGAGAGCGGTGCCATGCAGGTGAGCGGTGCCGGGACGGGGGGATCAGCGGCGTCGGTTTCCCCCTCGAGGAGACGGATGATCTTGGAGACGGCAACGGTGCCCGCACCTCACCGTGGGTCTGCGGTACCGTGTCCTCGATAAGCTCCCTGGCCGCCTCGAATGTCTCCGGCGTGGAGGGAAGCTGGAGGTCCTCCTCCAATATATCCCGCGTCGGGGATGGCTCAGACACCGGACTCGACGGCCCTTGCACCGGTGCCGGAGTCGACGGTGCCGCCGTGCGGGCCGCCTGGGTCGAGTGCCCCGCCTCGGGCCGCACTTTAGACCCCGCCTTGGGCTGCTTGCGGGGCGGTGAGGCGTCCCCTTCCCCCTTCTTCTTCTTTCCCGGTACCGGGGAACGCGAGCGGTGCCGGCGGTGCCCCGCCGTCGGGGCCTGCGGTGCCGCAGGGTGGCGGTGCCGTGGCTCTTTCTCAGAGTCCTTACGTTCCGCCCTACCGGAGCTGGATTCCCCGGCCTCCGCCGGACGGAGGGCTTCCTCCATCATCAGGAGCTTAAGCCTTTGCTCCCTCTCCTTCTGCGTGCGGGACTTGAAGCTCTTACAAATCCTGCACTTGTCCCTCAAATGGGACTCGCCCAGGCACCTCAAGCACGAGGAGTGCGGGTCGTCCTTGGGCATAAACTTACTGCATGCAAGGCAGGCTTTAAAGCCAGGCATGCCCCGGTTCGGGCCCCTTGGCCCGCGCTGATAACCTAACTCTCTATACTAAGAACTAAACTACACTAACTAACTAAGGGAAACAATGCTGGCTACAAGAGCGAGCGAGCTGTTCCAGTGACCGTCAAGGCGGTAAGAAGGAACTGGAGGGAAGCAGGGCCGGCAGGGTTATTTATACAGGGGCGGTGGGGCGCCCTCTGGTGGCGAGAGCCGGCCCTGCGGATGTGCTAGGGGAAAAAACTTCCGGTGAACCGTGCACGCGGCGCGCGCACACCTGAGTTGGAATTGACATGAGCAATCACTCGAAGAAGAACAAAGTTTCTGGAAATTTAGCCTGAGTAAGGTCTGCAGGACCAGAATCAAGAAAACTCCAGACTTGAAATTTAAAATGTAATCTCTCTACTCAACGGCTTTTCCTTCTAATGGAAAAAAAAAAAGTGTTTCTTGTGCTGGTTTGATGCGATATGCTCATTTCTATTGCATGACATCTTGGCTGATGCACAGTCAAGCTTTCCTTCTCTAATTCAGAGGAGATGACATTTAAGTAATGAAAGAGTTCAGCAGGACTGCCAGTGCTGAAGCAATTCAAGCGATGTGGCATCAACACAACCCATTGGGAGTCAGTAGCCCCAAACAGGACTCACTGGCAAAGACTTGTCGAGAAAGAATGACCATTTTTGAGGAAAATCGCCTTGCCTTAGTCATAAAAAAAATGCCAGAAAAGAAAGGACAAACAACTGTCATGCAGAAATTATGGCCCAACCCTGCTCCCAACCCCACCTGCAACATCTGCCAACATGTCTGCGGCTCAAGCATTGGTCACCAAAGTACCCATGTAAAATAAAACCTGCGAAAAAGTTCATCCTTGACCTCAAAGGATTGATGACAAATGACTGTGTGCATATTCACTTCTATACTTTGTCTCTGTTTTGACTAAGCTGCTTACCCAGATCTCATTTAATAACTCTCTACATTTGACTTAAGTGCACTAAGAATATGAGGCCAAAACATGTTTCTCTTTGCAATGGTGTACAAGGCCTGTAAAGCAACTGATCTACTGTGTAGGCAGCAGGCAGACCATGTATAAGCCACAGATACACAGCCTGTGTCAGAAAAGTGCTTTGTGATGGTACATTTCAGAATATCTATGGGGCTTGGGAGGCGTGACGTGCACTGTGGGTCTGCGTACACCTGGACCCACTAGCCAAAGCCAATAGGGGTGGGTGACTGTGAGAAAGTAATGGGGTTTACTGCTCATTTAAGACAGCTAATGGACTCTCTCTGATCTAGCACTGCCCAGTTTCAGGTTTCTGCTGCCCACTGTAGCATGATGGGAATGTGAGAGCCTGATGCAGAGAGGGCATCTAGGGCCTGCAGGTTACTACAGCAAGCCATGTTGGGAACAGGACAAGATATATAAACAGCTCCCTTTCCTCTTTAAAGTGAGAGCTTAGGAAGGAGCAGGAGTTGCTGTTTATCTCTCAGTTAATGGGCCTTGTAGGGAGATGGCTAGCTGTAGAAGAAACTTACACGAGACAAAGCTATAGGTTTAATTAATCTTTGTGTGCTGGACCAAGATTTGACCAAGTAATGTGTGTTAGTGTTGAGAAAGGGCGATATTTATCCTGGACAACAGTGGCCTGTTCAAATCCTATGTAGCATTTAACCCCCCAGACCTTAAATGGTGCTTACATCTGGTGCAAACCTACTAAAAAGGGGAATATTGCACCCAATATACAGCACTTAGTTCAAAATGCAGTGTCTTATTAAGGCTACTTGGTCACTTTGGAGAGCTATTTGGAAATGAAGAAACATTCTATTTTTTAAGTATTAAAACAAAAGAAATGAGTGAATTAATGTTCTTTATTCATTAAGTCAAAAGGCCTAATTTCAAACTCTGATTTGGATCTAGAAGTAAAAGTGAATTTGAAAGGAATCTCATCCAAGTCTCTACTGGAAAAAATTACTCCTCAGTTTTATCACAACAGGGGTGGAATAGAAGGGCAAATTATTACAGTATGTGGAAAATAGCCCAAACTTGGCTCTAACCATTATTATCATCTCTTTCCTTCCATGAACTCAAAATTTATATAACTAAAAATCCTACTGAGAATCTGTTGAGTCAAGTTTATATTTCCACATTGCCTCTAAACGTTTAGGGCTGCCCAGGATTTAGCCACATATTTAGCCAAGCCAAGTAGCTAAACCATCACAACTCTGAAAATGTAAAAATGTGGAAAACAAGACTTCTCTTATAAAGACTGGAAATGAGAAGTGGATCCCCATGAACATGAATGAAACAAAAAGCTAGGCTTAAAAAAAAAAAAATCCCACATAAGAAAAGCTGCAAGATACATGTAAGGCTAGGTTACTCCCTGCAAAGGAGGAAAAGAAATAGACTGCAAATCTCCAAATGGTATTTTACCGTGGACCTGGAAGGGTGCATGCTGCCGAACATGGAATGGCCCCCATAAAAGAACTATAAAACAGAAATTAAAAAAAAAAATTATCAGTCAACCATAATAAACAAACAAGATGAAATGATGCATGAAAAGGCAATGAAAATTAACACATTTTTTTAGTTTAAAAAGAACCATTCTTTGAGTCAAAATGTGCTCTCCCACTGACACAATTTCACTGATATCAGGAAAGTTACTCCTGATTTACAACTAGTGTAAGTGAAATTGCAATCAGACCCTTTATGCTGGAGGCTCTTCAGAGTTTTACGTTCCTCTGTTACCACGCCATCATAAGCTTTCCCCAAAATCTACAGAACAAACATTACAGCATAAAAATCCAAATGAGATTAAAAAAAATGCAGCCGCCTCCACATGATGCAGGGTTGATATTGCAAGCTTATATTTTCTCTTCAGGATCCCTTACAGGGTCTATACCTTATAATTAATGCTAGAAAAATCCCATGCTTCAAATCATGCAAGTTGCAAGCCAAGCTGGTAATGTTTAGCAAAGCCAGTAAGGCAGTTTTCCAAAAGAAATGAATAGATGTTGGTTAACACCTAAGGTATTTCTAATAGCTTTCTTTCTGGTTGAACAATAATGATTCAGACAAGCTGTAAAAGTAACTGGACTGATTTTCAGAATATGGAGAAGCCAAAGAAATCAATAATGGGAGCTGGAGGGGCTAAGAACATTTGAAAAAATCAGCTCCAACATAGCAATAGCCTCCGTCAATGCACTCAAAATGTTCACTGTCAAACTGATGTCTTTAAGAATGGCTTAAAGGTTTTTTCCTTTATACTAAAGGCTGAATATTCCTAATGGCTCAATGAGGTCTACTGGGAATCAGGGTGAATGGAAAAAGTCCACTCTTCACAGCAGGGAAGAAGCCACTCACATACTTTCCTGTGCAGAAATCACATCTCTCTTTCTAAAGTGAAGAATCTCAGGTGACGTTTCTCCACCTTATATTATTAAATTTCCACAGAAAGCCAGAGGAGGCTTTTGGGGTAGGCGAAGCAGGTGCACGCCTAGGGCCCCAAGCTGTAAGGAGTCCCCTTGCCTGTCCCAAAAGCCGTGTCTGCCTCGGTTGGCAGCAGGCGGAGGAGCTGGCCCCTGTGTCTGGGGTTGGTGGGGGGGAGCTGGGGCCAGCAGTGAGCTGGGGCTGTGGGGAGCGGCAGTGCCGGGAATGGTGGTGGGGAGCTGGCGACAGGGGGCCCCGTGGGCCTATACGGGGGCCCCACAGGCCTATGAGGGCCCCGCAATGTGCTTTCACCTAGGGCCCCCAATAGCCAAAGGCCACCTCTGCAGAAAGCCACAACTGTGCTACATCTCTATTGAGAACACCATAATAATGCTGCCCTCTAGTGGCCAGTCAGGTATTCCAAAAGGCAGGACATAATGTGTTCCTTATTTGAAAGGAAATTAAGCCACATATTCACAACTTGCCATCCATACTCTAAATTTGTATAATGCTATGTTGCTAGACCTCTGGAGAGACTGGAACATGGGTTAGTCTGCTTGCAACAACCATCAGCAGTTGTGCAGGCAAAATAGTACCATATTAATTAATTAAATCATTTACTATTTTAATATTAAAGTGGCCTGTCTTCAGAGCATACAAAAAACCTTTTAGCTCTCAAATTCTAGGACAAATATATATAGTGAGGAAGGAAAACATGCATTCTTATTTAGTTCACCTTTTCATCAGCGGGTAACCTCCTATTCATTTGGAATCAAAAATTAGTTATGAAGTTAATCTAAACAAATGTACAAAAATAACCAAGAAGAGTTTCAAAATCATCTGGTTTGTGTTTCTTATTGTATCTTACCATATGCTTACTTACTTCATGAGATTATGTATTAGCAAGAAAGTTTTCTAGTGGTTTTACTGGATAATGACTCTTGAACCTTCTACACAGAAACATGACAGATGGATCTAAGATTTCTCTTCTGAGTGAATCTTTGTATCTGCATCAGCTCAGTTACTGAGTATAGGTTCATCATGCAATGAGATCTGCAAGCAGGGATCTTTACTTTCTCACAGAGAAAGTGAAAAAGTAAAGACCACTGCTTGCAGATCTCATTGCAGGATGAAGCTATACTCAGTAACTGAGCTGGCTCTGCCTTCAGTATTAATTCACCCAAAACCAACAGTTTTCACCAGGAGAAATTAAATCAGGACTTTTTTATTTAGGCCAAATCATTAGGCAAATTTGTTTTGGTTTAAGAATTAAATTTTCACGCCAAAAAGGAACTGAATGTGGTGCTCTCTGAAAAGATGTTTCTGTCAAGCAATCAGCATAGAAAAACTCCTCCAGCTGTCTTGGAATCTTATTTATTCAGTACGTATGTTACTGCATTAATAGGGAGTATCTCACCAATCCCTCTGCCTACTGAGACAAGAAAACACCTCTTGGCTTGCCCTTCCAACCTACAGTAGGCTAAGTAAACCTATGGATCACCTTGATGATTTGTAAGACAGAAAAAACAGTGGTGTAAAAAACAAGAATGAATAGTGTTTGAGCCAAATCTTTATTTTATGCAAATGAGATCTTTATGTAAGTAAGAATGACAGTAACTTGCAGTTGTCCTTAATGGTTCAAACCAGGGGTTGGTTGAAATATGCTAAATTTCAGAATTTTAAAATAAAATAAAAAAAAAATATTTTGAATAAAAAAATGATTTTCTTTCTTCCCGCCCCTGCACCACTTTTTAAAAAACAACCACCACTACTTCAAATAATAAAACAGATAGGAAAAGTTTGCAGTTTATCACGGATGTAATAGTGAAGAGATAAAAAGCAATTTTTGTCTCCAGAGTTTAAAAAGTGACTCATAAATCCTGTGTCGCATAAAGAATACGCAGCAAGGAAGTTCCCCCCCACCTGTTTCATTTCACTCTTCAGTCTGGTAATGCCACTTCTTTCTGTTTTAGTTGCTCCAGTGTGCCCCACTTCATGAATGGAAATTGCAGGACTGGAGGTAGAGGAATCTAAAGGCCGCACTAAAGAAAGAAACAAGGAAGTTTTATAGATTAAACATAGTTATGTTTAAGTCAGCAGTTCCCAACCTTTTCGGCTCCAGGGCCACAGATATACAACTTTGAAGGGCCACCAGCCCCCACTAACAGGCCTCCTCACCCACCCCCCACTGCAGCCAGATGGAAGGAGTTCAGCGAGGAGGCTGAACTGGTCTTCTGGCCCCATGGAAACACACTCTGCCTGGGTCCTTAGGCAGCAGTTCCCTTCTGCAGCCAGCAGGAGGGGAGCTGCAGGCCACTTTGAAAGACCTCGTGGGCTACTTTTGGTCCCCAGACCACAGGTTGGGAACCACTGGTTTAAATAATAATAAAAATACAACTTATAAATTGTATGTAGAAATTAAAGGAAAACCACCTTGTACCTTAGGTCTATGTGCCTGCCGTGATACTTCTTTGCTTCCCATAAGATTAATTTCTAAATATTTTGGCCTGATTTTTCAGGGTCTAAATATGGATTTAGGTGCCAAAGAAGTTCAAATGACAATTAGGAATTCCTATTGATATACCCTTTGAAGTTCAGACAGGCCAGATATTTTTGTTCTCAGTACCCTTCAGCCCTGGCCACATTAGGCATTCTCATTTTAAAAGTCTGCCTACATACCATTAACAGCTTGATATGAGCTGATTTTAGTGCCAGATGTCTGTGTTTTGTGCATATTTAAAACAAATTGATATGCAGTCACCTGACATGATTTGCAAACCTGTGGAAGGATGAATCTTGAAAAATAGTCGACAGGTAGGAAGGAGATAGTGCTCTTTCAATGTCCATTACATGCCCAGCAGAACAAATTGTGCGAACATTGTCTCTCTCTAGCATCTATAAATATTTGCCAATCACAAACATTTTTATCAGCTCTCCATTTTCAGACCCTCATCTATGCTTTAAGTTTAACAATGAGCCTTAATTTTTGTCTATGTGGACATAAGTGAAATCAACCCACATTCCACATTGTATCTGGATTTATGTAGGTACATGAGGTAGGGACACAGCACGAGTTCCACTTCTGTGCCCTTGCACAGGGATCAGACATAGTCTTAGTCCTTGGGCTCAGAGTGATTCTGGCTAGTTCTGCCAGCAACCCTAGCCTATGCTAAACAGGTGGAGGGGAGAGGGCCATACCCTTCCCCGGCTGGGCTTGTACTGAGTGGAGAGCACATATTGCACTCTGTAAAAGGGTGTAGGCAGGGGTGGCTCTGGTTTGCACTTCCAGAGGTTCACTCACTTAACAAGCTTGGAATCTGGACTTCCATGTCTACATCTAGTATAATAAACAAGGAGTCCTGTGGCACTTTTAAAGACTAACAAATGTATCTGGTTTTAGAAGTGTCACAGGACTCCTTGCTTGTTTTACTGAACTAGACAAATTCTAAAGGGGTAGCCGTGTTAGTCTAATATAATATCTCCCAAAGCTCCTACTGAGACACCATGTGCATCTGTCCCACCCCACCACTACAGGGTAGGGGCTGTATCGCCACCTCAAATCCCTATTGCAGCACAATTTTCATTTTAAGGATTGCTCTGCATTCAAAAGTGAAGAGATGACATAACAAGGAAACTCTCTCTACCAGGACAAGGTATGTCACCTGGCTGGTGCATGTGTTGAGGGGCAAGATAGGTTACAAAGAGATCACTCTTTGTACACATGAAAATGCTGGATGAAATCTCACTACAATTCTTAGCCCATCTGACCTGTCTGAGATCGCATATTTCCACAGACGTCTCCAAAAAATGGTTAAGTAGTTGCATGATACTACCGAATTAAAAACTCTATAGTTCAAAATAATATTTGGGGTCTTGAAAATAACAGGCATGTTTGGTTTTGGAGATTAACCCCCCCTGTGTTTCATACAAAATCAGCACCAAACATTTCTGAAGAGGAGACTGTTGCTTATAAAATTTAAAAAGACTCTGCATCTAAATAGCTGTTGCATGTACTAGTTATAATACATTCAAGCAACCAACAGACAACTTACTGCTTCTTTCAACGCCAAATTCTTTCCCACTCAAAATATGATGCAGGAGATTTTTCATATCAAATGGACTTAGATTCATTAAGCTTTCCGATGCTTCTTCACCTAGTAAAAAAATACTATTCTGGATCATTCATACTAGTTTTTCTGGGAAAATAGGGTTAATTTCTAGTTATGTTCTGTTATCCCCCACATGCTCAGGGTTTAACTGACTGCCATATTTGGGGTCAGGAAGGAATTTTCCCCCAGGGCAGATTGGCAAAGGCTGGGGGTGGGGGGAGGGTTGCCTTCCTCTGTAGCATGGGGAATGGCTCAATTGCTGGTGGATTCTCTGTACCTTAAAGTCTTTAAACCATGATTTGAGAACTTTAATAACTCATTCATAGGTTAGAGATTTATTACAGGAGTGGGTGGGTGAGGTTTTGTGGCTGCGTTGTGCAGGTGGTCAGACTAGATGATCATATTGGTCCCCTCTGACCTTAAAGTCTACGAGTCTATTAATGCTTGCTTCTTTAAAAAAAAAAAAAAAAAAAAAAAAAGGCCAGGGGGTGAGGGGGGGAGGGGGGGGAAAAAAGGGGCTGACAAACTTATGAAGAGGTAATCTGCAGAGACGCAACCCTAATTATTATTTGTATGGGGTTTGTGTGAAACCTCATTGACGCTAGTGCGTGCAACAGTTATCCTTCATTAGGACAGATGTAAAAAACAGTTATATTTCCTTTATGAAATAACATAGCTGAAACAACAGGAGCCATCATTCAAAATACAGACCACATGCAAGACTGCTGGTCTGGAATTTGAACTGTGCGGGCAGAGTTTTTTAGGAACGAGTGCAAATGCAGTTGGGCAGGGTAGCGTTTGATGGAATTGTTCATCTAAGAGATAGAAGCAGGAAAAACACTGCAGAAGCAGATAGAGACAATAACAAGGAACCACCAGAGATGGTCAGAGAAGCGTTTGTAGCATGACCCCGAGAAAAAGTTATGCGAGAGAGCTTTTGGACAGTATGTGGCGGTAAGGGGGCTTGGAACCATGAACAAAGAAACGGTCGCCCGCTGTTTCATTCCTACTGTGTTGTGGAAAACAGGACTTCATATGCTTTTTCTAAACGAACAGAATTGCATCAAAACAAAATTTCTGACTCCACCATCAACTTCTTCTCCTACTGGAAACAACCCAAAAGTTTCCAAATCCTGGCTAACTCACACTGGTTTTAGCAGTTCACTGGAGCCGGTGGGGGAAGGAGCACAAGCCTCTGCCCAGAGATAGAAAAATTGGGAAGTCTGTCAGCTGCTGCTGACAGAAAGATTCCCACAATGGATTCACTTAGTGTGTCCTAGACACTGAGACCACCTAGATCAGAGAAATCTGGGCACATTCCAAGTCCATTCAGAAGCAGCATGAAGATTTGACAATGATTTGATACTAATTTATTTTATGACTTCTGACAGCTGCTACTGTTACTGTTACACAGGACTGTAACCCCTTTAGATTTACTGTTTGGAGAGTATTTCAGGCATTTATGGATTTCCCTGCACCTTTACTGTCTCCTTCAGTGGCAAACTTCAAGGCTGTATTAGCTGTGCAGCTCATCTATTTAATTCCCATATGTAATAGGACAGGAGTAACATCACAGAGTAGTTCCCATATATCCCCTTTGGGAAGTCAATAAAATAAAATTAAAGATAAAATCTTGTCAATATTCAGAAATTTAGATAGAACTCTACTGCATTCAGGATTGCAGAGTGTGTGGGGGCAGGGAAGGATGAATGACTCTGCCTAACTTTGCAATTGGTATGAAGTCACTTCAAATAGAAATTCCAAAAGCATTCAAGTCTCATTGAAAGTCAGGGTATGTCTAGACGACAAGCTCTACAGATGCATCACTGTACCGTTATAGGGTACAATAGACATTACTTCTCCTGAAAGGTCTGTTCCATAGCTGTAGTAAATCTGCCCCTTAAGATGTGGAAGCCAAGTCAATGGAAGAAATCTTCTGTTGTCCTAGTGGAGTCTATAGTGGGGTTAGTCTGGCCTAACTACTTAGCCCAGGGCATTATTCAGTGGCCTGAGCACTCTAGCATTGTCAACCTGTTTTAGTTGTAGACCAGGCCACAGTGCGACTTAGGGGAACCTAAGGGCTTGGCTACCCAGCCCTGCCACTCAGACTTTGGGGTGCAAACTGCAGCTCACAGTAGTGCACTGTGCTGTAACTGCCCTTTGTGGACACTGCAGGCATGAACTAAAACATATCTAGTTCATATCAACATAGCCCTCATTAAACAGAGCTAAATTAAGGCAAACTAGGGACCCTTTATTTAGTTCATGTCTACAGCATCCACATGGGGGAGTCACAGCACACTAATGTGGGCTGTGATTTGTAAGACATAGTGAACTGCAGGGCCATGTCAACATAACCTAAATGCCTAGCTCACTTTTGAAAAGGAGTGTACATACTTCCTTATGTAAAAAGGATGCCAGGAATGCAGATTATTTTCAACATCTGTAACTGTGTGTTGGATAATGGATTTCATTAAAAAACAAATTTTGTCTCAGCTGAGCTTTCTTGGGGAAATAAAAGCTAAAACTGTGTGCGCGCACAGACACAGACACAGACTCGAATTAAACACAGAATTATTAAATTAGGATTTTTACAGCCACAGTTTTACAGTTACTTTGCAGTACTTATTGAAAGGAGGATTTTGATATTTAAGGAAAAGGGATATGTTAAAAGTAAGCCTTTGTAACTGAAATATTGGCCATTGGGGGTGGGGAGAGGAGAGAGATTTGTTCACTTCAGTATTACAGGACAGCTAATCTTACCTGAACAGTTCAAACTGCGAACCAGCTCAGTAGCCATCACCTGAATTATTAGTCCAATGCGGAGTCGGAGCATCTCTGCAAAAAGGCTGGGCTGCGACCGGACGTACATAGCTAAATACACCATTATCTCCTGGCATGAGCAAATGAACAAAGGGTATCCATTCAGGGGCATTCATTATAACTCTTGCCAGTACCAGACAACAATAGAAACAAAAGACACAGCTTGAAAAAAGACAACTCATGCGTTTTATACCTGTGTAAGGACAGCAATACTGATGTCTTCCCCACTGGCTTCATAAATAAGTTTAGACAATTCCTCAGGTGGAAGAGGGCTATGGAAAGTGAACCAAACAATTAGGAGCTATGTTCCCGCTAACCTGCGTGGGTGACACCCAGGCACCTATCAGATTCCCGTGAAGCCCAACCCCACAGCTCGTCTTCTACTCAGCCCGATCTTCCCCCGCGGCTCTCCCCCCTTCTCTCTCCCCCAGCCCGATCTTCCCCTGCGGCTCTCCCCCCTTCTCTCTCCCCCAGCCCAATCTTGCCCCGCGGCTCTCCCTCCTCCTCTCTCCCCCAGCCAGATCTTCCCCCGCGGCTCTCCCTCCTCCTCTCTCCCCCAGCTCGATCTTCCCTCATGGCTCTCCCTCCTTCTCTCTCCCCCAGGCTGATTTTATCCCCATTCATAAGACAAGACATTCATGACCACATGGCAAAATACTATGAGGTTTAGATGATGGTAGAGGCTAAATAGGCAGCAACTGTCATCGTTTCACATTTGTTTAGTAAATTAATAAAACTACAGTATTTCAGTTTAACATTTTTATTAAAGCTTGGAAAAAAAAAAAAGACAACATCTCTGCATTTCTTTTGAATTAAGATACTTAGGGATGCTGATGCTTCCAGTACCAAAAAACTGTTGCCCATGCGGCACCATACCTCATAAATTGCCGCTCAATGAGTACCATAATTTGCTCAGCTGCATCATCAGCTTAGAGGGAACATTGGTTAGGAGTGTCTAGAACGCCTGCTATTTTCTACATGCACCCGCTGTATGGATATGGAAATTTTGATTTGAAGTATGTAACTTAAAATACACTGAAACAACTTTGTCTTTATAGGCCTTCTGGATTGCCAACCTGCGATTCCTTCTGAAAACAACAGTTAATAACTCGAAAACACGACAACAGCAGTAGGAACCCTGAAACAGAAGACATCCAGACTGAAACAAAGCTAACACTTACGCGGTAATAGTTTTTTCACGTGGCTCAGGTGGCAGGCCCACTGTAAGCTGCTTGTGATGTGACAGAAGGTCTGTACATGCCTATTATGGTACAATATAGAAAGTAAAAGAGCACACTGTTAAGATATATGGCAACAGTAATTTTATTTAATTAAAGAAAAAGATTTTCTTCAGTAATTCATCTGAGTATTTGGATATGCTAATGAACATACAACTCAGAGGCCAATCTTTAGCTGTTGTGGATTAAATGTACATTAATGCAGAAGTCAATGTAGATTTGACAATTTCACCTTCAATGATGCTGGCTCAAATCCGTGGAGTATTCTAAGCCTTCCTATAATACTATTACTTTGTTATTTACAAGATAGAATAGAAAAAGAATGACTCTCTCTGTATATGTATATGAGAGAGAGAGATTATTACAGCTAGAAGTCCTCTGAACAGTTGTATCCTTTCAAAAAAAGATTCACGGTTTATATTATACTGTCCTATAGTCAGTTTAGGCTCTTGAATTCACTTCCAAATGGGCACTGCCTCCCTGGCCTGCTGTATGTTACCTTCTTTATGATGATCTTTGTGCAAATATGCTGCTGATGTTTAATTCAACTGTTAGAAGGCCCTGAGTCAAAGCCCATGGAGAGCAGAACAACGTTTCCCTGAGAACTAATCACAACCTCTTGTCATCCTCACCCCCACTCCATTATCAAAGTCCTCAGATATGAATTTATATATTTTTCCATGCTCAGGTGGTCCTTCATGTTCCCGCTAGGGAGACAGGAAAAGAAGATGCCCAACACTTTGGGAAATGGCGCAGTGCAACTCTAACAAATCGTTTGCTATAGCCTTTGTGCGCATGATGGCCAAAGCTCTGCAAAGCCACTGCGCAGGATGAAAGGCAAGCCTAAAAGGGCTAGAAATGAGAGCAATATGCAAATCACAAAAGCTTTCTATAAACAGGTAGAAGCAGGGAAATTGAGACTTATTTATAACAACCAAAAGTAAATCATTTTTAATGATCAAGATGAAATCAATGAGTCTGCAACTGATCTCTCTGGTTTTCCTTAAATAATTCCAGATGTTCTGCCATACCTGTACATTTCAATGTACTTGGACTTTGGACAAGGGACTATCTTTTTGTACTGACCCATGATTTCCCTGCCATTGCATGGGGCTCAGGCACTGGTCCACCTCACCTGCACCTGTGGCACATAACAGCCTAGTCTCCAGTGAATGGCTATACTTTGGTCTAATTATGATTGTTGGGTTTAGTGTGTGGGTGCTGGTGGCCTATGATGTACAGGAGGTCAGTCTAGATGATCTGGTGGTCCCTTCTGGCCTTAAATTTTGTGACTGTGGTGCCAAGACACGCTGGTAACAAAAATTAAATTATTATAATCAAGACACCTTAAAAAAAAAAAAAAGCATCACCTAACCTCCTCCAATACTGCAGCAGAACCTTTCTAGTCTCACTTCACTAATCTACAATCCACAATTCTCAAAAGAACCAGACAGCACCACTCAGATTTTTACCTTTCTCAGTGAAGTTCAAAGGCAGACACATTGTCCTAAGGTTTCATATTTCTAAGTCTACAGTGTTCTTTTAAAATATACTACTGCATACTATTTGCTTTGAGACTCTGGTTTTACATTCCATCAGTATGGGGTAAATATAAGCCACAGTGCAATCTGGTTTTTGAGTGTTAATAGATAAACTATTTAAGAATATCTGTTTCTGGGCACACAGGAGAGAATCTGAAGAAACTGGTAATATTTGTGTTCGTTATACCTCAGCCAGGACTTCCACTCTCTTTCTGAGTATGCCAGAGATGTAACGAATTAACCCCCACTCTTGATTCAGGCCTGCCTTGCTGTAGAGCTCATTGAGTAGGCAATGAATGGTGACTCCATACTGTCCATTCAGCTCTGTATCCCAGTCTGGACCTCTGCCGGAAGAAAAGCAGAAATGATAACTTTGGTGTCTAGAAGCAAACACAGATTTCTAACAACCCTCCATGCGGAGACATGACAGGTGGTTGAAAGTAGGAAACTGGACTCTCCTAAGCATTCGATCCTGCAGGATGCTGAGCAATCTGGCCCTTGATCCAACAGATCACTAGGGAAGGAATTCACAAGCATGGAAGGCAATTAGGCATCCATTAGAAGTCAATAGGGTTTGGGCACATAAATCTCTTTCAAAATCCAAACTTACATGCTTGCTTAAAGTTAGTAATGTGAGTAGTCTCAATGAAGTCAACAGAACTACTCTCATGTTTTAACTTAAAGGTTTGTTTAGACACATCACTGGATCGGGACCCAAGTACTCAGCATCTTGCAGAACGAAGTCCAGTATCAGCACCCTTCATCGACAGTTCTGAAGATTGCATTCGTTTCTTAGATGTGGCAGGGGTTTCCAATAGATTTTTTTTCATGTTGCCTTTTCCCAAGTTATCAAATTTCCACACCTTGCTCTATTAGATTTGAGGTCTTCTGTGCATCAGAAGAAAGTGATAATGCTACTGCTATCGCGGTGAAGATATTGAAAGAGGGAGTGATCATATTTTTGCGACTGTGTTTGGGTTTTGAGAATTCTTGCAATATGTCATAGGGATCCAGACAGCCTGGAGAAAACTTCTGGAGATTATACAAATGCAATAATAGTGCCATGCTTCTTAGGGAACAACATCTTTCAGATTTCTAAACAGATGGAAAGAACGAACATGAAAAGTTCAGATAAACTTTTTTGGTCATCTCCAGTGCTCTTGACTCACTCCAAAAGCACCATAATGGTGAAGAACTTGGCTCCCTGTTGATTGTGCTTTCTAATATTACCACAGAGGCCCCCAACTAATTTTGGTGGTAAGTAATGCATTATAGGGGCTTGCCTTTGGAAAGATGATGATGCTGTAACACAGGGAGGAAAGAGGATATTATATCTATTCAGGCAGGCAGGAAGGTTCCTCAGTAGAAATGTGGTGGGATCATGCTGTAAAGGGCCAGGGAGAAAAATAAAGCAGCTAGACATATGCTCAGAAAGAGTCCAGATCCCAGAAAGCCTTGCTGTGAGAAGCAAAATACAGAAGTAAACAAAAGATCATGTGAGCTATTAGATCATATGAACTATTAGGTCATGTGAGCTATTAGGTCATATGTGCTATTAGGTCAGCCCAGCAATGGATGATGTATGCTCCATCCTTAAGTTCTCTCAATATCCTTTAGTATTCAATATCTCTCTCTCTCAATATCCTTTAGTATTTCTTCAACATAAAAAAAATTACTCTGTACTAGTAAATACACTCTTACAAGACTGTTGTTGGATTACATTTGTTTTGTTCTCATCAACGTTGTTTAGTCATTGGGCTATTTCACTATATTTAGCAGCTCCAATTAGATACTCCCAGAAGTGTTTTGAGGAGTATTGGATTTTAGCCAATGCATCACTTTATCATGCAAGAAAAATCTGAATTAAAAGTACATTTGTACTCTAAACAAATAAATGATCCTCTTTTACATACTGAAAAATAATAAAGTGTAAAGATTCTCACCAAAAGTCCATGTACCTACCTACTTGTGTATAAAAATTCTACAGCAACTACTTGTGACCTTCCTGGTACACAATAATATTGAATTGTATTAATATTGTATTAATATTGTATTTGTACACAGAGGATTTATATATTTGATTTCAGTGAGCTTTGTTCCAAAACTCAAGTACCAGTCCAAATTCTTATGCTAAACGATTCTTCATCAAGCCCTTGCGTTCCTATCTCTATCACCTAAAATCTGTTCATATATGTATTGGTGTACTTAAAGGAACCTGTAAATATCCTTATAAAACACAAACTATTAAAATAGACAAATGTTTAAGGAATCATTGCTTTGTTTGGGGGACTTGTGATGGAATTTTTAGACAAGTTGAAGAGACAATTCAGAAAACCTATGATAACTTACTTTATTATATACAAGATGTATAATATATCTGCTTGATCATGTAGAGTTTGGCACTCCTTCAACTGTTCAACTAACTTCTCACAATCCAAATCACCATGATCATCTTTGGGTAAATGCAAAACAGCTTCAGGATCCTCATCATCAGGGACAGAAGAGATAAAAAATAAAATAAAATAAAATAAAAAAATCAACAAGAGCATGAGAGAACTAGTAGACGGAATCTTCTAATTCACTAAGATCTGTCTAGCTACTGGAGTAGACACAGGGCACAGTAATGCAATTTCTTATTTGAAATGTAGATGCACCATGTTGGTTGCATCGACCTACAGTAAAGATGGTGATTAATCTCAGAAAACATAGCAACTAGAATGGAACATTCCCTCTACTGTCATGGGTACCTCTGGTCCACTGACTCAGCAAAGATATTATAATGTGAGAAGGACTAAAGAAAGACTAAAGGTTAAAGAAACAAGACATTTTGTAAGAGCAGGAAACAAACAAAAAGACTTGCCTGTCATTTGTTACTAACTTTGTGTGTCTGTGTATGGGAACTGATTTAATAATTTTTTATACTAACACATTTTGGTAAAATCAAGTAAAAGTAGATTGCCCACCAAATTCTGTTGATTTCTTCACCTGTACTTCTCAATAATGCTTTCTAAGTGAAGATATTTCCATTAGAAATTTCTTAAGCTTTCTAAGTAACGTATACAATGAATTGATAATATATGACAGCAAATTAGTTCAGGGAAAATTGTGTTAGATGGAAGTTCTTCTGTTTAATAAACTGTTGGATGCTACAGAACTAATATGCTCAGGACCATAGCCTTTTGCTGTGTACGTACATGAATAGATGGACTCAGGGGAATCCTGAAAGGGGTGATATCCTGTCCTTCCAAGATATGAAACCATTCTGCAGCTAACAGTGCA
The DNA here is from genome assembly GCA_007922175.1 of Pelusios castaneus. Lineage (NCBI taxonomy): Eukaryota > Metazoa > Chordata > Testudines > Pelomedusidae > Pelusios > Pelusios castaneus. The sequence goes on from ML685798.1 coordinate 3,592,628, forward strand.
CTCTTAGGACTTCAGCAGCCTCTACTGGAGTTACATCTCCATCCTGGTAGGTTTGGCTGGTGAAGCCACATAACCATCAGCCATGCCCTGTCCTTTCACAAGTCTCCCTCCTCACACACTACTGTGAACTGAACTGCTAGGAGAAAAGCTGCCTGGTGGATGAGGAGTGCAGACTATACTGTAAGTTCCCAATATGGTATCCCTCCATTGCTTTGCTCCCACTGCCTTTCATCCTTACATGCCTATGAAGCAGGTGGAGCAGCGTTTGCCTCTAAAAGATAATTACAAGTTATTTTATTATTTGTTTGGCTAATGCTAAAGGAAGCATTTCATTCTGTAATCTACAATTAACTATTATCTTCAAACAAAAACCCCTGTAATGGCCAAAAATTATTCCAAATACAATCTTCCAACACATGCTATATAACCATTCCACCAACTCACCTTCACTTCAAGAGGATGTGGGGAATCAACAAGATTTAGCGATTTCCGGTGAGTGTTCAAAACTTTAGTTGGCAGAGACATAGAAACGCCTGAAAAGCAAAACAATCTAAAACAACATGCAAAGGAAATGCAACATTTGGTAAAAAGAATTTATGCTGGGTGAAAATATTAGAAACACCTCCAGCAATCAGATTGCAAGAGCCATGATGTCTGGGATCTGATGCACACCACTTCCAAACTAAGCTTCACATTAAGGGTTTGTTTGGGTTTTTTTTTAAATCCCCTTAAATTGTGATTGTTCTAATGAGATTTATAGTAGGTAACAACCAAAGCCTAGAGCAGAATCAGGGCCCCCTTGTACTATGTTCTGTACTAGGTTCTATACCAACACCTCCTAAAAGGCAGTTTATGCTCCAAGAATCTTACAGTCTAACGACCCCAATCTAGCACAGCACTTAAAAGTGTGTTTAACTCTAAACATAGGTAGTCCCACTAAGGCACTCAAAGTTAAGCGTGTGCATTCCGTGATAGGGGTCAAGAAGAGTGAAATACTAGCAGCAAATGATCAGGGTAATGAAAGGCAAACACCTGATTAATTTCACATTGTTTTTACCATGGTCCCAGGCCAGGCTACATGTGAATAATGCGACAAAGATAATAAATTTGTACAATACTAATATATTAATATTGCAATACTAAAATAGAGTATTATAGTGCTAAAATACGATAGATCGATAGGGCCTGATCCAATATCCAGTGGAGTCAATGGGAGTCTTCCCATTAACTCCAATGGCAACTGGATTTATATATTCATTACATGTCTATTTACTGATGGGGTAGCTGGTAAGTTATCTAACAGCCTTTCAATCTATCCATTATCGACACAATATTGTTTATGATGCAGCTCTTTTTTCTAATTTATTCAAGCCTACCAAAATTTCCCAGTGTTAACAAAGATGTTTTGTTTCACAAAGTCCTTACTAAAAACAAAAGAAGTGTTCAGTCCATTTTAAAATGACACAAATGTAAAAATTGAATATATCCAATCACACTGTTATATCCCATTCCCCTTGTCTTTATCTAGCTTTTGTTATTTTAGGGTCTAGTTAAGGACAGGAGCTGCAAATACGAGCACAAAATAATTCCAATTAATTGGTCTAGATGCACCTGCTTTCATATTGTCCTTTTAGATTAAATGGTTTGATTCTGTGGCATGTTAACTGCAATTATTGTGAAATGACGCACAATTATAGGAATAATTCAGCAATTACACTGAAAATTGAGTATCACACTGCCTAGTTACTTTTTAGCAACAGCAACTTACTTGTGTTACAATTTGTCAAATTCTGCTTATTTACATGTATCACATTTATCATCCAGTAAGAATTAAAAATCAGAGAAAACATACTTGGAACATCCAAACCCTTTTCCTTGGCCATAATTGAGAGTATCTCTCGCATGGAGTGAGCAGCACTGAATACATGAGGCTGATTAGCAGTCTTTGAAGTTGGCGGCAGGTAGGACTTAAGCACTGTGCTTTGCAGCATAACGTTTATATACTGGTCCAGCTCATCTTGGCTTTCTGAAGAGATACCCGGATAGAAAAGACTTATTGAAACAAGTGATTGGAAATAGTTACATGTGCTTCCTTTTTGAGGCACAATATCTTTCTTCCATTGAAAAATAACAGAAAGGCAAAAAGGTCAGAGGCCAGAGACTACATAGTAAAGGGACTCTGCCAACTTGATGTTTTAATTAGAGTTGGGAAAATAAAAGGCTTCTAATAGATCTTTTAAGTAGTCTATCCTGGATTTTTTCCCACCAAAAACGGGAGAAGGTAAGAGGGGTGGTTCTCCAGCTGACGTATAGAAAGATCTTTCAACGGTGCCAAGTGCAACACTACATCACGTATGTTCATTCACATACTTCTCACTTCACTTTTGGTTCGGCTGCTGCTGTTACTGGCACAACATCCTCTTATGAGGGCTGGAGAAGAATATGCATATGAGCTCCCACCCAAAGACATACATGAATATTGCCATCATACTATTCCGAGACATACGGCAACTGACCATTAACTGTCAACGGCACAAAGTGAATAGTGAAAAGAAAGATCTGTCTTCTGCCCTCTAAATTCAGTATTATTAGAAACATAATTATAGAAAGTGTAGGGGGCACAATGCTTTCAAGTTAAAGATTGTTACCTTTGTCACAGAAACCCTCTGGATAGCTTTCTAATTCATATACACTTTCAGGACTATCAAAGCCATCGTCGGGATCATCAAATAGTTTTCCATCACAGTCCGGATCCAGGAAGCTCAGATGTGTATAGAACGAGGTGGTAAGAAAATCCGACAGTTTGCCTAGCTTTACCCTGCAAACCAGAAATCACGTAAAAAAGGATTAACATCTTTTCATTTTCATATTGCACTGTGCTTCATTGGACAACCCTGGAAACCCTTTCAAAATTCACTCCGGCCCCACTGCCACATACACATTTGGTAATTAGGCAATAATTGGTACCAGCCAAGAGTCAGGACAATAAGTGTGCCCAGTAAATAATCACAGATCTGGCGAATAGTGCTGACGCTATTATTATTTATTTGGATTATGGTAGTGGCAAAGGCCCAAAGCAAGTTAAGCATGTGCAATGAATTGTACCTATATATAACAAGAGAGAGAATTTTATCTTTTTGGAGTAGAATCTAATTCTCCCAGAATGCCATGTGATTAATGGATATGAGTTCAGCGCCACTGAGATCATGGGTTCAGTATCCTTTGATAAAAAGTGAAAGCCAATTTAAAGCTAATTTAATACACAGAGAAATGCCAATAGTGGGTAGCAGAAAACGAGTGTGCAAACAGACAAATAAGCACCATATAAAATTAATTTTATTTATAACCTAATTTGTTGGGGGGGGGGGGGGAAAAAAGACTGTATATACATCATATGTACACATATCAAATGAACATTTAATTTAAAAAATTGATAAGTATTTTAATTAACTTGTTTTTTAAACCATGTTTCTTAAAAAAAAGTCACAAATCCCCAACTTCCAAGATAAATGCCCGATTAAAATCTAATTTCCAAAGACCAAGCTGTTAATAAAAACGATGGATGCAGATCTGTAGGCTTGAGTTCTGCAAAGAACTTTGCATTGCTGTTGTCTGTAGATCGAACTAGTGACTCATTCTCATGGAACAATTCAGACTAAAATTCACCTTGAGAAAGAGGGCAAGCACAAGGCCTATGACAACTTAGCTCTCAAAAGAGGAGGGCTTATGTGGGACTTAATTAAAAACCAAAACAAAAAACCAATGGATTAATTACTTTGGATAGTGATATTACCTTGCCCCTCCAAAATACCCATCCTCTAATTTTCTTATGACAGCAAGCACGGCTGGATCAATGTCTGAGCCATCGTCAACTAGAAAGAAACATGAAAGTTTTACTTGGTTTGGGAGCCAATGTCTATTTAATATTTTTAAATCACAACCATCTTCACATGATCAGTTTTCTTGTAAGTAACCAAAAATTGCTTTGATTTTAAAGTGGATATTGAGCCGCTTATTAACATACAATTGTGTTTTCATATCTGTGTGTGACTGAGTTCTTTGCTGAACTGGGCAGTAGGTTTACTGTTTAGAAACAGTTTATAAAGGGTAAATATGCCTAGCAAGTAGATTGACTAGCTGTCCTCCTCAATGCAAACTAGGCATAAGAAAGAGGCCAAGAATGCTATAAAGACAGCACACAATTATAACTTATTCAAAATCATTGATAAACAGGTTTCAAATAGAATTTCTATCAAGTGTTCTTTAGACAGAAATAGGACAGGTACAACAGGGAGATACAAGGATAGAGATGAAGGATAAAATCCCCTTTTAATGCCTTCTAAATCATCATGTTGCCCTCCTAATACAGCGCAAGCCTAAGAAAGTCAAACATGTAGTCTTAACATTTAAGACTCAGAGAAAATAAAAATAGACAGGCTAGCTGCCTGCTCTCATATTAACCCTCCTACTCCTCCACAATAATCATCTAGGCTTGGGATCGTCACAGAGACAAAATGAAATTTACTGAGCATGGTGTGTGTGACGGGAAAAGTGAGGGTTGGTCTTCCAGTCATCCTCCAGCAAGAGGTGAGGTAAGCCAGCTCTGTTCTCAGCATCTCCACAATCATCCGATTGTCTAGAGCCAGGTAAAAATGGTGCTGATCTGTAAACTGGAGAGTAGAAAACAGGGAAGTTAAGTCAAGTCTTTACCAGGGCTTTTCCCATTTCATTCCATAAGTCATTTATAAAAGCCCTCTACACACTGGTAAGCTGAAAAGGAAATAGCTCTAATTAACCGTACCTTGCATGATACAATAATGAAAATTTACTAGCCCAAATATAAACTCTACTTTCCTAGCCTTTACCACACAGATTGGTGATATGAAAGAAAGGATATTGCATTTGTCCATGAAAAAGAAATTCTGGGCTCTGAGGCAAGCACAATTTTCCAGGGATGAATTAAAGCAACTTATAAGAAGGCTGTAATTTTGTATGTACATAACGGGTCTAAAATTGTATTAAATATATAAAAGGAACCCTTTATTCTAAAACACAGGGTTTTTCTTGCAAACATATATTCAGAAGGACTTTTGAGAGAGGACAGAAGAGATTTCCTTTCTGTAACACTATTAGTCACTGTAACAATATAATACTGTGATCAGATTCCATGCTCCTGGAAATGTATAATTCTTGACATGATAAACTGGAACTACACTTTCAAATGACATAATTAGTAGAAAGATTTATTAAGTGAGTAACCTTTTAAATAATCTCTCTCTTTTTTTCCCTTAAACATCCAGAATTGTGGTGAGGACAGTTATCAGTGATTTTGTACTATTGATCTAGCACAGCGGTTTTCAAACTTAGGGTCGGGACCCAGTACTGGGTCAAAGACCCTCAGGCACTGGGTCGCGGCACCTCCTGCTGCCTCTGCCAAAAGACTGGAACGCATTCCTCAAAGATGTAACTGTTGGATCACGGGCATAAATGATTTTTCTCAACTGGGTCCCAAGGAAAAGAGTTTGAAAGCCACTCATCTAGTATGCTCTTCACTGGACAGAAGCCTAGAGGAGCAGGGCTCTGTTCAGTGGCAGAAAGGGTTGTATTGGCATTACTATCTGGCTGCCATCCAATTTCTATAAAAGAGCAAAGCAAAGTACAGCTGCTTTATCAGTCTTGCTGGACTTAAAGTGGAGTCACAAAAAGAATCCCTAGACATTGGGTAAGAAGAAGTTTTCCTATTGGCTTAACATGCTTACCTGAGGGGTAAAAGTAAAGATTTGATTCCGTATCACATACAGTTTAGATGTTCCAAGCACACCAATATGTCGGTAAGGTCGGCCACTCAGTTTCATGTTCTTGTTTCGGCCTGTAAAAATAAAAAAGACCTAATCTAATATTTCCTTTTCTTCTCCAATCATATTACATAACCTTCTGTTAAACATGAACATCAAATCCTCTGTCAGGGACACCTGTTATGTACAATATACAGAATTAGAAAATAGCCCCAACTGCTGTGGTGTTAGCACCATGTGACTGAAAGCTGCCCGGGATGCTCCAGTTCCTAGGCAACAAGTGGAGCTGTGGGACGGGGAGAGGTGGAATGATGAGGTCCGCCCACTGCAGCACCCAACAGCAGCAAAGTTTGAACTGTTGCTGGGTGCTGTGGTGGGCGGACCTCATCTCCAAGTGGGTGGACCCAGGCCCACCCATGTCTAGGCCCCTGGATCTGACCATATAACCCCAAGCTTCTGATTCTTTAAGAACATGGTTTCAAGACCCTCTGAATTCAGTGGAAATGTTCCCATGGACTTCAGTGGGCTTTGGATTAGCCTCTTTAAGAGATTTTAAAACGTTCAACAACTAGGAGCTCCCAATGAGTACATGAACTGAGCTATTTCAGAAATCTGGCTCTCAATAGAGGGCTGCAATTGCAATGTTTCACTGTAAAAGCATCTAAAGCTCTAGAATTAAAAAAATGATGGGTGCATAAAAACATAAGAAAGTTATAGTACAGGCAAATGTGACAGATTTTCCTGGTTTCAACTACATTTTCCTCTTTCAAATTATTTCTGCATAACAATTTTTTGCACTAAAAATTCAGTGTTTATAAAAAAGCCAAATAAGTCACATTCCACTGGGGAAGTTTTACAGAGGTATTCATGATGGAGAAGGTGTCTCAATTTCTTTTAAATTCTGAGCAAAAAGAAACATAAGCCCTAAGCAGAGTATAACAAAAAAGGGAATCAAGAAATCAGCTGATTCAGTAAAGTTATGAAGCTCTAGCTACATTTCATTTTGATGCTGGCTGGCCAAATGTTAACAGGGGTAAAATGTTAAATTGACACCTGTGGCAAAACAAAAAAATATAAACACTGATTTGTCAGAAAGTCAAATAAATTCATCTACAGTGGACGACAGGCAGCATTCTAAACTAAATGAGGCACATTCACAAACAATGGAGAACACCTCACACCATTTCAAACCTCACAAGTAGCTGGCAATCCTGGTTTTTAATATAACAATTTTAATTATTTTCCTCTGAATTCAACCACTGAATTGAGTGTAGAAGAGAACCCTCCCCCGTATTGCACACAGCCTTTTTTTTTGGCTGTGTCAGACTCAAATATTATAAAAGTACTTGTGCCATCTTTAAGAAAAAGCAAAACCCAGCTACTCTTTGAAGGCTTGATCCTGCAGAGTTCTCTCTGAGGACATGAGAGTTGGGAGTACTCAACAACATGCAAGATTAAGCCCTTAACTTTTGTCTAGGGACTATATACTGTATCCAGCAGATGACACAACACACACAGATATGGAGAACTCCACCCACTTTCTACAGAATTCTGACGAAGTGGGATTTTCTCCCACGAAAGCTCATGCGATTAATAAATCTGTTAGTCTTTAAAAGTGCCACAAGACTCTTTTGTCTTTCTACAGAATTCTTATGAGACTGTCACCTAAAAAGCTTTCCAGTTTCATCATCGGATCAACTCCCCCTGCTAGACAATTAAATAAATTCTTGAGAAGGAAATAAAAGTTATTCAATACCCTGGGCCAGATTTTCTTCTGAAGTCTAACTTGTGAAAGCATCTGGAACCTGGGCATGAGGCTGCTAGCAGTAGAAAATCTACCCAAGTAACATAAGCCACAACTGCCACCTAGTATCTCAGAGCCAGCTCAGCACTTTCGACCAACTGTCCCTCCTGTTCTGGCACAGTGGTCCCATGATTGCAGAGGGATACAAATGGCCACTCTCCCCTTCATCTGAAACCCCAAGTGCAGTGACATCAGGAAGGATATTATTCTTTTTTCTAACCAAGGGACCATGCTGAAGTCCGTTTTGTATCTTTAAACTCTTCTGGCCTCTGCTGCAGACAAATGTAACCTCCACACTCTTCCCAAATGGTCCCATTGGTGGGAGGGATTGCCACTGAAGAATGAACAGCAGGTTCTGCACCTGGAACTTCAAATCCTTAGGAGGGAAGAGGGATTTGCAGGAGACTAGAACCTTCCTCTTGGAACTCTCAACAGATAACATGTCCCCACTAGAAGGGATCCTCCACCACCATGTGTCCCTGGTCTAATGGCTCCCAAGAAAGGAGTTTCTGGGGAGAAAAGAGGACCTTAAGCTGCATTATATTTTGTCATTTGATTTCCCAAAGATCTTGGAGTTGGAGCAATGCATCTCATCAAACCCACTGCAGACCTTGACCTTGCCCCTCTCTCTGCGTCATGGTGCCTAAGTCTGTGAATCCCCTTCTGCTGAGTAGGAGGAAGATCACCTCACAGAGGAGGAATGCTCTGTAAATACTGACAAAGCAATAACTGTTTTAAAAAACCCCCCACAAAACCAACGTTGCTTCATGTTATCCTACTCAACTGTTTGCAGATAGAGATGAGAATTAATTTGTATCCCTCCCACATCCTCCTAAGCAGGGTGGCAATTTCTTCATGTAAACTATATACTTTATAAGATTTATTTAAATCTCTGCTCAAGGCCCCACATCTTAAGACAAGCACCTGAATTTTGTGTTGCTTATCTGAGCCACATCACCAAACAACTCGAGGTTTCCTCAAGTACTACCCATAAGCCTGATTCCCACAGAGTACTGAAAGGGTGGCACTGAATGCTGCTCACTGTGAATTTCCCTGCCTGTGGTGGAGAGAATTTGCCATTACTGATCCACTCTCATTCTGGACTTTGAAAAATAATGCCCATGATTATACCGGGCAAGTCTCTGAGCTGCCTGAATAAGGTAAAATGGTCAGGTTTATTTGTGAGTATGTATTCGTCATAAAAGCCCTCAATCTCCTCTGGAAGGGAGTGTCAAAGGAGCCCAAGTTTGAAGTTCAATGGGATTTAAATATATACATCTTTCAGGCTCTTTTCAAACGCCCAGCCTGTCTCTAAAAGTAGCCCCTGCAGCGAACCATCTTCTGACAGTCTGTGAAACTCCACTAGAATGGAACATCCAGAAACCTCTTCTTTGGCCGCCAGCTCAAGGAAGGCAACATACTCTTCTAATAGATACCTTACTTAAGGCATCAATTCATATCATATATTCAGTATTAATTTTTCCTTTATGTGCTGTGTATTCCACCACCACATACAAAATTCTGGAAGCAAACAAATAAAAAGGAAGGAAATGGGGATGGGGAAAATGGAAAAGAAAAAGAAATCAGGTTTCACAACAAACATTTCTAAGTTCCAGCACCTACCAAGCTTGGCATATAGGTGACTCAGGATCCGTGCTGGCTGTACTCTGATTGGATGGATGTCTGCAATACTCTGAACACTGATTCCATGGTGTCTCAAGAGTTTCTTAATTTCATTTGATTCTGCCAAGACAGTTACTGCACAAAAGAAAACAACAGACCTCAGTTGCTGCTATATACCCACCATGTAGATGTCTAAAAAGGCTTACAGACATTTTCTTTCCTGATTCACCAATTCCAGTTATATCACTGGGGTTGCAAGAATGGGCAGGACATCATCTGGTTCTTCATTTCCCCAGATATCTCTGCTTCCCTCCTCCCCACCAGATGCAGCTGTGAGATTGTATTAAGCTAATTTATTCAAGTCAGTGGAACAGAGATGCTGTGAATGCTATTTATTATTTCTATAGTAATAGCATGCAAGAACCTTGATCATGATCAGAGCTCTATGAATGGAGGAAGACCCAGTCCCGCGGAATTTACAATCAAAGGCCCTGATCTTGCAAAATGCTCTGGGTGGGGTGTCTCCTACACTGGTCAGTTTGCGAGGTCGGGACCCAACAATCTAATACCAACCAGTTAGTTAATACTGTTGCATTCATGAATATTTACAAAAAGTGAATTTTAAATTTGCAACCATGAATATTTGTACTGTAAGTGAACACTACAAAATCTGCTGTAAAGGAAGAGAAACCATCCTGGAAGCAGACACCATCATAGGCAGGAGAACACTCCTCCCCTAAAGCACTAGCTTGGATGAGCACAGAGGAATCATGCAAGGATTCCACAGCTAGGTCCGGGGGAGAGCTAGAGATGTGAATGGGCTCTGCGGTATTTGCAGGGATAAACTAGACAGATGGCAGCTAGGGTCACAAGTGATGGGGAGGAAGGAGGGATGAAGGCTGCTCCTGATAGATCAGGCTCTGGACTGCTTCTCAAGAGCTGCACAGATGGGCAGTTGAAGAGCCTTTATCCCTTGATCTGCTGTGACATCCTCCTAATCTCACCTTTCCAGCTGCTACTCCCACGAAGGAAAGGAGCAGGCGCCTGGCAGTGGTACTGGAATACTCAGGAGACCGTTTCTGTCCCTGCCGTTCTTTGGCTGGGTTCAGAAGCCTGGCCTGTTAGCCTTCTCCTAGATAGTTCTTCCACCACCTCCAGTGAGCAACTGGGTTTGGAGATTCCCCCACATAATAGCCATTCGGATGGTCTTGGGTTCCCCTGCCCCCACCACACCTGTTCCCTAGGGGAAGTGCAGAGAGGAAAACCTTCCCAGGCATCACAGCAACAGACATGCTGTCCACTCAGCTTCCTGTCAAATCTGCCCTCCGACCAGGCCCAGACCTACTTTTTCCCCAGGAGGTGGAAGCAGGGATAGGGAAACGGCAAATTCTATCTTAAACTGCTAATGAAAGAGCTTTAAAAACAGTAATAGGTTGGAGTAAGCGCCTCATGAAAAAGCAGGCATGATCAAAAAAGTCCCTACTCCCCCCAGTTTCTCTCTTTCAGATATCATTACCAGAGCATCCACATGCCATCCACCAATTAAGAAATAATGAGCATGCCCACCCGTGTAACACTGCATAGTGACATGGCCTTCCTTCATCACTTCACTAGTCAAGAGCATTTTTGAATTCTGCTTTTCTTGTGTGGGTAGAATCACCCATTAACCTGTCATTTCACCCAGAATGTATGAACAATGAAATCACTAACCTTGTACCACAACATCAGGTTTAAAAGCCGTTGAAAATCTCCTATTTAAGGGGTCAATTTCACCAGGAGCTAGAAACCCCTGTGATAAAATGGAAAAAGAAAGAACCCAAATGTGATACTTTAACATCCAGTCCAGTTAGAGGGGATCCTCATGCTACTCCTCAAACTTCCACAAACAGAACACAAAATATCTCTGTCCCCTCTTTTACTCTGCAGTATTTTCCATAAAACCTTTAGTTGTAATTAAAAATAAAATAAATAATAATAACAATAATACAGCAAGAAAGGTGTTTATTGTCAGGACTGAAGCCAATCCTTGTACTCATCTTTCACATGTTAGAGCTGGAGCATCTACACGTGGTTTGATTGCTTCTGTAATTGTTTGCAGCTACACAAACACCAGAAAGTTAATCCTTCACTGCATCTTTATTGGGTTCAGTGCAGGACTAATACTGGGTGAAGCTCAGAAAACTGGCGGCTCAGTTCAGTTCAAATAAGCATTCAAAATGCTTATTTGTGGGGGAGGGAGGAGGGATTTCATTATGGAGGGGTCTCCTCTTCTCTCTAGCTCCCTCCTTGTGATCAACCCCTTTCCTATAATCTCTCTCTCAAGCTCTTGATTTTCCTCCTATCTCTAAGACTGGTGGCAGAGCCCAGCAACAGATCTGGCCAGTCTGCCCTTGATCCTTTCCACTTTTACCGCTGTCTGAGGCCTAGTCTATGAGCCCAGAATGCCTTGCAATATTTTCTGATGAGGAAGCCCAGTAGTGTACATGTGTTGTTCACAACGGGTATGTATACATGGAGACTGCACAACAGTTTGATTGACACAATTCTTAATACTTCAGCCAAAAACAAACAAACAAACCCACCCTTCAAAACCAGACCTCAATGTGAAACTGCAGAGCTGGAATTCATATGCAAACTTGACACCATCAGATTGGGTCTGAATAGGGACTTAGGCCATGTACACACGATCACTTTATCACGCGATAACAACAACAGCGTACACACGTGCAATAGGGCTGTTGTGTGGCAACAGCCCTATAGGAGCGCAACAGAAAAACCACCTTGACGAGGGTGGTAACATTTAATGCGGAACAGCTGTTGCGCCTTTCGACTCGTGTGTACACTTACCATGCTATGATTCGCCTCTGAAAGTGTCCAGGCATTCCAAAGTCGTCCTCTCTGGTCTTCCCCCCACCGGCTCTCTGTGGCCATGAAGAAGCAGTCCCCGCCCTGTTTCGAGTCCTGGGATTTTTGAATTTCTCCTCTGTTGTCACTTCCTGTTCTCTTCCTCATGGAGTGCAGCTCTGATCTTCACTAGCAATGGCGGCCCAACGTGGCAGACGCGCACCCATTTGGAGCACGGCTGAGGTGCTGGACCTGAGTCTGCTGTGCAGGCACAGCTATGTGGCAGCAGGCGAAATTATGATACATATGGCATAATTTCTCGGGCTATGTCAGAGAGAGTCTATGATAGAGACACTGTGCAGTGCAGATCAAAGATGAAGGAGCTAAGAATAAGCTATCACAGAGCAGAGGCAGCAAACCGCCATTCGGGATCAGCGCCTGCTACATGCAGGTATTAGAAGGAGATCGAAGCCATCCTCAGTGGGGACCCCACAACCACTGCAAAGAGTCCTGTGGACACATCAGCCCCCCCTCATCCACTGAATGCCAGAGCCGAGCAGGATGAGGATGTGATTGATGAGGAAGTGGAGATGGAGGATGACCTGGAGGAGAGTGCAACAGCATCTAGCCAGGAGCTCTTCTGCACCCCCGCTGAGACATCTACCCAAGATATCAACTGCAGTGTATCCTCTGAGGCGGCAGAGGGGGGTCCAGGTAAGTTTCTCTTTCGTGGAGCTATGGCTTCTGCTAAAATGAGGATCATTGTCCAGGGCGGGGTTGCTTGCTGTATTGGTCCCCACTGTGCACGGTATTTAGTGTGCATTCATTAGAATGCATCAACACAAGCAGTATTTGTCAAAAAATCATCTGCATTTAGCTCACTCAACGTTTCCTCAATGTACCTCCAGAGCCTCCTACACAGGTTAGATGGGAGAGCAGCTGCGTCTCTGCTCCTATAGAAGGATACTCGGCCTCGCCAGCTGCAAAGCACAGCACCGGGAACCTTGGCTGCACAATCCTGCAGCATACAGTTCTGGCTTGCAGCCAGTTACATGTAGGATTTGTATACTAGCTGCCAGAAGCACTCTGAGGAGAGAGATATCAGGTTCCATCTCTGTGTCCTGTACAGAATGTTAGCCCACAGTTATGTTACTATTAGGACTGCACTGTACGAGTTTAGCCCTCCAGACAACCCTTACTCAGCTCCCTTTCAGAATGGGTGCCTTCCTGGGACGCATGGAAAACCTACGTACCTTGTCTGCTTCAGTGAACCAGAGAATGTAGACCGCCCTGTACCTTCCAGTGAAATGTGCTACTGGAAGGTTACATTGGTTATCTACGCAATGTGTTAACAATTGCTTTATTCATTATTATTATTATTGTTTTTAATTAGATTCGACCTTCACAAGGCTGGTGTCAACCCCAGCTGTCCGCATGAGAAACATTCGGCAGCATGCTCGAAGAAACAGGGAGGATATTTTTTCAAGAGCTCATTAAATCAACAGAGGTAGCCGAGAGAGAGAATCGAACATGGAGAGAGGAATCCCAGCAGAGGAGGCAGAAACACAGGGATGAACTGATAAGCCTGATGAAGGAGCAAACAGAACTGCTTAAGAGCATGATTGTTTGCAGACCCAGGCGATTAATGTATGGGCTCCACTCCAGACAGTTCAGCCGTGTCTGCCTCCCACACCCCGTAGTCCTTCAAAGCATTTCTTTGAAGGCCACCCGTCCCCCTGGTACACTGCAACACACAGTCCTTCACAGAGCTACTTTCTAGAGACCCGCAGTTACACACACCTGTAACACCTGCCACTAACCCACAACCGTCATGCTTTTTGATTCTGTACCCACACCCATTTCATCTCTTAATAAAACAGTAACAAAAATTGTGCAGAGTGGCTTTATTTGTACACAGTGAATATTTATGATCTTAGTCCCCTATGTTGCTTCATGTAAGTAGCACAAATCAGGTCTTCAATCCTACCCATGCACTGCTGATTGAAAATCTCATAAGGTGCACTTGATGCAATCTTGATGTGAACTACGGGAGGGCATCATTGAAATGCTCCCTGAGTGCCTCCCTTATGCGAGCAGCTCCACGTTGGGCCCCCATAATAGTCCTAGGGGCTGGCTGTTCATATGCTGCCTCGAGGCGCTCTGCCTCGATAGCCCACCCCGCGGAAATCTTTTCTCTCCTATTTTCACAAAGTTTATGAAGGACACAGCACGCCGCAATTACAGCAGGGATGTTGTCCTCGTTCAAGACCAGCCTCCCATACAAACAGCGCCTGAGCCCTTTTAAATGGCCGAAGACACATTCTACAGTCATTCTGCAGCTGCTCAATCTGTAATTGAACCGCTCCTTGCTGCGATCTAGGTTCCCAGTGTATGGCTTCATGAGCCATGGCATCAGTGGGTATGCTGGGTCTCCGAGGATGACTATGGGCATCTCCACATCCCCCACAGTAATTTTTTGATCTGGGAAGAAGGTACCCCCTTGCAGCTTCTGGTACAGACCCGTGTTCCTGAAAATGCAAGCATCATGCACCTTTCCCGACCACACAGCATTGATGTCCGTAAAACGCCCCCTGTGATCCACGAGTGCTTGCAGCACCATGGAGAAGTAGTCCTTCCTGTTGATGTACTCGGTCGCGAGATGGTCTGGAGCCAAAATAGGGATATGTGCGCTTTCTATTGCCCCCCCGCAGTTAGGGAATCCCATGGCAGCAGGGCCGTCAACAATCTCACGAACATTGCCCAATGTCACCGTCCTCCGTAGCAGAATGCGATTGATGGCTTGACACACTTGTGAGAGGGCTAATCCGACAGTGGACCTGCCAACTTCAAACTGGTTTGCAACCAACCAGTAGCAGTCAGGAGTCGCCATCTTCCAGACAGCAATCGCAACACGCTTCTCCATGGTTAGGGCTGACCTCATGTTGGTGTCTTTACGTCGCAGGGCAGGGGCCAACTCTGAACACAGTTCCAGAAAGGTTGCTTTACGTATTCGAAAGTTCTGTACCCACTGCTCGTCATCCCACAGCTGTATAACAATGTGATCCCACCACTCGGTGCTCATCTCTCGTGACCAGAAACGGTATTGCACCGTGTGCAGATGATCTGTGAAGGAGCTGAGGAATGCACTGCTGTTGCTCTGCAGGGCATCGATCAGCCCCTGCTCCTCAGCGTCCTCATCTGATTCGGAGCTCATTGCGTACTGAGCAACCAGCCGAGATGTATTTAGAATGCTGAAGGCAACAGTGGAGATTAGGGCAAGATCCATGCTGTCGCAATTGTGATGCTGGCAAGTAGAACGGCACTGCACTCTTGAAAATAGGTGCGAGTTGCTATTAGCAACAAGGAAGATGCAAGGGGAACACAGTGAACCATGGGAGACAGAGTTTACGCTTTGCGTTCCTTTCCTTCATCCCAGGATTCCAAGCGCCGATTCAGGGAAAATTGAACTATGAGATTGGTGCCCAGAATTCATTGCGCTACACCGCGACATTGCAAAGAGCTGTGTTGCATTACAAGGGGCGACGTGTGTACGCGCTCTCCTGCAATAAAGGCCATGTGATTTTTAAATCTTGTCTTGTGTACCTAGCCTTAGAATGGCTAACTTATTACAAAAGGTAATTTCCCTTTTAACATTCTCACCTTCTCATCTATTGTTCTTAAAAGCCCACATCCAAATCCCACTGTTTGAACCAAAACAACTTGTTTGATTTGCTGAAATGGACTGCTCCTCTGGAAGTGTTTGAATTGATCTTGTGACACAGCCATCTCTGCATGTGTATATACACAACACACTGCAGTTTCCATTTCATGCATCTGATGAAGTGGGATTACACCCATGAAAGCTCATGCAATAAATAAATCTGTTAGTCTTCAAAAGTGTCACAGGACTCCTTTTTCGTTTTACTTTAACTTTGATAGAGAAACAGAACAGCCGCTTCTACCAACTCACACAGACATTCTGCATCCAGTTGACACTGAATGAGAGAAGGTTGGACTGGGCAGTACTCAAGAGGTCACTACATCTGAAAGTTTAATGAAACATTATCTCGCTCATTTTAGAGACCAATTACCTCTGCTAATAGGGAACTGAGGATGTATAAAGACTGGCCCCACAGATGAGGCAACTTTCCACCTGGGACACGATCCACTGAGTGAGGATTTTCATACTCTTCATCCACCTGCCAACAAACATAAGCAAGAAATGAGGCCTACTTGGTTACCAGAGACCGTAAGTTTCAAAATACTTTGTGCTGTTAAGGATCTGCAACTTTTAGATTTTAACTTGCCATCATTAGCAATGATATATTGGTACCTCCCACCTTGCTTCCACTTCCTAGATTGCAAGATCTATCCATTCAAAGCCCATACCAGTTTTTGTACAGGAACTAGCCCAACAGAGCCCCCAAGCTGATCAGGGCTTTGGGGCATGACTATAATGTACTCATTTACATGTTTTCTTCTTCTTACTTGAACTGCTTCCTTCCCACCCCCAATGGCTTTGAATTTATTTTGGATTTCCTTCCTCATCTCCTTCCAGGTAATCCTTGTATTCTATTGATGCAAACCCACCTTAACTTCTTGGAATGAAAGTTGAACATGCACCCTCAGATTACACCCTAGTCTACCCTTACTCTATTTGCAAAAATGCTTCACGAGGAAAGAAATAGAGAAGTTTGTTAATAAAAAAAAAGGTCATTAATGTATTTGCTCAGTAACATAATGGTGATCTGAAGAGAGAGAGACAGACAGGGAGAAACACTAGAAAATTTTATTATACATGAAGCTTTGTAAGATGTGTATCTGACACAAAAGAGGTTTGGCAAAGTCCACCGTATCTACTTCTTGAAATCCCTACCAGATTTACTCTGTTTCCAATTGAAGGCCACAAGAGAAGTTCAATGTTGTGCTTGCAAATAGCAGGTAGGGAAGTACATCTACACTCCTGTTTAGCTTCAGACTTGTAAAGAAGACTAGAGGTGTCAACACCCCATTTTAAAATACTCTGGTCTGCAATGGATTTAATGTCCTTAGTCAGAGGGGATTAGGAGGTTTTCGTAATGGGTGGCAAAAGATGGCATAACAAGAAGGGATTTGATAGGTAAATAGCTTGAGCTGGCAAAGGACTCAGCCTGGCTGGGTTTGTTGATCAAGAAGTGGATCAGGTAGATCCCTGTCTGCAATGGTTTAAAAAAAAAAAAAAAAAAAAAAAAAATCTTATTTATTTGGAAAATCTCTCTGACATCCAGGTTCTGAAAAACACACACTGGAGTGATGATAAACACAGTATAAGAGACAGGGCAGAGTTGCTTTATTTCTTTGCAAGCAGTCTGTTCTCATTTCAGAGTAGATACATTGCTCACATTTATCCCCTTGCAATGCCCCCACCCAAAAGACCCTCCACCACTTTGCAAAATTTGTCCATGCTTTTTTATGTAGACAAATTTAAATTTCTAACCTGGAATGTTCTTTTCACTAGCCATATGCACTCAGGTAAAAAGAGATTACATTATACATCTGTACCTCTTTAACAAGTTTAACAGGTCCTGGAAACCTGAAAATTCACCAGAGTCTTATCACTGGGAACTGAGGGGAGGGGATTGGGGGGGGGAGGGCAATTTAATTTAAAAAGTCAAAGCTAATGCACTAATATTTTAGTCAAGTACCATGACAAAGGCATTACTCATTCTGCAAATTCATGCTGATCAAGCACTGTAAATGACCAAGCTGATACCTATTTTCATATCTGCACCCTGAAAAGCTACAAGAGATACTGCACTGCCATAATACCTTGTCTGGAGGGACAACATACAACTCTGGCATCAGAATAATTCCATTTTTTTCTCTAATGAGTATTCCCTCCAAGGCCTCTCTGTATTCTTGTACCTGGAAACATAAAAAGAAGTACTGAAAGCTCATATTGCATTAAAGACAGAGAGAGAGGCAGACACAGAGAGACAAACTAATGTTATGCAGCAGAAAAACAACATTAAAACAAATGCTGAAGTCTCAGAATTAGCTAATAAACTTGCTGTAATTAATTCAAGGCCTGACTCAAGAGAGTGCAATAGTGATGAGATTACAATGTGCTGCCAAATGGAAGACCAGGATTCAAATTCACTTCAAAGTGAATTTTTAGATTCCCTTTCAATAGGCTATTACAAATGGCCATTCTAAAAAGCATGTTGTGACCTCTTATGTACGAAACATAACCATTGTTACTTGTTTTAAATATGTAGCTAGAGAAAACGATTAGATTTTTATTTCTGATTTTGAGCCATCTCTCTCTCCTGTGCCCCCAGAGCATTCATTTGATTCATTCACCTCCCTTCTTTCTTTGGATTCATGGAATCTATTTCGCTTTTCCTGTCTAAGGTTTTCCAATATTTTATGATCCAAAATGCATTTGATCTGAGACTCTAGTTACTTTTTTATTGAACCTCCACTTTTAAACTAATGATGTGTCCCTATTATGTTGTGGGGAAGAGAGAAAAAAAGGAGCTTTTTTAATTGGTTTATTCACCGACTTTGTCTTTCAAGATAAGCAAACCAAAAAGATTATATTTTGGCTTCCTCCAAATCCTTTGGCCACATTTCTAACTGATAACTCACTCGGAGCAGAACCCAGCTAAAATTCTACAATTCTTGGGGATAAAGAGACAATAAAAAAGAAAATAAAAACACAAATAAAAACGATAGTTTTGAAAGTAAGGAAAAGCAATCATTAGAGGTATTGAAAAGAACAGAGCCAGGGTAACACAGGTATTTCCATACTGGATAAGGCTAGTATAGCTTTCAGCCACACTGATACCTTGCAGCAATAAATTCCACAGATTAATTTTGCATTTCCTCTCAAGAAGCTATGCTCGTTCTTTTCCCTGTTCTACGCCCATCTATATATTTCATAATTCTCTCTTTAGCTGAAATGAGGCTCTGTGGTCCACAATTCCCAGCATCACTCCTAGTGCCTTTTTTAAATGAGAGCACACTATTTGGCCCCCTTCAGCCTCCCGTAAACTACGCCACTTTAATCACTCTTCTGTTATTTCCTCAACCTCTTAATTCTTGAGTTTCTTCAGAATTCTTGAATTGATCCCATCTGGTCTGGGTGACTTGTTCCTATATAATTTAACAATTTGCTGCAGTGCCTCCTTCAAACAATGATCATTAAAAGACTGGCAACTTTGCACTCCTGGAGATGAATGCTTGAATCAGCAGTGAAAGATAATTAAACTACTCTTTCTATCTGTGCTACTCATTCCATCTGCAAGCTCCTTCAAGCAGCCAAGCTTAAGGCACAGAGGCCTATAGACTCAATAGATCAGGTTTGTACATGCCGAGCATAGCACCGGGAGAAAAGGGTCAGGCCGCTGGGAGCACAATCCAACAAGGAAGGGCTATCAGATGTGATGAATCAAGATTGGCTTGATACTGCCCCTGGAAAATAGCTCCGAGGGCTTCTGTGGCCCAACAGAAGTCTCAGAACAGCTGTATTGCTGCTTCGCTGCCCATCTGGGGAGATCTCCTCAAGGCACTGGGGAAGGAATTTTCCCTAAAATAATCAATACTGGGATCTAATGGGGAAAGTAGTCCAGGCGGATTTACTCAGAAACAAGGAAAAATAAATGATAGTCCAAAACAGCACAGTAACAGCCATACTGCTGATTGCTTTTCCATTCCAGCCCAACTCAAGCAATTTCCTCCTTCCTTACCTGAATTTTGTCCCCATTAAATACTCCATCAATTAGGAAGTATGTCCAGAATACTGGCCACTCGCATTCTATATTCTCAAACAGTTTGAGCTCAGCGGGATCATAGTGTAATCTGTTTGGATCCTAAAAATAAAACCACATTCATTTAATATTCTATACAAGTTATGAACAGATGTGTCATCACACCTAAACTCTCTAAAAATGAAAGAAAATACAGATAAAGTCATATGCCTACATTTATCATCTTTTCTTTTCACACATATGTACCCACACTTACTCCACCCGTAGGCAATCACAACAATCTAGGCCTTATTAAGGCCACCTTTGCTTTGCCCACTGTTTGATGACAGTGTGCATGTGGAATTAACCTTTATTTCCGAATTTTTGTGATTTTGAGCATGCTGTTATTTCCCCCTTAGGAAATAAAACCAGTTATAACAACAAATTATGTTTTCTTGTTGTTAATAATTGTTTTTCTATCATCTAAGCTCCTTTGGCCAGGTTTCATTATCAGTGTGGATGTGTTGATCTTAGGATTGTCTACCAGCCTAGACTCTTCCTGACAATGCAGAATCTTAGTTATGATACAGGCTATCATTTTAGGTAGCACAAAAGGGACATGGAGTTTTGATAAATTTGGGTTAAAAAAAAAATCTTCTAAACGTCTACTGAAAATCTGTAGAAGCAGGACCTCTCTTGGTGTTTTATACCCATCTCGAAGAAAGCGAGAGCAGCCGTAACGCCCCTGTGGAAAAGAAAACAAACATTCCTTAAAACATCAAGGCAATCTGCTATGCTTCAGGTGTGAAAAGTTAAAGTTAATATATATAATTTTGTGGGGGTTATCCCTCCCTCCTACTCCCACCCACTGTGCCCTGCAATTCTTCAACTAACTGGCAGGGAGGAAGATGACTCAACTTATTACGTCCTCTTCCGCCAAACAAACAAATCAAGAGAGGGAAAAAAATAAAGAACTCTTACTTGCAGTTTGGTGAGGATTTCATTTTTGGTCGCATTAACAACGTTTACATCCTCCACTGCAAAAGCTGGGTAAGAAATAATGGACAAGAGTCCAGCATCAATCTCCTTGGACGTGGATGCCCTTGGCAACATGGAATACAGAATAGACTGAACAAAATACAAAACAAAGAACAAAAAATGTAAAACAATCAGCCTCGTTCAAGGGATTATGTCAGATGCAAAAAGAGTCCCAAATCAGCGTTCAAAATATCTGGGAACATATTGAAGGAGACCTATTTAAACTGGAATGGTTGAGATTACACATTGGTGGCATATAACCTACTAGACATAGGATACATGGCGTATTGTATGAAATCATCAGTGTGCTGAAGTTCTGATTTTGTTTAGTTAACATTTTCTACAAGGAGGGTGCTTTTCACTGGCTAGTGTGAGCTCCCTTATAGCAAAGGAAACATGGAGGCTGCAACTTTACCTGACAATGTTCAACTTCATCAGGAAGGACATGAATCATCGACTTGCTCCCCCCATGGGCTCCAAAAAGGTCTAGTTCATCAATTGCTTCCAAAGCAGCCTTCAGAAACACAGATGCACATTTATTCAGATTTGTGCACTTCCCACTTGATCCAATGTCCAGTGAAGACAATGGAAAGATGCCAGTGGATCTCACTGACTTGTGAATTGGGCTCTTACCCTCTTGATAAGGAAGTGTGGGAATTTCCAACCTCACTTTTTTAGAAAGAGAGTAATAACTCTATATTTAGATTTAAGCAAACATAAAATAGCTCCCTCCCATTTTCCATCAGTTAAAAATGCAATGCATGACAATCAAACGTTACAAGAACAACACATCTCTACTGAATTAAAAAAAAAATTACTGCCCCCCTTCTCACATTCCCCAAGAATCCCTGGTTTCTGGGTCACAAGGGCTTTGCAGCACACCTCATGGCCAATAGACCTAGGCTATTTCAGGCCAAAGGAGGATCGATAGCCTTCTCTTTCAGTTGTTACGGTCTAAGGCGGGACTGGGGAGAGAAGGAATATTTCCAATGAGGTGGGCTTCTCTGAGGGAGCTGAAGAAGCATCTCCAAAATTGATGCTGGGGACAGAAGGATCTCTACCAAAGGAGCTCTGAAACTCGGCTAGGGTGGGGAACATGGACCTGTACAGGGGATAGGACAAAGACAGCTGGTGCAGGAAGCTCAGCAGTCCAACTGGCAAAGCTGTACATCTCACAGAGCTCTCTCCTGGAGCTGATGTCAACAGAGTTACACCAGAGGTGAATGTCTCCTTGTCTATTTTCATCCAAGGTATTCACTGCAGTGCCAACTGATTTCTGAAACAAGCACCATACCGTACAGTATGTAGCCTCTACTGTCTTGTTCTCCCTGGAGACAAGGATACATAAAATCCTCCAAAGCTAATACCAGGAGTGTTGTTGCCAAGCTCTGCAGCTATGAATAGCCTCCTCTCTACTAGTCTGCTGTATAAATCAGCAGATCAGGTTTTGATGACAAGAATTTCCTGTAAGGGAATTTACAACTGAACCCATGGGCAGTCTTAAAGGTGAGGATGCATGTGCAGAGTCCATCAAGAAAATGATGCTCCGTGCTGCATTGCTCCCATAAGACAAGCTATCCTCAACTTCACATTTCCTTTCCTTATCTCTTGTGTTTGGAATGCAAGAGTAAATGTACTGAACAAAGAAAACCACATTTCCCCTTTGCTTTGCCTGTGTGGAGGAAGTGCTAACACCCATCTTTTGTTCAGTATCCCAGAGGATTGTTCTGCTAAAAACAAGCAAGCAATTTTCCTGCTACAGTGCAACATCAGCCACACATCTCACTCCCAGCAGGGATATACTCTAGCTAGGCCTGCACAGCGCTCTCTCCACTACTGACAGTGGTCTACACAGGTTTTCATAGGAAGGTGCAAGTCAATTGTGGAGCAAGCTTACCCCTAATCCCCATCAGCATTCGATTGGTCTATGGCTACAGCCTGTAGAATTCTCTCTCTTGCCAATATATCTGTAGATGCCCCAGTATCCATAACAAGTCCTCTATTTGAACCCTAATTACAGAGCTCCTTATACTCCATTTTGGAAACCTATCTGAGATATTTGCTGGCAGTGAGTTCCACAGATTAATTAGGCACTGTGTAAAATGTGGATTGTTCAGTTTTAAGTGTGTTACTTTTTAATTTCACTGAATGTCTCTTTGTCCTTGCACAGAGCCATTCACGTCTGATTTGTACCTTTGATTTTTGTTTATATCTTTATTATTCATTTCCTCATCCAAATATTTTTTATTTAATTCTTTAACCAAGCATTGTTACTTTTCCAGAATTTCCTTCTGACTGGAAAACATCATGAAGCAGCTTACCTAACACCAAAGAGCAAGCAAGCCCTTTCTGCTGGTATATCTAATTACCTTTCTAAAAGATTCTTCTCTCCCTCCAGGAAGAGACATATCCAGGCTTCATAGATTAGAATTAAGGCCACAAAAGAACTAAAATGACACTGAGATCCATGTACTATCTCCACTAATAAATACATATTCTGACACAATCAATTAGCAACCACAAAGCCAGACGAATGAACCAAGACAGTGAGGCAAACAAACATGTTAAAGAATCACCATTCTAATGCTACACATGAAGAACCCAGTAAAAATATTTTCACCTTGGCCATGCCTACAGAGCTCGCATTTAGTTCAGGGATGCCCTGATTGGTTTTATCACCACGTTCCCATATTCCATAGTCCTGAAACAAAAAGGAGGACAAACCGCTGAATTTAAAAAATGCAACCCAACAATGAAAACAAAACCATTTATTTATGGAGTTAGGACCTGATCCTAAAGCGGTTTACTAGTGCTTAACTTTGAGTTCAATTGTACTTTTTACATGCTTAAAATAAATCTCATGGGAGTAAATCTCAGCAGGACTGTGGGCCTTAACCATGTACTAGTTTCCTGATAGAGCAGGAAAGTCAAGGCAAAGAAAGCAACTTCAGCACCATTCACCCTCTCCCAATCCATTCTTATCAATACTCCCTCTCCTTTCTCCTTAAAAACAATTTAGCAACTTTTTCACCATTTTACAAAGAGTGATATATATTTTTAAATGACAAATTGGGACAATAAGTATCAAGAAACGGAAGCAAATGTTACTGGAAATTATGATACGATATGAAAATCTCAGCTGTCAGAGAACAGTGACCACAGGCATGCATTCGTTTCAGAGGTGCTACTCATATAGGAGAAGGCTATTCTACAGTAGCAAATCAGACCCGCTAGGAATTGAAGAGTGTATGGGAGAGCACATTTTGGCCCATTAACTTGCACTCCTTTCAAGGTCAGTTTGGGTATTTTTCTGCTTATATATTCCTCTTTTAAACAATACAGTAGGTTAGATGGTTTATTGAAGAGGATTCAAGATCTCTTCGGAGACATATGCAATTCTTTATAATAGTGTAATTTCACTTGCACACCGAGTGAGATCCAGACTTCAGAGCTCTTTTTAAAATCAAGCAAGTTCAGCCTCTCGAAGTGGTACGTGAACTTTTTAAATGAACAAACTTGGGTTGTAAGAAGATCTTCTAAAAGAACCTATCCTTAAAAACTTTAATCTTTTCTGGTCCCCACTTTGGCCGGCTTTCCTGCTTATTCTGAGCAGCAAGTTCCAAGCAATGGGAATGGCATACAAATTATTGTACAGGTCAGCTATGAAACCCTACAATCAGATTTGCTGCTTCACCACCACCACCCACTTCAATCCGAATACATTCCTTCCCACCAGAGAAATAAGAAATTATATTCAGTCAGTTCCTCATACTCACACAGGAAGTACTTAAATCATTTTGATATAATGAGATACTTACAGCTACTTTATAGGCAGCCTCTATGTAAAAAACAAGATTCTGTATAAAGGCAACTTCATCAAGGGTGAATACAATATGCAACCCTGATTAAAGAGAGAGCATAAAAATTACATTCTTTCTTAAAAATTGAAACCTTTGACAGAAAATGAGATCCAATTTTCCATTTTATTCACTAGCAAGCAATGCCCATTGAAATCAGTGAAAAGATCCCTATTGATTTCACTGTGCACTAAGTCTTGACTCCTAATATCTGCAGATGAGATAGCACTTTAAAGGCCACCAACTCTTACTCTTTGTTTCGAAGACTCATCAAAATATAAACTCTCAGGGCCACATTCACACTCAGGGTGAGTGCCCACAGGTTTGACAACCCCTTTGGCTGGGGAAGAAAGCCGCAAGGGTCCTTTGGATAGAAGGCACCATGGACCATACAGAGGGCGGAATCTGAAAAGTACTCAAATAAGATGGTGCCAGTGAGCAAGGGACCATGGCCAGGACTGCTTTAATTCAGGTTCCTTTAGTAACTCTCTTGTCAGGCTACCAATAACTAACCCAAAATTGAGTCTGGTGTAAGCTCTCCATAAGGGAGAATTCCGGAGTGGAACGACTCCCTGCCCTGCACAGTGGACTTCTCTGATCCAGGATATGCTATGTGCTTTGCACCTCCATGAGCCAACTTGACTGAAACTGCTTGTTTTCTTAATGAACTTTTGAGTCTCAACTGATCCAGATTTCTTTTCACAGAGATGTTAAATCCCTGTAAATGCACAGAGAGCCTTTCAATGTAGTACTCCCTGCTGATGTAGTCTACCGACCATATTTTATTCCAACCCAAGAATATGGGATATTTTCCTGCCCATTTTCTAGGAGCCATATGTGGTACCAGAAAGAAATAGATATTCTGGTATAGCTCACTGTACCAGCCCTTCTTCACCTCTGAAACATTATGTGTGGCGGAGGTAAGGTGGGGCAATCATGGCAGGCAATTTTTTGTTTCTGATGCAACTCCATACAAATAAACGATAGCTTGCTGCTTTCCCGTCAGCATCTCCCCTCAGGACTCAGACTGGCTTGGACTTTTCAGGTGGAGAACCCTACTCTCAATAACCAGGCTTAAGGGTGGTTGAGGTTTTGAGGCCTGCATTTTGCAGGAGGTCAGACTATATGATCATACTGGTCCTTTCTGACCTTAAAGTGTATGGCTATGTCTACAATGGCAAGTTAGTTCAAATTAAGCTTCCTTAATTCGAACTAACTTGAGCCTTGGCCACACTAGGCTTTCATTAGTTCGAATTAAAGGCTTCCTTAATTCGAACTAATACATTCGATTATACCTTTTGAACTAACCCTTAATTCGAACTAGTTAGTTCGAATGAAGTCAATGTGGCCATGTAAGTTCGAATGAACTGCTTAGTTCGAACTAACCGGCACATTGAGCTTAATGCAACTGACTAATTCGAACTAAGCAAGTACCATGCACGGCACTTGCTTAGTTTGAACTAAAATTCCAGTGGGGCCATGCTAGTTCCAATTAAGTTAATTCGAACTAACTAAAATCAGTTCGAATTAACTAATTCGAACTAACTTTGGTAAGCGTAGACATAGCCTATGAGTCTATTAAGGCTCACTGTTGATGGCTGTAAGTCACGGCCTTATTTTTTTTTTCTGGTATTTTGCCAAGCTATCGGTCATCTAAACATTAAACTGAGGACAATGTTTAAGCAGTAACTGTTTTTTATGCATAGCTACATAAAGGATGCAACTGCCATCTCTTCTGTGGAAGATACTCCTCTGCAACAGCAAATGCTCTCAGATAATGCACTTAAAGAAGCGTGCTGATATTTGTGAGGGTGCCCATGAAGAAAAAGAAGACATGAGGGAAACCCATTCAGATCATTACGCAGAGTATTATGCACAAAACCCAAGAGGCAACCCTGATTTATCTTTGTATTCAGAAGGGCTTGAGACAAAATGGAGACACCGCTCCAACCTGAGTCCCAAAAGTGGAGAAACCCTTCTGGCCAATCAGCAGAAATGCTGACCTATGCCCAAAGGCAGTCACATCCTGTCCTCTTATATTTGAAAGAGGAGGCAATCAGAACATAACTCTAGAGTTCTGATAACAAAAGATTGCATCTTCCAAGCAGATCTTTTGTTGATTATTTTCAGCAATTATGACATTTAACTTAACAACTAAAGATCTACACTAGGGGTTTCCAACCTTTTTGGCTCGAGGGCCACAGATATCATTTTTACAACCCTGAAGGGCCACCAGCCTCCGCCAGCAATCTCCCCCATCGAAAAGTTTGCCTCCTTGCTTGTTGATATCTTGTCTCCCTGGCTACAGGCAGCAGGGAAACCACAGACATCCTATAGCTCTGAGCGCCCTACCTGGGTCTCAAGGCAGCAGTTCTTTTCTGGAGCCAGGGGGATGGAAGATGAGTGCTCCCTTCACCTCTCCCTGGCTCCAAGGACCCTATCACCTATGGACCTAGGCTGAGCACTTTGCTGTGCTCCCTGCTACAGCCATGGCGATGGGAGCACTAATCTTCTATCCCTTTGGCTGCAGCATTGGTTTATTAGCCTTGCGGTAATGTGGCTCCATCTGGGTCCTTAGGCAGTAACTCCATCCTGCAACCAGCAGGAAGAAAGCCGAGGACCACTTTGAAAGCTCCCAAGGGCCACTTTTGGCCACCAGGCCACAGGTTGGGAACCACTGATCTACACTAATGACCAGTGCTAAAACATTTTCTGCTTACCTGACGCAGTCATCTGTGCCAGGAAGAGCAGGTAAAGGGAAGTTGCGTCTACTTGTAGATGCCCCCACTGGTCATCCCCTACCACTGTGGCACAAGTGGCTGAGTTATACTTGGCATGCAGACAGTCCTTGGTAGTCTGCGTGTATTTGAACTTCTCTACTTTATCCACCTAAGAAAAACACCCATGATTTTAAAGTCAAAAACACTTTGCAAGACACTGTTCAGCCAAACATATATGCTCCAAGAACAGGAGATAAAAATTATCTTACTTTTATGTGCCTCTATTCAACAAAGCACCTATGCATGTGCTTAAATGCCTCGCTTAGTTGAAGTCTTAGTTACAGCTGTACAGTCATTTTGCACACATATAAATGCCATTTGTTGTGGGTGTGACCAATCATAAAGGCATAACAAAGTTTTGTTCATAGCAAGTGCACAGGTTAAAGGACTTATTACACCCACATCTGTACACACAGAAATCAATCCACTGAAGTCTCAGATAAAACAAAATAAATATCTGCTCTGAAATGAAATGCTTTGTAAATATAACAAATACTTGTCCAGATATGCATGGTATAAATGCATTTCCCAATATGTAGTACATTTATATGAGTGACAACTTTTAAATTTTAATCAAAATTTTATTGCCATGTGTTTTAAATCTGTGGGGCAAAGGGAAGTAGTAAAAGGATGAACTCTTTAAATACAAATTCCAGAGGGGGAGCTGTGTTAGTATATTTCAGCAAAACAAACAAGGAGTCCTGGCACTTTTAAAACTAAGAAATGTATTAATCACACAAGTTTTCATGGGTGTACATTTGTTAGTCTTTAAAAGTGCTACAGAACTTGTTTGTTTAACATACAGTAGAACTCCAGAGAACCACAGATCTTGGAAATTTCAATCACTCCTTCAATCTGGGCCACCATCTTCCCACAATGAATCTCTCCCTTTTACCCACAAATTAGCATTAAAGCACCAGATCTGACCTTGCAATTGAGACCAGTAAATAATCCTGGGTTATTAGATTACCTGTCTCAACATACATTGCAAAAGGCCCCGCATCAGCTTCACAACATTCTGTAAGAATAAAACAGAGTCATTACAGTCTAAAATCAGTAGTCTGCTTCCCTGCGTCAGCCAGTATTTAACAATGGGGCTCTACTACTGGCCTGCCATGAGTGGGAACTTGAACATGCTTTAGAAGAAATACATTTGTCTCTTTTCTTTTTCAGATTTTTGCCTTGAATGTGCTTTTGGGGGAAAACTGATATGTGGCCACTTGAAAAATGTGGTATTTTCACCTCCAGTAAAGTACATCAAAATACAGAAAGAATCTGCCACACTCTGATTCTCCACAGATTTAGGAAGTGTTGGGTTTTATTCCCCATTCATCACGGTTGCATAAATAAAGACCCAAATCCTTTCCCAAGGTCACACTCTAAACAGCTGAGCTATGCTCTGGGGAGTTTTTGTGGGCTGAGGAAATGGGTAGAGAATCCTTGCTTATTGTATCCCATTTGCATGGGGGTGTGGGAGACAGTGGATGGATTTGTACAGAGGCAGAGCCAATGAACACACCCTAGACCTCCGCAAGACCTGGCACAAAGGGTGCACCTGATGGGAGCTCTTCAAATCACTCTGCACTGTGCAGATGCACTAATTCTGTTACAAGTAGGACCATTGCATGCGAATGATAGTAGAATTTCCCCCTAAATTCAGTAAGTAATCCCATCTTTGTGTCTAAAACAAGAGTATTTGGAAAAGTTATGCAATGGCCTCAGAATACAAAGAGACAATGCACATTGCTGAGTCTGGGCTATTTCTCCCACAATAGGTTTCCAAGGCAACCATGAGTTGGTGATTAAATTCAAGCATTCAATTCACCCAGTGCCTCCAAAATTACACTGCAGTAATGGTCACTGGGCAAACCCATCCCTCCAATTAGTGGGAGAGTTCAGCAAGGTCTCTAGGTGGGAAGAATCAATCTTATGGCTGTTCCCCTAACCTCCTGCTTCTCCTCTCTCTCACTGTCCATTCACAGCTAGTTTTGCCCCACCAGCCCTGTTTCTGTCCTTCCCAACACTCCCTTGCTCCTGTGAAACCACCCTTCCCACCACTCCTTCCCTCAACTCTTCCCATATGAAAACAGCATAATTAATACCATAATTTTAAGACAAGGGAACTAACAGGACATGAGTCAATTACCACTCTCATGGCTTTTCTTGTAGATCGTCAGGGCGGGTGAAAGGAAGGAAACAACCACCTGATTTTTTGCCTTCACAGGCTCCGATTCTGCAAACACTTATGCACATAGTTTGATTTTAATGGGAGTACTCACACACTTAGAATTAGCCACATGGTTGTTCAGAGGATTGGGACCTTAGGTCATAAAGTGTTCTACAGAGAAAGGATGGTGCAGGAACTCGGGAGACCAAGATTCAATTTTCTGCTCCACCACAGACTTCCCATGTGATCATGGGCAAGCCTCTTAATCCCTCTGTGCCTTAACCTTCCCACCTGCAAAATGGGGATAAAAGCCCCTCCCCCACCTCACAGGGATGTTGTGAGAACAAATACATAAGAGACTGTAAAGCACTTAGCTATTATTGTAGCTCAGAATAGATCAGTACCAGCAAAAAAACAGATAGATTCTGGTCTGGCACTTTCCATGTGTTTGGAAACCCCTTTACAGTATATTGTGGGCACCAGAGCACTATACTTAGTAAATATAATAAATTCACTATGTATGCTATTTCGACATACCTGCTCTAGTTCATAGGCTTTTGCCTTATCCTCATCCCGGTCTGCATTCTTCCGATAAGCCATTCCCAGGCCCCACACAGCCAGAATGCTGTAAATGTTGTCCCGGACCCAAGCATCCTTTTGCTCTGTGCTGGCTGAAAGTAGTCCAGTAACTGGATTCTAACCAGAAAGAAAAGAAAATCAGTGCACACTTTTCAACTTAAAGTCATCTTATT
This sequence comes from Pelusios castaneus, assembly GCA_007922175.1. NCBI lineage: Eukaryota > Metazoa > Chordata > Testudines > Pelomedusidae > Pelusios > Pelusios castaneus. The sequence goes on from ML685798.1 coordinate 3,623,018, forward strand.
TAATAGTAGCAGCACTTTCCACATCCATTGACGATGTAAGAAATACAGGGCCACAAAAGACTTCATACTCGTCCCTGCACTTACACAGTGGTCATTCATAAATTCATAGGAGACTATTTCCCTGATCTGCCAATCAGACTGCTAAAACTTGAGCAAAAGGAGAATCAACTTTGACTGCTACTTGTAAAGACACTCTGACAAATGCAGCTGAACAGGTCTCATCTAGTACAAAGCACTTGGTTCACCTTCACACTAGCCAGTTCACTGACATAACAATATTCAGAACAAACAAAGAGGGAAGGTCCCCAGCTCAAAGTGCTTACCAGCAATTTAGTGCCTGATCCTGCACCATTGATTTCTGTCATGCAGAACCAAGCCTTAGTGAGAGCAGAGAACAGGGGCTGATGTTGGTGAGCAGAAGGACAAGGGTTATAACAGCAGAAACATTCACTTACTCATTATTGGCATACGCCGGTTCAGTTAAATGTTTACATAACCTTCCTTTCTGGGAATAGGTAGTTGGGGATGCAGGGGAGGAAATGTCAACAGTCTTCCTGTAGGCTTTTAGGAGGGATTTGAATGAAGACCTAGTGACAGCCAGGTAAAAAAAACTACTGGTATTTATTAATAAAGTAGTATTCGATGGCCTAAATCAGGGATCAGTGCCACAAAGCCTACTCAAATAGGGCACACGCTGGACAAAATGTCTACAGTTCAGAGACAGTCTCTGCCCCAAAGAGCTTACAGTTCAAGCAATAGAAGCTGGATGAGTGCAGAGTAATCTCTCTGATGCTATATGAAATGTTCCATTCAGAAAGCTGTCACTCAAATACCCAAACAGGGATTAACTACTCAGAAACATTTCCAAGTTGGAAAAACGAGCTGGGGATAAACAAAGAGGAGGGGGGGGGGGACTCAAAAGAAGCCACCTGCAGTCAAAGCTCAATAGAATAGGGACAAGGGTGAGCCTCAAAAGCAAATCTGATATTTCTAGCTATTTTACAGTCTTTCGTTCATCCCTCACTTACAGCACAAAAAATGTCTAAGTAGTTCTGTAATTCTAGCACTACAGAGATTGCAAGACAATCCCCCTAACAGTTACATTCTGGGCCAGGCGCCAGCTGTGCAATGGAAAATTCTGAACAGCACTAAGACTGCTCCTCCACAAATAACAATATTCACACAAGACATTAGGGGTGCGTCTACACTTGTAAATTAAGTTGACTTAAGCTTGCTTAAGTCGACTTAATTTACTCTGCGTCTACACCACATTTTCCTTAAGTCGACTTAAGCAAGCTGCTTAAATCGACTTTGTTAAACCTGGTTTAAAGTCGACTTTGGGCTTAAGTCGACTTAAGCCAGTGTAGACCTGGAGTAGCCAAGTGGTGCCCCCCTGCCACCGTGGACCTCTCCCAGGTCCCCCTAGCCCCTAGAAGTCGATCTAGGCGTCCAGTGTGGATGCTCTAGGTCAACTTTGTAAGTTCCCCCCTAAATCGACTTAAAATTTGTGTGGACATGCTAAGTCGACTTAGCTAAAGTCGACCTAAAATAACAAGTGTAGACATAGCCTAGGAGACCCATCAACCCCCAGGGACTTGCCTGATTTCAAAGTTTTAAAAGGTGCTGTGTTAAGAAAATACACCACAAGATCCAGAGGCAATCCCTTTCACCAAAGTCAGAAGAACTTAACCTGGACACACTGGACTTGTTCAAAATGTGAAATGAAGTCCACTTTGGACTTCAACGGGCATTGGGTCAGCCTTCTGTGAAACATTATGAAGTAAAGTAGTTCTATATGAACCAAAGTACCTTCAGTTCACAGGAAGAAACATGAACTGACCAGTATTTTAAAACTTTGCTTCATAAAATGCTTACAATTAAAAATAAAGATTTTTCTTCCCAGTTACTCCCTGCTGCCATACAGCATCCACCCCTGTAAGGTGCCGAATATGAACGATGAGGTAATGGGTAAGTTCAACTAGGTGGAAGCAGAAGCATTTCAGAGCACCTTGTAACATTAGGCCCACAATGTGATTTTAAATTTAATTTAGTTTGCAGAAAGGGGGCCTCCCAATCACATCTGAAAGAGCAGATCCATGTGCCAAGGAACCTCACTGAAGTCAATGGGGTTCTGCAAGGACAGAAGGCTGTGTTTCAGAGATCTGATTATCAGACTGAGACCCCCCTTTTTTTATTTAATTGTGTATTCCACTTAATTCGTTTGGATTTCACTATATCTATTTGTCTGGAAACAAGAAATACAAATGTTACAAGGGCCAGATTCTGATCTCAGTTCCCCAGTGTAAAAATGGAATCCACTGGAGCTACTACAGAATTAAACTGAGATTGCTAAAATATGTTCTGAGCAAGATTCTAATTTCAGCTAACACACTGGCTTAAACAACATCAGCTTTGATTTAGCAGAGCCTTGATATTAAAGTCAGACCTTCACTGAATTCCAGCAGGGTCTGATTCGTGTGAAGTTGAATGTCATGTATTTTTGTCAGCAGACAAGAACAAGATAATGAGAAGAGGTTTCTATTTTGGCTACCTATTCTTTTCTCCTTAAGTAACCCTCTCCCCCCCTTTTTTTTTTTTTAAGAGAAAAACTTAAAAAGTTGTCGTTACATTGGATAAAACACAAAGTGCAAATAAACAACCTAAATCGATGAGTGAAACAAAATAGTTGAGTCATTATTCTTCTGTACCTTGGTCTATAGAGTATAAATAATATGATGTATACTCAAAATAAAAACAGCTATAGAAATAAAACAACTACATCAGGGGAATGATGATATTGCCATGTGGAGGAGACATATTGAACATTTTCCCCACTGGATTTTCCTCAGCATTTAGTAACACGTGATCATGGCTATACCTTCTCCATCATATTAACTACAAGTAAGGACTTTGATCTAATCTATCCACCTGCATTCCTAAAGCACTTATCATGGAGATGTCTATACACTGCCATGGTCATATTTGTTAGCAGAAAGCAAAGGCTCCCCTGTACAGATTCTGAGGAGGACAGCCTGTATTTGGAGTCTAGGACTAGCTTGGAACACATATTTTCTAAAGTAATTTTGCTTTTAAAATAAATTCGTCTTTGAGTAATAGGAAAGCAAACAAGAGTATCAACTACTATTCCTATAATACTTGTTTTTTGAAATGCCTAGCATGCTAAATGCCTGATACTGGATTTTTAGCCTAGTAACTGATTCCTGAACATTGTGTTTCTCAAAGCAAGCACTGACTTCCCTGTAGCTAGGTGAACACAATACTTTCTTTTTAAATCTGCCGCTGTAATGGAAAGGGTATTGTTCTGTGAAGAAATAATGGCACCCATTTTACAGCACTTCTCCATTCGCATGTGCACAAACACTGTTTGATAACCATTTTTCCTCTGATCAGATAATCAACGTCTGAAAGAAAAATGGCTTTTCTTTTAAAAGATCCAACTCTTCTCAATATTGACTGTTCCACAGAAAAGAAAGAATTCTTCACTTAGATATTGCACAAAAAATGAAATCTGTGATTTGAAGATTACGGGCAAACTCCTCAGATGGTATAAATCCAAAAATCTACCCCAGTGTAAACCAATTACATCATTCCTTTTTATTAAATGTTTATCTGGCTTTTAACAAATACCATCCAAACACAATAATTCTTGTAGCATTTGTATTTCTTGTTTCCAGACAAATAGATATAGTGAAATCCAAATGAATTAAATGGAATACACAATTAAATAAAAAAAGGGGGGTCTCAGTCTGATAATCAGATCTCTGAAACACAGCCTTCTGTCCTTGCAGAAATATATGAAATGGCAGAACTCCTACTGACTTCAGCAGGAGCAAGTTTGAATCCACAATTCCCTCCTCCACTGCCTTGCAGCCTCTTACAGTGCTTAGTAATAAGTATATTTGAAAACTGACTCATGGATGAAATGCCTTGTTCTCATCTTTATAAGCTGAAATATTTTAATTGAACCACACCATCTCAAAGGACACTAACTTTTTGGCATCCAGTGTCTATTTTAAATATGACATATATGAGCACAGCAAACTATGTTGATGTGTTTAGGCATGGCCATGAGTCAAAACATATCAAGTAGGTCACATTTTTCCTACCAGCTTTGACAGTGTCATTCTTTTACTATTTATGTACCCAAGCCACACAACAAGGATTCAAAGTCTGACCTGAGTTACACTGTTATAAATCTGAAATCATTCCACAAAAGTTAATTTAGTGGAATTGCAGATTTTTGCCAGCATGACTGAGATGAGACCCGGCCAAAGAGTCTGTTATGAAGTATATTGTAATAGACATGTACTAAACAAATCATGTTTGCTGGCAACACGGCAATCAACTCTATTTCAGATTCAGTCTTGCTTTCAAATAAATTACGTTCATATCCATGTATCTGTAAGTCACCATTATGCATACGTATGCCAATTTCAAAAGATACAGTGACGCAAGCGCACATATCTGATGGTGAAGGCAAGCCACATAACATAACCACAAACAACATTAAAACAACATTTAAGAGCTCCCTGGGCTACCGCATACAATGGACATGCTTTTTCACATCTTATAGAATCAGCTCTTAGTATCCTTGACCAGTTGCAGTGGCAGGTTTTGCTTGATACCCATTCAAATGAAAAGAGGCTGTCATTTACTCTTAGAAAGAAAATATTTTCCTGTGATTATGAATGTTGCATGTCCAATATCCACAACAGAGAGGGAATACAGTACAAGATATTTCTGTGGCACTGTTCCAGTGCACCTCCCTTTATTGTCTTCCTAAACTAATACTCCACTTATTCGGTTGGTACAATACACTCCACTTCATGCAACATAACATTATAAGAAATATTTTATAGAGTGTGGAGAATTATGCTATTTCCTACAATAACAGATTGTAAAAATCTATTCTTTATTGAAACATGCTGAATTAACACACAGTACTCCACACACACACTCCAACAAACACTGGCTGCTTTTGCATCAGCCCCAAACCAGTACTTCTTTATGTCCGCTAACCAATTACCCAACCCACTGAATTCATATCAGGAAATAATTTAGAAGATTTAAAAAAAAGATACACTTAGAAGAAAAAGAAACCCCCCCAAATGAAGGCCCAAAGGGATAGGAGGAGGAGCCAAGAGGGTTCCCCCCTTCACAGTGCTGACTCAGCACTCACCTGGTGACATAAAATGGTCTTCTGAACCAGTCGGGCATACCCATCCAACCGGACTCCAGAGTTGCTTCTGCTTCTCATCTTCCCAATGTCTGGGATTTTTGCCTCTCTCTTTCCGCTTGTGACACCCCCTCCCACACTTCAAAACAGCAGGAGGAGAAAGAGTGAGGCTAGGATCCTCTCTCTGAAGCTGCTCTTATTCTTCCTGGTTCATTCATGCAGCAAGCTCTACTGTGTCACTTGCCAGCAACCGATGCCCTTGTTCCAAAATAAACAGAGCAGCTGTCGACAAAGCAGGGATTATGGAGTGGGTTTACCCCTTCATCTACATGCAAACCCTGGCCAGCCTAACCTGGCCAGTAAGAAGTGTGCACAGACATTAAACTGCATATTCCTCACATGCTCAGATAACTTAAAATGATTACTTTATTTTCTCCATTCTATCGTCACAGGAGCCTAGAAGGGGAAAAAAATCTGGTTAGGCCAAAATAGTGCACTTTGTTCTTGACACCTAAAACACATACACTGCCTATTGCAGTATATTATTCCTGTCAAAAACATTCCTTGTGCTCACAATCCTACATGCTGTCTTTATGACCCATAAGCACGCACTACTGCTCCAGGCATACGGAACACAAACGATATGCTTCCTGGCCTATATACCAGCTTGGGTGCATGGGCCAGTTCCTGCACCGGATCAGAGGAACTGTTTGTAGGGAGCCAATCATGCTGTGGATGCAATCAATTGACTGCTCATCATTGCTGCGCTGTAATAACCCTACCCACGGCCGTAGATCAGCGCAGGGGTAACCGGCCACTCAAGCCGTGGGCTACTGCACTGGCGGGCGTGTGAGCTGGACGGGTCCACCAGCCCCTGGGCGAGCATCTCCCCCCGCACAGAGCAGCAGCTTCAGGGCTGCCTTCCAAGCTCAGGATCCCCGTCCGCGCCGCAGCCACTCACCTACAGAAGGGCAACGCAGGGCGCCTCATCCAACCCGCCCGGGCTGCAGCCGAGACCAGCGGGTGCTTGCACCCTGCCGGCGGCTGACAGGTGCCCTGTGCCGGCCCCGCGGCGGGAGGGGCTGCAGCCGGCCAGTGGCCCGCGGCTCCTCCCAGTACAAACCCAGCCAGGCAGCCGCACGCGCCCCCCGCTGGCGCCCAGGCCCTGCCAGGACACTAGAGCATCCGGCCTGGCGGGGAGAACAGCCGTGCGGCAAAAGAAAAAACAACCCCTTGCCGCTGATGTCACTGCTGCTGCTCCTAGCGGGAGCCAGGCGGGACTGGCCCTTTCTACCTATTTTTAAAAGCCCTTTCGCACCCACGGGCTTTACACGGCTGGTAGGACCCGAGTAGCGGCAGCGTAGGGCTCCGCGGGCTGGCTGCAGGCGCAGAGCGCGAGCGCGGACTCCGCCCTGCAGCAGCATCCTCCCGGCGGCCAGTGCAGCGCCTCCTTGGGCCGGGCCCGCTGCAGGACAGCCCCACCCTCGACTCCCGAAGCGCAGGCGCTGGTCTTCCTGCCGCAGCACCGATCCGGCCTCTCCGCCCGGCGTGGGAAGAGATTGGTGCTGAGTCCCGTCCGCACCCGCTTTACAGCTCGCGGTGCCGGCTCCTGGAGTCCTGTTATTAAGGCTCCGAAGTTTCCGTTTAAAGAGGTCTTCATGGGAGTTGAGAAAAGCTGGACACTGGGAATGCTGAAGGAACAGACACCAGAGACAAAGACACAAGCATCTCGGTCTCTCATGCTTTTTAATCCAGTCAGTTGATTTTTGGGGGGGACAGGAGGAGTGTGTTGGGAGTGAATTCAGCCACAAACTTCCACTAAAGAAATTAAGAGCATGTACTTGCACTACGTTTAGAGTCATGCTTACCTTTACTAGCCTGAGCAGTCTATGCCTGAAGCCAAAGGAACTGCTTGTGCCAGTAAATTTAACCACCTGCATAAATGTTTGCAGGATTGGTGTCGAGGGAGGCTTTCAGATTCAAGGAAAATTTGACTCTAAAGTTACCATTAGCAAATATCAATACCTATAAAGTATAATAAGATCTACACATAAGAATGCTTCTATGAAATTCTTATTTTGAAAGTTCTAATTAATGGTGTTTTTAGAGGGCATTAGAAGGTGGAGTTGGAGAACCAATAAACTGTTCCGTGTGACACAAGCTCTTTGTGACACAAACCCCTGTGCTTACAAGGAGGCTAGCTGTAGTCAACATAATGTGTTGGGCAACATGCAAGATCAGGATCTTAAACATGAGTATGTTAACACAGAAGAAAGTGAAATTAATAGGTTTTAGAAGCAAAAAGGAAAATGCATTTACTTCCAAGCTGTGAAATGCAAAATAAAAAAAAAAGAGAAGTCCAAAGTCAATTAGATTTTATATATTTTTGATTTAATATGTCATTAGCAAAAGTAAGGGCATTTACTTGAAAATGAACTGGTTTTTAATCTGAAAAAACAAATTGGCCCTGAAACAATAAACGTATTGGTACTGAGACCAGATTTGAGATCGTCTCCATTTGGTCTGGTGCATTCAACTCTAGACTTTTTTATTTTTAAATTAATTAATGAAGACAGAAGATTTACAGAACCCAGTTGTAAATGAAACTGCATTTTTCTTTTATATTTTTCACTTAGGGGGTAAGGGGACAGCTGAGATCTATACTTTATGGTCTGATTAGCCACTGTTGCTCCTGTTTCACACTAGTATACCTCCATTAAAATCAGTGGAATTTCCCAAAATGACACAGAGCTCCATGTCTTGATTTCAAATAAAGTTGCCCTCACCTGCATGTGCACAACAGACAGTTGCAAAACCTATAATTCCTTGCCCTCCCACTGATCCTCACCCCTTCCTAAAATAAAAAGAACCAGAAATGTGGGTGGCTGGTTTATCCCTATAAGGAAAATTTCAAAACAGTTGAAGGCACAAAATCTGTTCCTAAACAGCGCCAAGGGCTTTGCATATAGAATGAAGAATGTTATTGAAAAATATTCCTTTGTAATACCTTCTATTTTTGACTTGATTACAAAACTATTTTGACTGGAAAGAAATGGAGATCAGTGAATTCAGTCTTTACAGGAATGTAGCTGTACAGAGTATAGGAGAGGGAAAGTAGACTTGCTACTCAGAAGATCCTTAAACACTCTACCCAGCAACCTGAACCTGGAATTTAGATAGCAATTTAATAGATGATACAGAATCCAGCTTACTTTCTCACAGCCATACTAATTCTGTAATGTTTACATTTTTCCTTGTCACAAAAGTCAACTGACAATATTTAGCTACTGTTTTAAGACTCAACAATAAAACTGAAGGAACCAGGGAACACCACTGCCCCTGCTAAATAGTTAGTTTTATAAAACATAGTAAGAGGAGAAAATAGATGGGAGTTCTCTTTGTTCAACTTTTATGATTACAGATTTTTCCCATTTTCAAATCTTTTGAATAGCTTCAAGTCTGTCCTTGATGGTTTTGTTTCTTTTGAACCAGTACACTTATGACCAATGGCTGCTAAGTGTTAAAACATTAAGCAAAAACGACCAGCACTGACCTGCCTGAATACTTAGATGTAACAAGTACAAATCTAAAAGTCTAACAGAACATAAAATGTGCAGCTTTTTTCTGAATACTTCATGTATTTTATTGGCTTTGTTCAATGCCTTTCTGTATATTTTAATGTGCCCATCACCATGATAGCTAGAAACCTGATATCTTGTTAGGATGTCACATGAATTCCCAACACCAGTTGTATATGTAAGAACAGAGATAGAAGGTGGGTGAGGTAATATCTTTTATTGGACCAACTTCTGTTGATGAAAGAGGCAAGCTTTCCAGCTTACACAGAGCTTTTCTTCAAGTCTTAGGTGCACTGAAAAAGAGCTCTGTGTAAATTCAAAAGCTTGTCTCTTTCCCCAACAGAAGTTGGTCCAGTAAAAGATACAACCTCACCTTCCTTTTCTCTCTAGTACCCTAAGATCAACACAACTATAACAATACTGCATAAACAACATGTAATAAGAACAACTCATTAACTTTGAATGTTTTAACTCTTATTCTTCCAGGTCCCTCCCTTATTTTTGTGTTTTTTTCCAGTATAGACTGTTAGCTCATTAGCTCAAGAACTGATAGTTTTTTTCATTGTCAGTAATATCACACACTGTGACATTACACATCCCTCTGTTCACACCATACACACTATTTTAATAGTCTTTGTATAAAATATGCTGGGTGAGGTGTCATTTGAAAATAAATAACTCAGTGATCATTAATATTCTTGTGTGATGTATATAATAATGTGATAGGTTCTAAGAGTCATGAATTTTTGCTGGAATTATAAAGTGTGTGTAAATCAGATATGTCACATTGACTTGTTAAATAAGTCTGTTCTAAGCAGAAGAACGTCTGTTTACCTCAGTTCATCTATACCAGTAAACAGCCATCAGGCTAACAAGGGACATAGGGAAACCTCACATTAGCAAAGGGGGGAAGAGACAGCATGACATTTACACTCAGCAACAGAGAGCAGTTTTGTCTGGCTTTTATTTTTCAGCAGAATGGATTTCAGAGATTGTACTGGTCTATAAAGACAGGAGGGGGCTTGACCTCAAGTGATAAGCAATTGAATCAACTGGTTCTGTGCAATATTAGAATATCATGAAAGGGTATTGAGTGGGTCTTTTCTGAAAGCTCATATGACATACTGATACAATTCATACCGTTGTGAAAAGGATGCACTGACACTCTGGGGAATTGTGGATCCTCACTGATATTGGCCTGTGCAGTCTCCCCAGACAGGAGGGAATGTTACAGATATCTACTTGGCTCCTATATAAATTAAGCATGTTGGAATAAAAAATAATGGAAGCCCTATTTACATAGAATTGACGCAAGGGGATGGCAAGTCTACAGGAAGAGAACAGCATGAGGTCATTCTGCCTCTTGAAAGAAGTTCACTGAACTTTAGAAGATATAAGCAAGGGTAGAAGCCATCTCTGGTATCCATCACTAGGCAGACACAAGGAAACAGAGTTCTTACAAGCTGAGCAACATGGGTCCTTCAATCAAGGGGGAGGGGTTGTAGTTTCTGGAACTGAATACAGGTCAGAAACATGCTTACATTAAGATCTTCCACCCAAGAAGACAAGGGAAGTGAGCACCTTGTACTTCTGCAGTGGTCCTGACTGAGGGAAAGTCAGCATGGCTGGGAAGAAGAATGATTGGTGAAGTAAACCATTTTCAAACAAAGCCTGTGCCTTTCTAGGTTAAGTTTTAGACTTTTAGAGGCATTTTCACTTTTGTTTGCTTGTAATCCTTTCTAACTTCATTTCCCTTTTTACTTAGCATCACTTAGCCTATGCCCTGTTGTTAGTAAATTTGTTTTATTTTACTATAAAGCAATTCAGTGAAGTGTTTACAGGGAAGAATGTATTCATCCCACTTAAGTCAGTAAGTTTTGATGTATTTTTGTCTCTAGTGGAACAAATGAAGCATATTATTTCTCTGTACTGTCCTGGAGAGGGCCAGACACTTCAGGGCACATGGTTTTGGGAAAATTCAGAGCTGGGGATGTGTTGGGGTCACTCTGTAAGTAGTAAACCAAGGCTGGTGGAAGCCAGAGTGGGGCTGCAGACAGGCTGCTGGAATGAAAACTGCTGCACCAGGGCTGCTTAGCAAGCACACAGACACTTAGGGTATAACCTGCATGCTCATAGCATTGTGAGTGAAGCAGGCTGGGTGCTACATCAGCAAAGCATCCAAGGTTACAGGGAAGATGGTGACAGTCCCTCAGTGGTCTGGATTGCATCTCTAACCCCAACAAGGCCATCACAGTATTTGTCAGTAATATGTCATGCAAACGCTTTGGCACAGCGTATAAGTAGTATTTTGGTAACAGCTACCTATCTATTAAGGCAGTAGCATGGACTAGAAGAGATCTGGGTTTTCTTTCTCTTCCTCTCCCCCTTTTCCTGATTGCTATAGCTCACCAGCTGTTTGTCTTCAGTGGGGATGGTTTCACCTATGCAGCTAACTCTCCCTCCTTGACAGACTGGCAGCAGAAGGAGGCATTTTCTACTCTTCCACTATCACCTGACCACTTTTACCATGCAGGCATTGACAGTACAAGCACTATAACATGGTTTCTGATCACATTGCCTTTCACTAGCAAGCAATTCTTTGGACTTGTGTAAACATAACAAACAGTCAAAGGAAAGTGTTTCCCTCTGCCAATTCAGTAGAATCTCAGCCAAGAACCCCGGGTGGACGGCCTTTCGTTGCCATTTAGAAGAAATTCTGATTAGCAGAAGATGCCATTTAAATAGCAATGCTATTTTGGGAGATCTGGAGAGTCCTCATTTTCCTGAAAGACAACAGAGTCTTGTGGCACTTTTAAAGACTAACACATTTATTAATCGCATGAGCTTTCGTGGGAGAAAATCCCATTTCGTCAGACGCTTTGAAGATGGGAAAGTTACAGAATGGGAGGAAATTAAATGCAGGGGAGTGTATGTTCTTACTAAGGTAGTTGTACAGGCATTTTTCTCAAACGGAGTGAGAAGGAGGTTGTTCACTGAGCTGAAGTGATATAATGTTGTGGGGTGAGGAGGCGTGTGTGCGCAATTTTAATAGAGAGGGTCGGTGTATGTAGGTGATAACTACTCCTACGAGCAAGAAATCAAACAAAGAGGATGAAAAATGCAAAGAGGACACACTAGATATAGAAATAAAACTAGGTTAAGAATCCAAACAGTTTAATGTTGGTACAATAATGCTTCTTTGCAGGGAATCAGAATACTGGACAGAAACTCAGTCATTTAGTTCTTCTCACATCATGTTCTTCTCTCCAGCCGACTTAATGGATGGCACTGGCCAATGATGGGTGGGATCATGGTCAAATCTTTACTAACAGTAGGGCTGCTAAAACCATGAAAGGTGGAACCTGAACAAATATAAAGGGCCTGATAGAATTTTCTCCCTACAGGACATGTAGCCTGGATCACGTTATTCTGAGAAATGTAAATAATTTATAACTGCATATGTATCTAAATAAAATAAGAGCCATATCCCATGCCCATTACTTACTACAAATTTATTTTTTTTACATTTGAAAATATAAATACAAGAAAATTAAATTATTTTATAAGAAACAGGGCAAAGTCACCTAGCCAAAAAGTTAAAAGCATTCACAGAAATGAACTCCTACATTATTAATAGTTGTATTCTGGTGCCATCATCATTCTTACATGTGGTTTACATGCAGTTATAACCCTTCTGGGTAAACAGAACAAATGTTTTAAATTGTCACTATAAAAATGTGTTCAGGGCAGCATCACGAACAGAACCCATATACTGGATTAACACAGAAGCACTTGACATTTGTGAGAACATTAAGGGTTCAAAGTGTTGCATTGCAAGAGAATCCAAAGTAGAAGGCAGTACCAATGCTCACCACTATAGAACAGTGTTTCTAGGGGTATGTCTACACTAGAAAAAGCTAAGTCAACTTTGTTAAGTTGACTTAAAGTTGATCTTATTAAGTCGACTTAACAAAGTGGCTCCTTTTAAGTCAACTTTATTAAATCGACTTAACACTGGCCATAGGCGCCCACACTGGCATTAAGTCAACTTAATAAAGTCGATTTAAGGGCTACTCCCCATCCACAATGTCCTTAAGTAGACTTAAGAAGTCGACTTACCTAAGGAGGGGTAGTTATTAAGTTGACTTAAGCTTTCACTAAGTTGACTTAAGGAAAGTCCAGTGTGGACATGGAGTAGTCCAGTGTGGACATGCTAGTGTAGACAAACCCCTAGGATTCTCCAGGGAATGCCACAAGTACACCTATCTTGAAGGAAATACAGCATTTATTCCTTCCTTGCAGGGGGCCAGCATAATCCAGTCCCTTAATAATCTCCTTCAGCAGAGCTGGTACTGTTGTAGGTACTATCTGGTAGCAGTCTTTGCATGCCTGGACCCAAGAACTCCAACTACACTCAGCCCTTGTGCAAGAACATAAAGAGGAAGGAAGCATTCTCTATCTATTATGAGATATTATTCATATAGCGCCAAATCTGCTGTCCTGATTCAGGCAAATGTAAGAATATATGAATGGCCATATCGGGTCAGACCAATGATCCACCTTGCCCAGTATTCTGACAAAGGCCAGTGTCAGATGCCTCAGAGGGAATGAGCAGAACAGGGTACTTTATCAAGAGATCCATCCCTATCATCCAGTCTCAGCTTCTGGCAGTTAGAGGTTTACAGACACCCAGAGCATGGGGTTGTATCTGTGACCATCTTGGCTAATAACCATTGAAGGACCTATTCTCCATGAATTTATCTAATTAATTTTCAAACCACATTATAATTTTGGCCTTCACAGCATCCCCTTGCAACGAGGTCCAAATGTTGACTCTCTGTTGTGTGAAGAAGTACTTCTTTTTGGTTTTTTTTAAATCTGCTGCCTATCAGCTTCGTTGTATGACCCCTCATACTTGTGTTATGTGAAGGAGTAAATAACACTCCCTTATTCACTTTCTCCATGCCATTACTGATTTTACAGACCTCTGTCATATCCTCCCTTAGTCATCTCTTTTCCAATCTGAAAAGTCCTAGTCTTTTTAGCCTCTCATAAATGCTCACTAAAGGTCATGAGAAGTTTTACCTGAGTAGGTAATGAGTAATCACTGAGTGAGGGCCTCAGGATTTGACTGTCAGCGCAGACTAAAATCAAATTGAAACCTTCATTATTGCTCAGGATGTGAGAGATATTAACCTTTTATAAAATCTAATAATGAAACAGACAGTTGGCTTGGCTACTAAAGAATAAAAGCTACTATTTTTAAAACAATAATTATTGTTCTTTAAATATTGCAGTTGAGAACTGACATTGTATTTATCTCTGTAATGAACAATAAAAGTGTCCCTACCCAAATCAATGGCAAAACTCTCTTTGACTTCAGTGAGGCCAGGATTTCACCCTAAATGTAGATCTAGTAGCCTATTGCTTATATTATTGATCACTCAGTCCTGCTGAGGTTTATCCTTTGATAAACCCCCCATGTACAGTATTCCGGGGTCCCTGTTAATGGTACAAAATGACTGTGCATATTTACAGTTCTGTCTTCACACTTTAACCACTGTAAGTTATTTCACATACAGAACAAATTTTCCATAAATACATCATGTAGGATGCTTCAGAAGTTAATTGAAATATTCAACTTTACCTACATTCTAACAATAAACTTAAAACAAAATATCTATTATTTTTCTATACAAAGGAATATTTTTACATTTATGTAACAAGAAATAAATATAAAAAATAGGATAAAAATACTTTTAAGATGGGTATTGTCTTGCATATTTACAATGCTATAAAATCTGCAGCTATAATCTAAAAATGTAGTGGACAATATAAAACATTTTGAAAGATCACTTAGAATCTTGTTTAAGTGTAGCTTGCAGTTACCTACATTTATACAATAGTATGTGCCGTACTCAGATATACTAATTGTACTTATACTGACAAAATAAGAGTCTAAAATCAAACCTTCCTTTAAACCTTAACCTAAAAAAGGAAGAATAGAAAATCAAACTGAGAATTATGCCAATTGTGATGTAGTATCTGAAGTACCTTTGAAGCAAACCTTGTACCTTTTGGATAATCTATGCGTTAATCCCAGATGCACAGAAAGATTTCCCTTAAAAAGAAAACCCCTGTATTTAATCATTTTATAACATTAACTTTAATAAAAATATTAAATCTGAAGTACCTTGTCAAATAGTAGAACTGACTTTTTAAAAAATTGTCACTGTCCTCATCCATCCAGTATATGGCTGCCTCAAAGCTCCAGGACTGTCAGTTAAACAAGGATCAGTTTCTGGTCTTCTCACATTATATAAAATATTTAAAGTAAATCTGTGTTTTACATTGAAAAACAATGTGCCTTGAAAAAAAATTACATTTGCTTAATAAAATGTAAGCTTCCCCTCTTTGAAGTCCTTCTGAGTGAGACACGGGTTTTTTTGTGGTCTGCATCATCCTTTTCATGAAATATGAACTGCTTTCCTGAAAAGTCATGAAGACACACATCACCATTCTGTACATTGAAAGAAACACCGTTCTTCTCACTGGAGACATTACCTACAAAAACAAAAACATGGCACAAATCAGAAAGGATTCAGAGTGAAAAGTCACCAAAGATATGCATATTTCTTTAAATTTTCAATGCATATACTGAGAACATTCATATTTCTTCTTCTTTGCTCTCCGGGATGAATTTTCAGTAGGGATTTTTTTGCAATTAATTCTTTGTATACTAATTTTCACATATGCCGAGACCATAATTTGATCCCAAAACATTATACATTATACAAAGGGCCAAATCCTTCTTATACAAAGGGCCAAATCCTTCTCACCTTATTCATGCAATTACCTCCCACAGATACTTTGACCCCATGTTAGTCAAACAATATGTGATACAATTTATGCATTGATAGAGTCTAATTCCAAAGCACAAACAAAACAAAAGGGAAACAATAAACTTACACCAAAGTAAAATATATATGTGCCAAATCAAGTATATGCAATGTAACAGTACGTAGACTTTAAGGTCTGAAGGGACCAATATAATTATCTAGTCTGGCTTCCTACACCATGCAAGCCACAGAACCTCACCTAACCACGCCTGTAATAAATTCCAGAGGGGCAGCCGTGTTAGTCTGTTTCAGCAAAACAATTGAGGAGTCCTGTGGCACCTTAAAAACTAACATTTATTTGAGCATAAGCTTTCATGGACTATAAAACCCACTGTAATAGATTACTAACCTAGGACAGAGGGCATGTCTACACTGCCTGTGGCACCACTCTCAGTGCAGAATAAATTTTGCGGCTTCAAGTGAGCAACAGTGACGTTTCGCTCGCTCGAACCCGTAAGTCAATGTTGGTAATCCAGCTCAGCAAGAAGAGTAGTGCGGTATTGACAGGAGGGCATTTCCCATCAGTGCAGCACAGTGAGAATACTGTGGTGGGGAGACATTAAGTAGTCAACGGGAGAAACGCAAGCTACTGTACACAGTACTGTACTGTACGTAGCTTGGGTATTTCCCGTTGATCAGTCAAAATCTGCAGTAAGTGTAGACCAGACCGAGTTGCTGAAGTCCTCAAATCATGATTTAAAAAGACTTCAAGGTACAGAGAATCCACCAATAGATGACCTGTGCCTCATACTATAGACTAGAGGAAGGTGAAAAAAAACCCCATGACCTCTGTCAATATAAGAAGAAAAGTACATAAAGTCAAATGATCAGAATAAATCAGGATTAATTACTAGGAACATGGAAGCCAAAAAACAATAATTAGAACAATTTTGAATGAAAACTTTAATTTTTAAATTTTATTTTTTAAAGTGTTTACCTGGGAGCACTGAGCTTTCCCCGCACCCCTCCTCCCCACTTTAAAACAGCCCTTATCTGTGGAACTTGCTTTCTTTGAAGCATTTAGAATACAGGCCTTGCCCAGTGTTCATCCAAAGCCCTGTGTGGATGGAAAGTTTGGGTGTTTTTGGTGCCTTCACATTTATGAACAAGTATACTTGCACTTTTTGTGGCTTATGGATTTAGTGGAACAGAAGCCTCAAAACTACTTAAAGAGGTCCAGAATTTCTGAGAAACAAAAAGTCCTAACTCTTAGGGTATGGTCTCCTTTCTCCATACATTACATGCTCGATACTTACGGTGTCTTTTAATTCGTACTTTTTCTTTTACATTTATTACATTTTTCTGATAAAATCCAACCGTGCAAATGCTTCAAAGTAAAGTTACTGCAGTTCTTTCTTGTAAAGTAGGCTGGGGTGATTTAGTGGGAGTGGTCCTGCTTTTTAGCAGGGGGTTGGACTAGACGACCTCATGAGGTCCCTTCCATCCCTATTATTCTATGATTCTAACTATCAGACATAACATACATATGCTTGCTAATATTTTATGTAGGTCTTTTAAGGACTGCATTATGTGTTGTAATAAAATGATTTTCAAAGTTCTGGCATATTTCACGACTGTTTCTATAACTGATTTAATTAATATTAAGCCAAAAGAAAAGAGCTAATGCATTTTAAACCTATTTTCCTCCATGCATTCTTAGTGAGCCAGAGGAGATGGCAAGATACGAAAACAGGACAAAAAAGATACTGCCAGCAATTGCTGGATGTGGGTTGACTGTGATGAAAAATATAAAGTTGAAGGAAACAAAAATGACTAAGCATTTCCTTTGAGACAGAGTGTTTTGTGATAAGCAAATATTGGGAAATGGGCTCACAAGCAGAAGTACAGTGCTGTTATTTAGACTGGAAATCATATTCATCAAAGATTAGAACACTGCTGTTAGGAAGAGTATTGGCAGAACTTTTCTTCAAAAAATAATGCCTACGAATATCTTAATGTGAGGCCATAGATCCAGTGCATGAAAATGTCTTTTTGACTAACAAAGGAGAAAGAAATTCACAGTCCTTTTTACTTAAGAAGACCTCAAAAACTGGCATAGTGGCAGCAAAATGTGATTCCATATAAGGGACTGTGGTTTGATCTAGCCAAGACCAGAGCTAGGTTAAGGCCATCCAGGAGCGCTGGCACAACAGAACACAGAATTCTCCCATGGCTCCACCCTATGACCCCACCTTGAACTAGTAATGGTTGCAACATGAGAGCCTCTTTTCCTTCCTCCTAAGTAGGAATAGACAGCACAATAGGGTTGCATTCTAGTTCCTAGGAGCAACAGGACTGCCAGCAGTAGGAACCCAGTGCCTTTCCCAGCAGATACAGCTTTTGTTGGCTGAGTGGCTAGCCTTGGCCTGCTTCTCTCTTCTCCTCCTACCATACCCTCCTCTGTTGGGGAAAGTTTGATATACCCCAGAGCCATGAATCTTGGAACTAACACCCCATTTTATGTGAAGGACATGCCTCTCGGAGCTATTGTTCCATGTTCCCTACAGACTTGAAGTACATTTAAGTCAAATCTGGCCTGCCACAGCAAATGAGTTTGACACCCCGGCCTGGGCTCTGTTGGTTCGGAGCTGTAATACCTATGCTTTGACCTGGCTCTGATCAGGACTAGACTTGTAAAGTTTTTTCTCATCATTTTGCAAAATGATGACAGCAAACTATTCAACAGTTATTCTAAACTCCCTGCAAATCTACTGGCTGGTGCTGGATCTGTGAAAAGAAAAGAAAATACACAGGACACAAAACCCAAACCTATACATTTTAATGCACAAAACTGTCAAACACCGAAACACTTGTACAAATAAGCAGATAAGATAAATGGGAGTTTTATTTTTCTTCATCTCTTGTAATAAAATAAAGGCTGCAAAAAACAGACAGAGGTAGCAGAAAGACTGAAAAAAATGCTGTGTCTGTTCTTGAGTGATGGGATTTGCACATTCATCTGAGAGACACTTATTCTCATAAATTCTGCAAACCTACAAGAACAAGACAGAAGAAGGAACATTAGTATGAAAGTGACAGTATAAAGTTACAAGTTACAGATCCACTAACTAAGCAAAGCCACAGCTTGTATATATCCAAAATTCCAAACTTACCATCTTGGGTCTCTCTATCCACCATCAGTGTACTCCTTTCCCTCCATCATCCTATTTATATCTCCTCAGATACAACAGCTATACCAGCCGCAGATGAACGGAAGGAACTGGTTCATCAAAGGGCATGCATGCCAGGGGGACCTGCTCTGTCCAGCTGATGCCATCATATCTTCAGAGGAAAGAAAAAGGAAGGAAACCATCAAGCTATATGTAATAGAGGGTCTAAGGCATCATCCAACCCACTCAACAAAACTCTTTTTGATATGAGTGGGGGCAGCCTGGTCAGGCTCACAGAATTCAAAATATTCAATTAAAAATGGGGTAAAGACAAGTGGCTTACCTCCATTCATGTGTTGCAGTGTCTATCATAAAAGCCTTTCGAGCCTTCAGGTGGGTTAGGAAATGATGTCCGCCACCTCCATCTGTAAGGGTGCATCAGTGGGAAGACAGTATAGCAACTATGGGCATGTTCTGAGATCCCCAGCCTAGACAGAACCTAACTGCAGAAGCAGACCATGGACTCTCAGTGTCGTCTGAGAGGCTAGCATTAGAGAGGCCAGGAGAGGACCTCAAATCAGTGGGATCGCTCACTTATTAAAACCATTGTACTTTGTCTACAATTCCAAAATACCATTGAAGAAAGCAGATATCATAAATGGGAGGGGCTGGCCCTGGGGGAGAAAGGGGAACTGGGCACAAGGCCAATCGGCCTGTGGGGGCCAGAGAGGCCAGGCCCCACGCACCCACTCCTCCCCTGAGCCAGCTGCTCCGCCTTGGGTGGGAGGAAGCAGGGTGAAGCATGGTAGTGGAGGGGCAGCAGTGTGGGGGCCATGTAATCAAAGGGCGGTCACCCCGCTCACCCTCTCCCCTCTCCAAAGGACAGCTCTGGTTCTGGAAAGCTGTGCAGGGATTTATGGCTCAGCTGCCACAATGCACAAGTACAGCAAAGCTTAGGTGAGTATGGTATGTCTTTCTGTTTCATGTAGTTAGTTGTAGCCATGTCTGTCCCAGGGTATTAGAGAGACAAGGTGGGTTGGCGAGGCTGACAAGCTTTCAAGTCACACAGAGCTCTTCTTCAGGTCTGGGAAACGTACACTTGATGAAGAGGTCTGTGTGGCTAAAAAAAACTTGCCTCTCTCACCAATAGAAGTTGGTCCAATAACAGATACTACCTCACTCACATTGCTTTAATGGCACGGAGAATTACTACTGTGAACTGAATTCAGATGTCAAGTGCATTAACTCTTCTAGTATCAAACAATGGAGGAAGGTTTTAAAGCAGGATAGGACAAACTCATATAATTGGGAAAGCCATTCAGAACATGGCAAAATGCCTTTAAGGTTCTATTTCCTTGAGCATTGTGATTCCATCACACCACGTAGTTCACCTACAATATTATGTGAAAATGGTAGACATATGAATTCAAGCTGGAGATTTTGCTCTACCTAACATTATTATACAAAGGCATCTTTAGATAAGAGAGATGTTTGCTTATTTGTTTATGATATGGTATCAGGATATAAGGACAACATCTTAAACATCGCAGCACCAGCAACACAAAGTAGCCAGTCTCCAATGTTCACAACTGCACATATGCCGATATGAGCAATAGCAACACTGCTGAGACTCTACCAGTGGCTCAGTGAAAGACATATTGGCCATTGGCATCCAGGAGTACATATTTATGTCTTATAGCATATGATGACTTACTTGCTCCACAATGTGGAACAGCCTGAATAAATACTCCTTTATTTTCAGCATGGAAAGAATATGTGCTGCACGCATGAGAGTGCACAACCAGAATGGCTATAACATGAGTCACACTCTCTTTTTTGGACTGCCATTAGATGAAGATGTATATTATCCGTATATTACTTTTAGTCACAAGGGGCTCCATTTTGTGTGTGTGCATTCAAGTTATGAGCACATCTTATTTTCTCACTAGCCACTCCAATTTGCATCTGAAATGGAGTGAAGAGACATTTGAACACCTGCATTTCCATGAGCCAGGAAAAGGGAGAGATGATTAGGGAGTGAGTACGTCCACACTGCCCACAGAGAACAACAACCTGTTGGGCAGCATTATGTTTGTCCTGAATGGAAGCATGCACATTTGGAATGGAAATCATGAAGCATTCTGCCCTTAAGCACTATTTCCTGCGACACATAAACATTCCCTTCAGGGAAGACTGGCCATATACGTCACAGAAAAAATACAGGAATTGAGCTCCATTACTTACCCAGTTGCCAACAGCCATGCAGGTCTCTGGCTGTGACCTCTTCAGTGATAAGATTTTATGGTCTCCATTGTCCCATTCTTACTCTGCTTCCCCTGCCTCATAAAAGGTTTACATGTAGATGGCCTATTAATGATAGTAGGTGTTCTATGGAACAAGCCGTCACACAGTAATAGGGGAAAGCACCCCCAAGGATAGCTTTCATGTTCTTAAAAAATACTTTTATTGGATGTCATCATATTTCTTTCATTTGTAGACTCTGTTTTCTTTAATAGTTGATGAAACATGATAAAAAAAATTTTTTAAATGTTCTTAAAGTTTTCCACGGGTAGTTCTGTCTTTTCAGCTGACAAGCCTGGTATAAGTAGCCTCTGTTGGGTATTTGAGCAATGTATACCGCTTAAATTTTGCAACACCAGTTCACATTAAGTATGAGAAGTGAGTATTTGTTTAAAAAATGTACTACTATCTTACCTAAACTGGATAATTGTAGTATTATTATTTATAAGACCACACTAAAACATTTTGATTCTATATTCACAAGTATGAATCGGTTCACTACCCACTTAAAATTGCCATAAGAGCACCTAAACTGCTTTAAAATAACAAAAGGATAAACTTTGAGAAGTACTATTTTGCAACATACATACCATTCCCATTTGCGTGCACTGAACAATCATTATTCATTAGCAGTGTGGTGGAATTAGTAGAGTTACTGTTTGATTGTAAGGAATTGCAAGAACTGGATACTCCTTGGTTTACAGTCTGCTTCTTTAAACCATTAGTAGCAGTTCTACTCCAGTCTACAGTAGAATAAGTGTTACAGAAAATAGTGCAGAACGTTCAAGCACAAATAAATGCAAGAGTACAGTTTTAATAATGCAATTTAACTTAAATTCCAGCATGGATCTTTTTCCAATATTTCAGATAGAAAATTATTCTCTTAGGAATTTCTTAATTCTAGATGCGTAAAAATTTACATTTTCTCCTTTTAATTTCTTAGTTTTAAAAAGTCACTAATCATACTTTTGTGACTGTATGCCCGGTTAAAGATTACCAGAAACTGCAACCACAGTGTTTCACCTCTGAGTTTAAACTGTGTATGGGTACATGTAACTATTAAAATACAATGATGATACAATGTAAGGCACTAAATAATTGTTAGGAAGACACAATATTCTCAAAGCCACTTCTGACTCTGCTCTCACTGAAGTCATTGGTAAGGCGACCACTGACTTTGAGGAAGAAGATCGTTAGGGGTTAATTTAGGTCCCAGTCATACGAAGGGCTCCACAAGCCTACAGTCTTAGGCTATGTCTTTAACTAAGTCGACTTAGTGTGTCCACACTTAAAAATAAAGTCAACTTAAAGGGGAACTTAGAAAGTCGACCTACAGCGTCCACACTGGATGCTCTAGGTCGACTTTGTGGGGCTAGAGGGACCTAGAGCAGGTCCACGGGGGCAAGGGGAGCACCCCTTGCCCAATGCCAGGGGGCTCAGCCTTTGCCCCATTGTGCCTAGGTACAATGGGGCAAAGAGGGTCAGGGACCCTGGCAGGGTATAGGGGCAGGGTGGGAAGGGCTCTGCCCTGCCAGGTGGGGGGGCATGCCAGGCTACCCCGTGCCCCCCCTGGCAGGGAGGGCATTGGTGTAGGCCTGGGGTAGCCTTAAGTCGACTTAGGGCTACCCCACGGCTACATTGGCTTAAGTCGACTCTAGGGAGTCGATTTAAGCCTTAGGTCTACTAGAAAGCAGGTTTAATAAAGTCGACTTAATTTTCATTAAGTCCACTTAAGCAAACTGTAGTGTAGACGCAGGGTAAATTAAGTCGACTTAAGCAAGCTTAAGTCGACTTAATTTACCAGTGTAGATGCAGCCTTACACATATGTAGAGACCCACTCAAGTAAATTCTTTATACAACAGTATTTTTCAATTAAATAAAATGCAATCTTTATGCATCGGGGGAAAAAAACAAAGTAGATATAGCTTGCAATATTGCTATGCCATTTATTACATAACAATATTTATTAACAATGGGAACTTTTCACCTGACTGTAATTATATAATTTAGAAATGCAGAAAACAGTGTTTAATATTTACCAGAATTTTCAGCAAGCCTGAATTTTCCACAGCACATATATCGTCTCCACTGTTTGCGGACATTTTCCTTTGCTACACAGTAGAAGATAAAAATGAAGAAACCTGCAAAGCACCAAATGTCAGAATATTATTTCCAGCTACAGAATCTTTGCTCTTTTGTTACTTTTTAAAAAGATGTTTCATTTTTCTTTTGTTTATTCTCAAGTCAACTGATTCTAATCAAATGCTCTTACATGCTCTTGTTCAGTAGAGACTCTGATAGACTAAACAATAAACTGATGCCATTACCTGAAATGCTTTTTCTCATTACAGTTGCATGATAGTATTAGATACACAGATATAAACAGGATAAAGAGTCCCAAAAATACAAATATATCAGGTGGTTGAATTTAAAATATGGAGATCTCTGTGGAAATACAAACTTATTTGAACTTTCCAGTACAGAAATAAAGATCAGATAACAAGATAGCAGTACAATTTCAAATATGAGGTATAATCAACTGAATAGCTTTGGCCTTCTCTATATATTTTGTGGAACTTCTCCGTATGTTATTTGAAGTTAATATATTGCTGCTGCTGCTTGTGATGGAATCAATAAAACCTACAGACTTGTGTTCATGTCGATAAGGCATTGGGGCAAATTTTATTAAACCTAACACAAATTCAAGATTACCAGGCAGCTTTTGGTCTCCCAATCACAATTAAGTCACAGGGAAAGCTCACATTGGCTAACAACTCATGCTCACATAACAGTAATTATAACCCTCTTCACCTCAAGTTCAAAGCCACACCTTTTCCTTGAAGAACAGAGCTCAGACAGAGTATGTAACCCATCTGTGTCTAAGGTGGCCCACCTGAAAATGCCACGCTCGCTTAGGGCAGGCTGCAGAAGAAGAGCAGATTCTCTCAGAACTAGTGGGTAACACTGCAGTTAGAATGGCCAACCAGTTACAAACAGTTCTCCTGGTTTCCTACCCTGGCTATCAAAAAACCCCAAAACATAATACACAGCCCTGTTTATTGCATTTCAGTCTCCTGCTCCCAATCAGCAACTGGATTCAATAAAGAGAGAAGTCATTAAATCTCTATTCCTTTATGAAAAAAGGTTTCCTGATCTCCAAAGGGTCAGCCACATTACCAGATCAGTACATGTTTAGATCTTCCCCAAAATACCACTCCACCAACCAATCCTTTAGTAACTAAAACTAAAGGTTTATTATAAAAGGAAAGAAACAAATAAGAAGAGAGATGTCAAATGATTCAAGCAACCAGAGACATGCAAATGACTTCAAGGTCCATATATATCAGAGTCTTAGCAGAACTGTGGAATTTGCAGGCTTGTACAGCTCCTGTGGGGTACAGCCAGTTTTACACAGTATTTATCGCAGTTCTGTAGTATTGGTATCAGTAACATTACAACTGGTCATTTTATTTCATCCAGTGACAAAATGGGTACCTTAGAACCATGCTAGATCACAGATCCACCTGCTTCTCACTGCTTCCCATCCAGAGTGGAACTGTACTTGATTCCAAACTTTTCTGAGAAGGTGTCAGAAATATTTTCACTGCCTGCCAGCTACAATTCGTCACCAGTGCTCCTAGGGTGCATCTACACTTGTAAATTAAGTCAACTTAAGCTTGCTTAAGTCGACTTAATTTACTATGCGTCTACACTACACTTTCCTTAAATCGACTTAAGCAAGCTGCTTAAGTCGACTTAAGGAAAATTAAGTCGACTTTGTTAAACCTCGTTTAAAGTCGACTTTAGGCTTAAGTCTACTTTCTAAAGTCAACTTAAGCCAGTGTAGACGTGGAGTAGCCCTAAGTCGACTCTAAGTCGACTTAGGGCTCTCCAGGACTCCCCCACTGCCCTCCCTGCCAGGGAGGGTGGCACAGGGGGAGCCTGGTATGCCCCCCCACAGTGCAGGGCAGAGCCCTGCCCACCCTGCCCCTATGCTCTGCCAGGGTCCCTGTCCCCCTTTGCCCCATTGTACCCAGGTACAATGGGGCAAAGGGTGAGCCCCCTGGCACTTGGCAAGGGGTGCTCCCCTTGCCACCGTGGACCAGTCCCAAGTCCACCTAGCCCCTACAAATCGACCTAGGCGTCCAGTGTGGACGCTCTAGGTCAACTTTGTAGGGTCCCCCGAAGTTGACTTAAAATTTGAGTGTAGACATGCTAAGTCGATTTTGTTAAGTCAATTTAGCTAAAGTCAACTTAAATTCACAAGTGTAGACATAGCCTAGCTATCTTCATGATACTACTGATTTCCTGAGAAAACTACAGTCCATTGGTGATCTCCCAGAAAACACCATACTAGCCACTGTGGATGTAGAATCCCTTTACACCAACATTCCACACGAAGATGGACTACAAGCCATCAGGAACAGTTTCCCTGATGATGACACGGCACACCAGGGAGCTGAACTTTGTGACTTTGTCCTGACCCACAACTACTTCATATTTGGAGATGATCTATATCTTCAAGTCAGTGGCACTGCTAGGTGTACCCGCATGGTCCCACAGTATGCCAACATTTTTATGGCTGACCTAGAACATCGCTTCCTCAAATCTCGCCCCCAAGTGCCTCTCCTTTACCTACGTTACATTGAGGACATTTTCATCATCTGGACCCACGGGAAAGAGTCCCTTGAAGAATTCCACCAGGATTTTAACAATTTCCACCCCACCATCAACCTTAGCCTGGACCAGTCCACACAAGAAATCCACTTCTTTGACTCCACAGTACGAATAAGGGATGGACACATTAACATCACCCCATACCGAAAACCAACTGATCGCAATACATACCTACATGCCTCCAGCTTCCACCCTGGACACATTACATGATCCAAATTCTACAGCTAAGCCTTAAGGTACAACTGGATCTGCTCTGATCCCTCAGACGGAGACAAACACCTATAAGATCTCTACCAAACATTCCTAAAACCACAGTACCCACCTGGGGAAGTGAAAAAACAGATTGACAGAACCAGACGGGTACCCAGGAGTCACCTACTATAGGACAGACCCGACAAAGAAAACAACAGAACTCCACTGGCCATCACCTACAGCCCCCAGCTAAAATCCCTCCAACATATCAAAGATCTACAACCTGTCCTAGAAGATGATCCCACACTCTCTCAAGCATTGGGAGACAGGCCAATCCTTGCTTACAGACAGCCCCCCAGCCTGAAGCAAATACTCACCAGCAACCAAATGTCATGCAATAAAAACACTAACCCAAGAACCTATCCCTGCAACAAACCCCGTTGCCAACTCTGCCCTCACATCGACTCCAGTTATATCATCGCAGGTCCCAACCACATCAGCCACACCATCAGGAGTTCACTCCCCTGCACATCCACTAATATGGTATATGCCACCATGTGCCAGCAATGCTCCTCTGCCCTGTACATTGGCCAAACCAAACTGTCCTCGCGCAGAGAATAAATGGACACAAATCGGACATCAGAAATGGCAACATCCATAAATCAGTAGGAGAACACTTCAATCTTCCTGGACACTCAGTAGCAGGCTTGAAAGTTGCCATGCGCCAACAAAAATTCTGTTAAAACCAGACTTCAGCATGAAACTGCAGAACTGGAACTGATTTGCAAACTTGACACAATCAGACTGGGTTTGTATAGGGACTTGGAATAGTAACACATTACAAAAAGTGATTCTCCCTGCTCACACATTCTCACCTTCTAATCAACTGGTGTGAATGGGCCTCATCTACCCTAACTGAATTGACTTTGCTAACACTTGCCCTCCTTCATCCTGGCATGTGTATATATACCTCTCAACTGGAGTTTTCACTTCATGCATCTGACAAAGTGGGTTAGAGCCCACGACAGCTTATGCCCAAAGAACTTTGTTAGTCTTTAAGGTGCCACAGGACTCCCGTTGTTTTTGCTGTACACAGACTAACATGGCTACCCCTCTGGAAATACTGTGACGTAGGCACTGAAAAGCGTAAATCACAATGAAAGTCCCTCGGATACAGTCTCCTAAGGACTTATGTCACCTTTGAAAATGGGACAGGGGCATCGGATGCCTTGTTATGCTAAGCGATCAATACCTAATTACTTCTAAAAATCTGGGCCTAAATGCCTAAATCATATTTGAAACTGCAACTCCAAGTCAACTTTTCTAAAGCAAATTAATTAAGTTCAGAACCTTAATGACCCACTGGGTCTTTTGCTCTGTAACTTTTGTGATTCTATGAACATCCTTAAGACAATAATTTTCTTCACAAGGGACTCACATCCATAAATTTATATCAGCACATTGACTAATTATCTAATTATCTAATAATTAACTAATAATTCAGAGAATCATAGAATCATAGAATAATAGGGTTGGAAGGGACCTCACGAGGTCATCTAGTTCAACCCCCTGCTAAAAAGCAGGACCACTCCCCCTAAATCACCCCAGCCAGGGTTTTGTCTAACCGAGCCTTAAAAATCTCCAAAGATGAAGATTCTACCACCTCCCTAGATAGTCCATTCCAATGCTTCACCACCCTCCTAGTGAGAAAGTTTTTCCTAATATCCAACCTTGACCTCCCCAGCTGTAATTTGAAACCATTGCTCCTTGTTCTGTCCTCTGTTACCCTCGAGAACAGCCTAGCTCCCTCCTCTTTGGAGCAACCCTTCAAGTAGTTGAAGGTTGCTATCAAATCTCCCCTCAGTCTTCTCTTCTGTAGACTAAATAAGCCTAGTTCCTTCAGTCTCTCCTCATAAGTCATGTGCCCCAGCCCCCTAATCATTTTTGTTGCCCTCCGCTGGACTCTTTCTAATTTGTCCACATCCTTTCTGTAGTGGGGAGCCCAAAACTGGACACGGTACTCCAGATGTGGCCTGACCAGTGTCGAATAGAGGGGAATTATCACATCCCTCGATCTGCTGGCAATACTCCTACTGATGCAGCCTAATATGCCATTGATAAGAATGTCAGTTCTGAAAGTGTTTTCTTTGCATTAATTTTCTTTAAATGTCACATAATAATTAAGAAGGATCATCTCCAAGGTAGTTTTTTTATACTATGTAACAGTAAAGATATAATTTTTGATAAACTCTTGTACATGATAAGTTTCAGAAGGGTAGCCGTGTTAGTCTGTATGTAGCAAAAACACAAAAGTCCTGTGGCACCTTAAAGACTAAAAAAATTTCTTCAGACATAAGTTTTCATGGGCTACAACCCACTGTATCTGACAAAGTGGGTTGCAGCCCACAAAAGCTTATGTCTGAAGAAATTTGTTAGTCTTTAAGGTGCCACAGGGCTTTTGTTGTTTTTTACATAGTAAGGCATTTCTTAAAACTGTGTTATTCATTACATTTTCATACTAAAGACTATTGCAGAAGCAAAAACTTACCTTGTAAGGTGTTAAAGATGGCAAACAGGTACATAAATACCAGATTTACTGGCCCCCAGGCAAAAAAGGCAAATCCCCAAGTAATTCCCAGTAAGAATGTAAGGCCTGCAACACTCCTGAGGTCTTGAATGCTGGTTTTTCTCTGTGTTCCAAGTTGTTTCTTCTTTTTGATTCGACAAAGCTGAATCAGCACCACTATAAACATGCCGACATTCAACAAGAATATCATGCAGAAGTATCCCACCACAGTAATATAGAAGACAATGTTATTGTTGATCCAGCAACTAGAATACAAAAACAAGAGAGGAAAGATCATGTTATCAGTCATTCATTCTTAGTAACAGAAATGAGGTAAAGAATAGTATTTGACATCAAACATTTCATCATGCAATATTCAAAGCCACATACACTGATTCAAATTTTATCTGCCTAGCTAGGTTTTTATAACACTGTCCATCCTCATCCTATCTGAGTGAATCCCAGGACTAGAGCAAAAATAGAATACACCAATGCATTTGGTTTAGGTTTCTACAGGCAACATGGAGTTTATTTTTTACATTTAGGCTTGCTTTCTTTACACGTTCTCTCTCTATTCCCCATTACCTTTCTTTTTCCCTTCTTGCCTTCACCTCATTTTCATGCTCTAGCTCCATGTCGGTATTTTGGAACATACCCTATTTTGTGATCAGGATCAATGCCTTGCAAACAGTTGCAGGCAGAGAATTAACTTAATATATCCTGCAGAGACTTATTCACAGAAGAGTGCATCTCAGGAAAGAAACTCACACACATACTCACATATAACCATTAGACAAAAGCATTCTGTTAGCATTCACTTTTTAAAATATGCTTATCTTTCAACTTACAATTCATCTGGTGAGCCATTAGGAAACTTTCCATATGATCCAAGCCCATAATTATTTGGTGATATAGCCAATACAATGACTACCACTACTAGAGGTACACCTGAAAGATTAGATAACAATTATAATTCTGAATGAAAGTGTTGTGATGAAACAAAACTATTACATTTTCTTATGAAACCTAGGGCCAAGTTATGAAGGCTGTCATTTCAGTATTCTTTACTGTATTTTGTTGCCACCTTTTTACAATCCAAGAAGAAACTATAATACAGAAGTCTGTTATAGCTTTACAGTATGCATGGTAGCTTATTTTGAAAAAAGCAATATAAACTAATACACATTTGAAGTTTTAATCTTTCTGAACAAGGCAATATATTCTCTGGCACTTGATCCAATTATATCACTTACAATCTTAGGTAAATTCCAAAGGGGTAGCCGTGTTAGTCTATTGTAGAAAGACAACAGAGTCTTAATAAATCTGTTAGTCTTTAAAAGTGCCACAAGACTCTGTAATCTTAGGTAAACTAGAACATGTGTTGCAGATGCTCATTGGTATCAAAGATTTAAGGACATGAAATACAATGGGCTTGATTTTGCCTCTCACTCCTCTTTTGTACTAGCTTAACTCTTGTTTTCAGGGCAGTCACTCTGGATTTACATTAATAGATAAGAGAAGAGCATATGTACTCTTTTGCTATCTTTTGTTAGAAACAGTGGCATTCTAGAGGTAGACTATGGAGTGGGTATTTTGGAACAACAACATTTATTATCCCAATGGAAGAGATACCATCTGCATTGGGGGTTGGGAATGGAAATAGTCAAATGTGTATCTGGCTCTCAGGCAAGTGCTACTGTAGTTCCTATTATTCCTTTGAATTGCAATAGCCCCTACGATACACAGTGTATGCCCCAAAGAACTTACAATCTGAAAAGCTTTGCAACAAGGGGTGAATTCTGCAATATGCTAGAGTCATAGAATAGTGAAGTAAATAGAACACTGTTTATTGATAATGCCTGTGAGGTTTCTGGTAGGCAACAGGTGTTGCTTTGTTGTTACTTTTAAGAGCTTTCCTCCACAGATGGTAGTAAAATTGCTGCCATCAGATAGACCTTCCCAATTGACTGAGTGGGTCTGGATTGACTGAGCAGGTAAGAAGCCGATCTATTAAGACCCCCCTGGGTCCTAGAGTAGCACTGAGTCAAAGAGAGGCCCTTCCCTTTGACTCAGCGCAGTGGATGTGCTGGGGATAGGGCAGTCGAAATGAGATACACAGGTTATTTTAAGTAACTTGTGCATCTCCATTTGACTGCTGCCGAAACAGTGGGCAGAGTAGACCTGTTGTTCATGGTCTTCCATACCCCAAAATTGCTTTAAAAAAAACCTATATTTGTTTTAAATACAAAACCAGAAAAATATACATACCCCAGCCAATGATGCAAAACTTGAGGATATATTTCCGTACATAGGTATTAAACACTTTGACAAGGGCAAGATACATGTGGAATGCTTCAAGGCCCATCCAGGTGAAGGAAACCAAGAGGAAATAATGAAGAAATACAGCAACTGTGATGCACAGGCCTCGTACATTATACAGAGCAATCCATGAATCAAGGAGGAAAACTAGGTTGAGTAGAAGTAATGCAGCACACAGCTGAATAAGGATTTTGGAAGGGTAGTCTCTCCGGATTTTCCTAAAAAGAAAATTAGTGAGTTAATATACTTTCATCATTCCATGAACATTACTGTAGATCCCAAATTGATTCTGTGTTCTTAGCTTTTTAGTGCAGAACAGCCACTAAGATAATATCTTTTACATATTCCAAAAGAGGTAGCCCTGTCAACCTAGTTCAGTAAAACAAACAAGGAGTCTTGCGGCACTTTTAAAGATTAACAAATTTATTTATCGCATGAGCTTATGCAGGAGAAAATCCCACTTTGTCAGATACTTAAATATGGAGAACTTATAGAATGGGAGGAAAATAAATGCAGGGAATATAAGTCATAGGATCAGGTCAGACCGTTACAGCAGATCAAAGCAGTTGTTTAGATTCAAACAGTGGAGAACAATATATTAGAGGGAGGTGAGGTAAAAAGAAGGCAAAATCACCTGTTGCAATAAGAAAAAGAAATGAAATTCCTATTTAACACTAAGGCAACAATGTTAAATCTGCATATGAATTTCAATTCTGCAGTTTCTCTTCGAAACTTTGATTTTTAATCCATTTGTCTAAGTACAGCTATTAACATATTGTCAATGGAGTGAGCAGGGAGATTGAAGGGTTCTCCTATTGGTTTTTGAATGTTGTGATTTATGATGTCAGTTTTGTGTCTATTTATTCTTTTGCACAGAGACTGTCCTGTTTGTCCAATGTATAAGGCAGAGGGGCATTACTGGCACATGATGGCATAAATCACATTGGTGGATGAGCACGCGAATGAGCCCTTGATGGAGTAGCTGGTTTGTTTAGGTTCTATGATGGTGTGTTTTGTGCAGATATGTGGGCAAAGTTGGCAGTGAGGTTTCTTGCAGGGATATGCGCCTGCTTGAATGTTTCTGTTGTTTGGTCTGTAGTTGCTAGTGAGTATCTGCTTAAGGTTGGGGGGCTGTCTGTAAGTGAGGAGAGGTCTGTCTCCCAAGGCTTGAGAGAGTGAGGGATCATCATGTAGAAGAGGCCATAGATACTTGATGATGTGCTGTAGAGGTCTGACTTGGGGGTTGTAGGTGATGACCTGTGGTGTTCTGTTGTTTTCTTTCTTGGGCTTCTCCTGAGTAGTTGACTTCAGGGTACCCATCTGGCTCCGTCAATCTGTTTCTTCATTTCCCCAGGTGGGTACTATAGTTTTAAGAATGCTTGATAGAGATCCTAAAGGTGTCTGTCTCTGTCTGAGGGATCGGAGAAAATGTGGTTATATCTTAGGGCTTGACTGTAGACAGTCCAAGGGATGTAGGTAACTATAGAGGTCTGTAGGTTTTTGGTATAGAGTGGTGTTTATGTATCCATCGCTAATTTGTACAGTAGTGTCCAGAAAGTGGATCTCCTGTGTGGAGTGTTCCAGGCTAAGGTTGATCGCGAGGTGGAAATTGTTGAAATCTGTGGAAATCTTCAAGGGCATCCTTTCCGTGGATCCAGATGATGAAGATGTCATCAATGTAGTGTAAGTAGAGGAGCAGTACTTGGAGACGAGAGTGAAGGAAGCGTTGTTCTAAGTCACCCATAGAAATATTGGCATATTGTAGGGCCACACAGGTACCCATAGCAGTGCTGCTGATTTGAAGATATAGATTATCTTCAAATCTGAAATGGTTGTGGGTGAGTACAAAGTTGAAAGTTCAGCCACAAGGTGTGTCGTGACATCATCTGGGAGAGTTCTCCTAATGGCTTGTAATCTAATCACCAACATCCTACACAAAGACAGATTACAGGCCATTAGGAGAACTATCCCAGATGATGTCACGGCACACCTTGTGGCTGAACTTTGTGATTTTGTACTCACCCAAAACCATTTCAGATTTGAAGCAGACATAATTGGCATAGATAATTTTGTGTGAGAGTGTAGCTGGCAGGTGGTTGATGTGAATATTGAACAGTACTGGTGAAAGAACTGAGCCTTCAGGGTGGCCACTGATCTGACACTTCCAAGAGCTACAGCAGTTGCCCTTGTATGCTCTAAACTGCCTGTTTTGGAGAAAAACTCTACTACTTTGGCCACCCAATGTGGGGCAATTCAAGAGAATTTAAGCAAAAGGCCTCTGTGTCAAACAGTGTCATATGTGGCAATAAGATCCTAGAAGACAATTCCCATCTTTTGATTTTGTTGAAAATTGTTTTTGATCAATGTAGTCAAGGCCAGGAATTGATCACAGGTCCTGCATCCTTTCCTGACCCCTGCCTGATCAACTTACAAGACATGCTCCAAATCCAGAGTGATTCGTTGGAAGACAAAATACTCAAATACTTTGAAACACACTGACAGCAATCTGAGATAGGGAAACCTTTCATCCTTTCGGCATCATTACAAAGAGTTGGGTGGATCTACAGAATGGTTTGGTCCTCTCTATGTAGAGCACTAGGGCATGTTGAATGACCAGGTCCTCCCCACTTGCAGATGGTTTTGGGTAGAAAACAGGTAAGAAGACTACCTGATTACTATGAAATTGGGAAACCACCTTCAAGAGGAAGCTGGAGTAAGGACACAGCAGCACATTATCCTTAAAGAAAACTATGTATAGAGGCTCTTACAAGAGAGCATGATTCTCTGAGATACTTCGGGGTGAAGGAATGGCCACTAAGAAAGCCACCTTCCATGAAAGGTAGCACAAGGGACATATTGCCAATGGCTCAAATGGGGAACCCATAAGTTTTGCTAAGAGGTTTAAATCCCATAGAGGGATGGGTTCCTGTACTTGGCCTCACTTCTTTCCATCCCTCGTGGACTGAGGGTAATGGAGGCAGGTCCTAGCTCGAGGCCCCCAATCAGCTGGTGCTGCCCCTCTCTAGCTGAGTGCTTGACTAGTACAAACGTTGGGGAGGGGGAGAGGGAGCGCGGGAGGGGGCCTGACCTTCCACTCCAGATGATGTGGAGCTTGACATTGCTGAGCCCAGTGTGAAGCTCAGAGGGTTAAATGACCTCAATATTACTAAAGCCTCACGGATCCCCTGCAATCTTTGGCACCCCCTCAAAGGGGTCCTGCCCCCTTGGTTGGGAACCGTTGTTATAGAGCAGGTGACCTGTACATGGGAGTAAGAAGGAATCTGAGCAAATTCAGGCTGTGATCTTGCAGGGAGCAAAACTGGTGAACTTCCTCTTGTGCTTGGTTGCAAACAACAGGTCTGGTAGGGGAAACCTCCACCATTCTCATGATATCCAGGCAAAGGGACCATTCATGGTGATTGGAGAAAGACTCAGTGAGGTGATCTGTCAGTTCGTTCCATGCTCCCAGAAGGTGAGAAGCCTTGATGTGAACTGATTGGGCCATGCAGAACTCCCAAAAAGGATAACTTCCTTGGACAGGGGAGAAGAGCCAGTCCCTACCTCTCTGCTGAGGTAGAATATGGCTGCAGTGTTGTCCATAAGAACCAGCACACTCCTGTTCAAAATGTGAGGCAGGAACACCAGAGAACTGTTTTGTCCTGAGCTCTCTGATGTTGATGTGTAGCAAAAGTTGTTCCAGAAACCATGTGCCTTGAGTCCTAAAGGGCTGTAGGTGAGCTCCCCAGTCTAGCGCTGACAGGTCTGAGACCAGGGAAATCAATGGATGGGGCTGTGAAAAGAGAACACTCTTGCAAACCATCAGGAGCCCAACCACCAATTGAGGGAGGTAAGAACTGGGAAAAATATTGTGAGGACAAATCCAAACAGTGGCAGTTTGATGAGCATGCTGAGGACAGCCATGCCTAAAGAGGCTTGAGGTGTAGCCTTGCCTGCTGAACTATATATGAGCAGAAGGCCATGAGATCCAACAGTCTTAGACAAGACTGGGCTGTTGCAATGGAATGGTCCCTGAAGTGTATTATCAGAGATGTGATCAACTGAAACTGACCTTCTGGGAAAAAGGCTCTGGCATGGGTAGAGTTGAGCAACATTTCAATAAACTCTTCTGTACTGAAATGAGGCTAGATTTCCGTGCATTTATGAGCAGGCCTAAGGCCTGGAACACTGACTGTATGATGTGGAGGCTGGACTCTACCAGAGCCCTGGACTGGCCTCTGATTAGCCAGAAGTCCAGATACAGACAGATTTGAATCCCCCCATCTCTCAAAAGGCCACCAGTACATCCATGCATTGTTTTTGAATACCCAAAGGGCCACTAACAAGCCAAATGGGAGTACTGAGAATTGGTAATGCATCTGGTTCATGACAAATGTGAGGAACCTTCTGTGGTCCTGGAAGATGGAAATATGAAAATGAGCAACTTTTAAATCAAGGATGGCATACGAGTTCCAGAGATCCAGGGAACAATAGGAGCCAGGGTGTCTAGGCAAAACTTTAGTTTCTGGAAGTAGCCATTGAGCAGGTGTAGGTCTAGAATAAATCTGAGACTACCCTTGGCTTTCGGAATTAGGAAATAGCAGGAATAAACTGTCATAGGATAAGAAGGAAGGTCCTCTTCTGGATCAGTAATTGGTTAAAAGACAGGAAACAAAGAGTAGGAAACAAAAGAATGGAAAGAGCTGAACAGTGGTGTCACCCAGAAGTCTGCATGGCGACTAGTGTTTTTCAACATACTCATAAATGATCTGGGAAAAAGGGGAAACAGTGAGGTGGCAAAACTACAAAACTACTCAAGATAGTTAAGTTCAAAGCAGACTGCAAGGAGTTACAAAGGGATCTCCCAAAATGAGATGACTGGACAATAAAATGACAGATGGAATTCACTGTTAATAAATTCAAAGCAGGTCAGTCATCTCCTGCAGACCCTGCCCCTCTCTTTCATTGGCTGCAGACACCACCAGGGATCACAGGGCAAGGGATGGGAGGAGTGGAAAGGAACTCATAACCCTGGATGGGCACAAAGTACTTCCTCTAAACTTGTTTTGAGTAGGAGGGAAAGGAAGTGGGGGTTTGCCACAAGGCTGTTACTGGGTCTATAATGGCCTCATTGAGAGACAGGGGTACCTTTGATAGTCCTGCCACAGCCAGAATGCCAATTAGGCTACAGGAAGATCCCTTCCCTCACTACTTCCACCTACAAGCCCAACTTTAAGCCTGCACTCTTCAGTAGCTCCTGGTGACCGGATAATCATATTGAGAAGGCAACGCGCCGGCCCTGACACAGCCTCATCCAGGGAAGAGGAGGAGGAGGTCTGCACCAGCTGAGGGCACTCCCCCTTCTCTTCTGCACTGACAGAATCCTGCAGATCCAGTTCCTGAAGTTCAGCACCAGGCTTGGTACCAGAGTTCAGATCAGTTGCTGCCCAATGGGGTGGATGCACACTTCTCTCAGAAACCACCAACTATGAGCATCCTGAATGGGGCCCTTGTATTGGGGGAAACACCCAGGGATTCTAAGAGGGCCATTGCACTCAATGGCTGTCCTGTGCTGGGTTCACGGGAAGGAAGGAATGATTCAAGGGGGAGCACAGGCGACATCCAATCACTTCAAGCAACTAGAGTGCAGGTCAGTCAGGGACACTGCCTTATTGCAGGAGGACAAGCTTTGAAGCCTGCTGATTGAAATGTGTCTTGAAACTGGTTACGGAGAAAACTCTGCTAACTAACTGAAAACAAACTATATAGAAGTCCACTGAAAAGTTTGCTGTGGCAAGAGGAACAGTTCCAGTGACCGTTATAGGCAGTAAGAAGGAAAAGAGGGGGTGCTAGGTCAGCTGAATTCTTTATACCACTGCTATGAGCGCATGACACCTGAGTGTGCTGGATCCACCCCGACGGGTACTACTGAGGAAAAATTTTCCTGCAACTGTGCTTCGGGCACACACATACTTACATGGGAATGAACATGTGCAATCACTTGAAGAAGAAAAGACTCTTCCATTGTCCTTTATGGCTGGGGTTACGGACAATCATGATCAAGATTATAATGTAAGTTTAACTGTGCAGATACTTACTCAAAGGCTATGTAGGTTACAAGAGTAACAGAAAGGAAAACTGCAGAAAGGCCACAGCCTATATAGGTGATAAAAGTCAGAATCAGTGTCTGGATGGGTGGTAAAACAGTATTTCTAGATAGGTCCTAAAAAGAAAACAGAAATGATCTTTAAGGGGTATGCTTCTTTGAAATAAAGAATCAAACAAAAACCCACTCCACTGGATATTTTTATAAAAACTCATGGAAACACTTCAGGTATGTCTACACTGGCAATTTAGGTTGACAAGTAGCCTTACGTCGACCTAAATTACTCCCCGTCCACACTGGACTTTCATTAAGTTGACATAAGAAATTCCTTAAGTCAACTTAATGAAAGCTTAAGTCGACTTAGTAAGAACTGCCGGTTAGGGCGACCTAACCCTTAAGTCGATTCCTTAGGTCAACTTAAGCACAGTGTGGACATGGATTAACCCATAAATTGACTTTATTAAGTCGACTTAAGGGCAGTTAGGTCGACTTACTAAGTCCCTGTTCAGGGTAACCACTTTGTTAAGTCGACTTAAAGTCAATTTTATTAAGTCGACTTAACAAAGTCGACCTAACTTTTTCTAGTGTAGACACAGCCTTCTGTTCATGTTAGATTATAAAAGCTGAATTTTAAAAAACTAAATATGGGGTTGAACTTGACCCAGGAGCATTCCTTTAGATTTATCCCCATCTTCTTTCCTGCAGAATAACCACTGCCTAAAACTAAGAGTCCTGATTAAGCAAGGCAATTATGTATCCTTAGGGATCGTCTTCTACACCACAAACAAAAACCCACAGCTGGCTTTGACTCACAGGGCTTGGGCTAAGGGGCTGTTTCACTGCAGCGTAGACTTTTGTGCTTGGGATGGAACCTGGGGTCTAGGACCATGCAAAGTGGGAGATACCCAGAATGGGCTGCAGCCTGAGCCTGAAAAAATATACTGCAATTAAACAGCCCCTTAGCCTGAGCCCCTTAGAACCAACTCAGGTGGTACGGGCCAGTGTAGACATACCCTTAGACTTCAACAGGAATATTCATGCCCCCAGTACAAGCTCATTTGCTTGAAGTTAAGCATGCAAATATACTGGTTTGAAATAATATCTGTAACTAATTACCAGCAAAACTCCAAAGCTTGTAAGATGGTTGCATGTACAGACGGTTTTATTTGCTTTTCTTTCTTTAACCATGCATCCTTCATACGACCAGCCTCCTTTGCCACCTGTTACAAACAACAAGGTTCCCTTATTGATAATATGTATGGTTTTTCTTACAACTGTGAATAAGAGCTAATACTGCTGAGATGGCAGGGCACTTAGAAATGGTAATATCAAACACTTACCATTCATATTAAAGTCCCAAAATGCACATCTAACTGTTAAATTCTCCTGTTTGAAAAAAATACACACATTTTACTCAATTGGAAGTTGATGAGTAAGGCAATTATGAGTATAAAATGGACAGAGAAGTAAATAATGTCTATACATGGCAATAACTTAATAAGGAAAAGATATTTATTCTGTCAGTGCAATGTATACCAGACTGCAGATGGATGAGGACATCTACACAAATATGAATATACAGAACGAACTAAAATTGGGCTATATGGTTAGATCTATTGCCTTCAACTTGTGCAGAATGATTATTATTGGTGGTAGGAATAGGAGCTTTTTCTAACCACCTGCTCTTTTGTTGTCCGTGTTGACAATGCAAATTGAATTTAAGGTTTTATTTTAATCTTTCTAGGCTTCTCACATCCTAAATATCATCTTAGCCTCTTGGTCCACGTGACAGAGTGTGAGTAGCCTAAGGTTATGTCTATACTAGCTAATTTGTTGGTTGGGGGTGTGAAAAACACACTCCCTTGACCAACATAAGTTTACTGATAGAAGTGCTGATATGGACATATTCTCACACCAGCATAGCTACTGATGCTCATTGGAGGTGATTTACTTATGTTGACGGACAGCCCTCTCCTGTCAGCACAAGAGACCTTACATCTGTGCAGCTGTAAGGTGTCTAGTGTAGACTCATGCTGACTCATCGCTCTGTATTTTGCAAGCATCCCCAAAAGGAGCAAATTAGGGATATAATTGGTTAAGCACGAGGAAATTAACCAGTTAACAAGCTGCTTCCGTTAAAGAGGAAACAGGCTGAGGTGGAGGGGGGGACGGAAGCTGGAAGAAAAGACCCGAGGAGCCTGAGAGGAAAGATCTCTCTCCTCCCTGTGCCTTTGTGGTGGGGAAAGATTTGGAGGAAGTCTTATGCTGTGGGGAACAAACACTTGCAGAGCACATTATAAATAGAAAACATGGTATTGAACTAGATGCTGGTGTGTGCAAGGACAGTTTGCAACAAGAAATCCAGGGAGAGGGAGGACTGCCCTGTGACAGACCCCTACCTGGCAAATCTTACTTGTGGTTTCAAAAGGATTACTTACCTAAACAAGAGAGACCCAAAAGTGCCTGCAGAATCAAACCCTTAGGCTTTGTGTACACTCGAACTTACACCAGCAAAACTTGTGTTGTTCAGGGGTGTGATAGAAACAAACCTGTGAGCAACATAAGTTTCACAGGCAAAAATGCTGGCATGTATAGTGCTGTGTCAGTGGGAGAGCATCTCCCATTTGTTTAGGTGGTTTTATTATGTCAGCAGGAGAGTTCTTTCCTATTGACATAACATAGCTACCCAAGCACCTTACAGCAGCACAGCTGTACCAATACAGCTGTGTCGCTGTAAGTTTTAAGTGTAGACTAGCCCTTAGTTTGGAGAGAATGGAACTTTTCATTTTAGGGTATCCAGCATAAGGACAAAATAGGTGATTTCTGTAAGTTTGCCTCATGGTATCAGATCTTGGGATTTCTCATCTCTTCTAATTTTAGAAGTACCAAGATATCAGTTCTTTTCTTAAAAGGTTTTTTGTCACATTTTAGTATTGTGATATTAAGTGTTGTATTTTTCCTAGAACATTGAGACTAGTATTTGATAGATAATGTTGTTAGGAACAATACAACACAACAGTAGAACCTCAGAGTTATGAACACCTCAGGAATGGAGGTTGTTCATAACTCTAAAATGTTTGTATCTGAACAAAATGCTATGTGCATTTTTTCAAAAGTTTACAACTGAACATTGACTTAATACAGCTTTGAAACTTAACTATGCAGAATAAAAATACTGCTTTCTCTTTATTTTTGAAGTAGTTTACATTTAACACAGTACTATATTGTATTCCTCTCTCTCTCTCTCTCTCTCTCTCTCTCTCTCTCTCTCTCATATACATATATGTTTTGTCTCTGTTGCTGCCTGATTGCATACTTCCAGTTCCAAATCAGGTGTGGGGCTGACTGGTTAGTACATGACTTTGGTGTTTGTAACTCTGTCGTTCTACTGTACTACACTGTTGGACTGGGCTCAACTTTTTACCACTGCAAGTTCTGATTGTGAGGTAGCTTTGGGAAAATCCCACACAGAGGACTGGAATCTTTGCCTGTTTCAACCAAGAGTGTTTTTTCACATTTCTGATGGGAGACAGGCAGATTTTAATCCTTCCATGAAGAAGCAGGGGATATCAGATCCCAAACCCAATACATTACCAAAATCTATGTCGATCTGAGGACAACCACACAGGCTAATGCTATATGCTGTTTCCTGGCTGTATTGCCTCTTTGAAAAGTCATGTTGCCATTGTTTTCCTGTTGGCCATAACTGCCTAAACCCCACTCATGGGATGTTCATTCATCAGAGGAGAAACAAAATAAAATAATGCTGGCTGGGTAGGAATTAAGTAGAATAAAGTTAAACAACAGTATAACTTCAATCTATTGAGAACAAAAAAAACCCATTAGATCTACTTGAAGTCTTGAAGCCAGTGAATTTAGATGGAAAAACCACTAGAGTAGTACAAAGCAAATGAAGCAGTCTGAACATTCAGCATAGCATGAGTTCTAAAATAATCCTAGGCAAGTCACCGAAACGGCACTTTGTAAACTGCTAAAATCTCAGCCATACCTGATAAGATATGGTATTCTGTAGAGTGACCGTAATGTTTGTCTTTAAGTCACTAAGTGTGAGGTTAGCTACACTTGATGATATGACATTGCTGATTAGAGATAGATTCTTCTGGGAGGGATCCTGAAACAACAAAAAGATAAGAGTGAAAAAAATTAAAAGGAAAAAAGTTCAACATGAGAGGAGACACACACATGCAACTTCAGTTATTACACTGATTAGAGCATTAAAAATATTCAAAATGTTAATATCGGATGAGATAAGGAATGATTGTCCATGAAAATTTAATTTGCCCCCTACTCCCTAGTATTTAATCAGCAATAACAAGGAGTTAAAGAAAATTATGAAGGATCCCCCATATAAAGGGTCCCAAAAAGTTACCTGAAATGGAGTTGTCTTTTCAAAAAAGTTGAATGTAATTCTCGAAGCCAGATGTACATCTTCAGGAGATAAGTTTGTCAGCAATGATGAAGGCAATGCAATAGCTCCAACACTGTTTATAGGTGTTTGGGTGCCTAGAGCAACCTGAAAATTAAACACAAGAGAACACGATAATTTTGGTTGCTAATGGAAGATCAGTTGGGGCCTTCAGATCAATCCTGAGTCTAGAAGTAGCTGTGCCACCCCAGGAGCACCACTGGGAAGGAAGCATGACTCAGAATCATAATATTTCCTCTCAGTGGAGAAGCCAGGTTTTCCAGCTGGTCATGGGCTGGAGAGCAAACTTGCCTGTACACATCCCCAGCAGTGGGGCATCCCGTCACACAGGGCTGGGCCCAACTCCTCACTTGACATTGAGCCTTGGCACAAGTCGCTGCAGGGCCATTCAGATGTGGCCTCGCCACCCATCTGCCACAATGGAGAGGTGGCTAAGCCAAATTTGAGTGAATGGCACTGTGACATGGCACGTGGGTTTGCAGCTCTTGTGTCATGTCACAATGGCCAGAGTGGAGAGCTAGGCTCAGCCCTGTGGGCCAGGAGTTGCTGATGCTGGGTGAGTGTGGGACAGATTCATTCTCTAGCTCCATGTGAAAATTCATGTTGCACACCACCTTTTTGTCAACTGCATAATATGCTTGAAAAGGTGCTGCACATGCATTTAAAAGCTTGCAGGGGAGGGTGGTCACCCATCTTGCCTCCTGTTAGGCTGGAAGCTTCTGTTTGCCACAACATCCCCTGCTCATCTTTTGCTCCAGGGGAGAAATAATTTACCTCAGCCCTGACACACATGTAGCCAACTTCCGCTCTTGCTATAGCTCTACCCCTGCTCCATCCATTTGCTGATGAGGACAGAGCATTATCATTGTGGGTAACAGTGCTTTGGAAAGGATGCAGAGCCAGGATCTAGGTAGCCAAGGCCGGTCCAAGGGTTTTTGGAGTGTCCCCTTTCCCCCCACATGTTATAAGAGATAACATATGTAAAAAATTCTCTTCCATCTAATTTGGTGCTCCTTAAAGCCTGGCGCCCTAGGCAACTGCCTAGTTCACCTATATGGTAGGGTTAGCCCTGTCTAATGCAGGGACATTGTAGGGCTGCATTCAGCCGAGTAACAGCTTAGCTTTTAAGGAGTCATTCCAGTGGCAAAGAGAAGAGAGGAAAACAAGATATGCTTTTAGAGGAAACACAAGATGGTGAGGAGGGAGCTGGGAAACAAGCATATAGTTCCACATATATTTTAGCTTATCTGAAGTTGGTATTTTGTAGCACAGAAATTTACAACAGTATTTAACTACTTG
Organism: Pelusios castaneus; assembly: GCA_007922175.1. NCBI lineage: Eukaryota > Metazoa > Chordata > Testudines > Pelomedusidae > Pelusios > Pelusios castaneus. The sequence goes on from ML685798.1 coordinate 3,665,707, forward strand.
GATTACAGATACCAAGAAGGAGGTGGCAGTGATGACTATATTTTTAAAGCTTCACTGAAAAATTAGTTTTTATTTTTAAAAAGAAATCCCCAAACTCTTTTTGTATGAATACAAAGGAACCGTTCATAACCATTGTCTGTAAGTGAAACTGAATACTTCATTTTAAACAAAATTTCACACAATTATCCCAACTTTAACATGATTTTCTGCCAGACATCTGATACCATAAATAGGAGATGAGATCAAGTCCTAAAGTTAAAGGTCTGCAGATCAAATTTTGATTTGGCCTGTTATATAACTAAGTGTAGCACCAAAAAACTTTAGTGGGCGGGATTAAGTCTGGGACCTCTATAGGTTAGGGCAGGTATACACTGTCTGCCCTTTTTGGCAGCAGTCGACTGGAAATATGCAAGTTACTTAAAATAATTTGTGTATTTGCATTCAACTTCCCCACTCCCAACACATCCACTGCACTGAGTTGAAGGGAAGGGCCTCTCCACTTGCCGTGGTGGTGTTACAGGATCGACTTATTTTAAAAAACATTTTTTTAAAGCAGTAATAGTTTAAAACTCATGAAACGTGTGAGAGATTCTCAGAACTCAAGAAAGAAGCCCTATGTATAGCCAAAGGACAGTTTTACACCCTAGAAACAGCAGTGCAAAAATGTCCTCACAATGTGCACCAATCCTGATGTGGAAGTTCCAGGAAGGTTCACTTTAAGAGTGCAAGAGTAGTTCAAGCTGCAGAATTCAGTCCCTCCCCTCTTCTTAGGCTGCTAGCACTGAGCCCCTATTTAGTTCTACAAAAAGGTATTTCCATCACACTAATCTGAACTAGACACAAATTTGCTGAAAGGCTCTTCATATCTCATTACTAGTCCTCTAAACCGCCTAGCACATCATGAGATTTACTTAGCAAATGTTAAGCTTACACTACTACTGCCTTCCTGGTCTTACCACATACTTGTACATCAAACATTCTTGGGAAAACAAAACACAACTTAGATCTTGCTATTATTTCACATTATTTGTAATATTCTATTGGAGACCAGCACCACTTGTTGCTCAAATCAGATAGTGTTACCAATTTCCCTGGGAGAACAAGCAGTGCTCTAATATTTGTTAAGGACTTTCTATCTCTCCCAGGCAAAGCCTTAAAGGTATGGATTGTGCCCTTTAGAACTATCCAAGAATCAGAGGGTGGAAAGGCTTTCAAGTCAAAAAGTGATGTTAAATATTTCCAAGTACTTTTCTCTTAGCATGGCCAACTGGATATGAGTGACAAATATATATGAAAATCATCAACTAAGCAACTCATTAGCTCATTTCCAGGCACCTGATGTAATTCTAATACCACTTCACATAGATGAGAGACCATCTGGCAAAACCCTTTGAAATTCTTCAGTGATCTGGGCGTGGGTGATTAAATGATTCATGGTTCTAGGCTGTGGGCAGGGACTGTTTTTGTGATGCTATTTGGATTGGGGTGACCATTTATAATATTATTGATATCAAATATTGTAAAACTACAATAATTTATATGAGATATGCTAGGTCAGGTGCAACTGGAAAGGTTATAATTGGCTAAGTATGATAATATTGATTATAGGTATGTATTATCTTCGTACTGTAAGTTATGGATGTGTGTGAAATATCTATATCCAAACACTTGTACTGTGCTACTTGGTGACGCCCCACAGGCAGATTAGTGTCAGCATAGTTGAATCATCAATGGCTGACACCTATACAATGGGCCCAGGGAAAGAAGGCAGGATGGCATCTCTGAGTTATCAGGACATTTAGGGACATACCTGTGGTCAGGAAGACTGTAAGTGACTTTCTCTGCCCTGGGGCTGTGGGCTTGTGTATGAAACTAGCCGTATGATAGACCAGAGACTAAAAAATGCACATCACCATCTCCATCTTATCTTCATTCCTGCTCCCTATTTTTGGATCAATTCATCTACAACTGAAGCTGTGAAACAAAAGACTGTCTGAAACCCATCCTAACACAGGGTGCACTCCAGAGAAACTATACAAGCCTGCAAACTCCACCGTTCTGCTGAGAATCTGATATATATGGACTTTAATGTCACTCATATGTATCTGATTGCTATGACCATTTAACATCTTTCTTCTCATTTGTTTCTTTCCTTTTATATTAATCCTTTAGTTTTAGTTACTAAGGGATTGGCTGGCAGTATGCTATTTTGGGTAAGATGCAAACTTGTACTGATCTGGTATATGGCTGACTCTTTGGAGATCAGAACATTTTTGGTAAAGGGCATAGGGGTTTAATAATTTATTCCTTTACTGGACCCAGTGGCTGATTGGGAGCCTGAGACTGAAATGCAATAAAGGGGTTGGTTGTGTATTTCTTTTGAGGCTTCTCTTTTTTTGAGGCTTCTTAACCAGTGTTGGGAAACAAGAGCACTCTTTGTATCGGGATGTGGAATCTAACTGCCGTGTCAGCCACCAGTTCTGGTAGAATCTACTTTCTCTTTGCAGCCTGCCCTGGGCTTGACATTTTCAGGTGGGCTACCCTACACACAGATGGGCTGCAGTTTCGCAAACCCTTCTTATGTTCTAGCTAGTCCATTACTAACAGCTCACTAGTGACATAATTTCTGCTAGGACTGCAGCTTACAGCCTTCTTATCAGGACAAAGTTTTTTCCTCTACAAGTCTTAGCAGAAGAATTAAAAAAAAAATACCTATGAAGACTTCAAAAGCAAAACGGTTAAAATATTGTTAATAAAGATCTTGTGATTACAACAGAATTGTCTACCAATGGTGCATGGCATATAATATTGAATACAATGTAAAAAAGCAAAATTATATGCATATATCCACTTTTCTCCCACCACTTATCTACCCAATGCAGATCTAGATATCAGATTCTCTTGAGATATTACTCTCTATATTGTTTAGTATAACTAATGCACTTTATCCAGAAAGAGTCTGACTTTAAATTTTTAAGGATTAAAATCCTAGGTGGCTTTACCTGAAGGTCTGATGAATCTTGGATAGCAAATGACATTTTGTTGAAGCTGCTGCTGTTGACTTTGATGACTGCCAAAGCCAAGGCCGGGGAGGTAAAATTAATGGATTCTGTTGAAAAGTTCAGTTTTAAGCCAATGGAATCTACTATTTTGATTATTCTGTTAAGACAAAATATGCTTAGTGTTACAGATGTGCATATCTCTTCATTTTCAAGCAGGCTGTGAAATAGCAAACCAAGCACATTCTGAAAACAGTCCAGGCTTTTCTGTGATTTCTCTTATGCCAGTGTAATTAAGAAGGCATTCCACTGAAGGCCATGGAGGTTACATCCGTGTAAAATAAGTGGAATCAGAATCATGCTTCTGATATAAAATTTCAATTTGGGTGGGAACAACAGGCTGATAGTACAGGCTGATAGTTTGAGGAACTACCTGTAATGTACCACTGCACCAAGATGACAAACACAATATTAAGTTCATCCATTTACAAAAAATGTGTACCTTTTAGACACTGGAGACAGTAAAGAATGTGGAGCATCTAGGAGATCGCTAATCGTGTTGACCATCTCTCTTGCAGCTTTTGGCTCTATGTTCTTAGCTGATAGAGCCTTCTCTATTTTGGATATTATGCTCTCAATTTCAGAAGAATTAATAGGGGGATGTGTGATATTTGACAGATTATCCAAACTTTTTCCTATGAGAAGGGCAAAACAGTGTGCATTAATTGAAAATCATCAACACATTGTGTATAACAAAGGGAATGAAACTGAGTAGAAAAATAAGCCATTATGAGATGGCTATCATCTTGGTTGATATACCAGGGACTGAACCCAGGGACCTCCAGAACTAAAAGCATGAGTCACAATAAGACTGAAGTGAAATAGAGGCTACAACAGATACCTATCCTCTGCAGACTAGCACAGAGGCAGACCTATAAACACATACTTACTGGTGGGTTACAATTACATAAGTTCCAGATGGGTAGCCGTGTAAGACCATGTACACACGATCACTTTATTGCGCATTAACAGTCATTACCGCGCGATAACAACAACAGCGTACACACGTGCCATAGGGCTGTTGTGCGTCAACAGCCCTATTGTAGCGCAATAGAAAAACCACCTCGACGAGGGTGGTAGCAGTTAACGCGGAACAGCTGCTGTGCCTTTCGACTCATGTGTACACTTACTGCACAATGATTGGCCTCCGGAAGTGTCCCAGCATTCCAAAGTCGTCCTCTCTGGTCTTCCCTCTACCCGCTCTCTGTGGCCATGATGAAACAGTCCCCACCCTGTTTCAATTCCCGGGATTTTTGAATTTCTCCTCTGTTTCACTTCCTGTTCTCTTCCTCGTGGAGTGGAGTGCAGCTCCGATCTCCACTAGCAATGGCGGCCCATCGTGGAAGACGCGCACCCATTTGGAGCACAGCAAAGGTGCTGGACCTGATCAGCATCTGGGGAGAGTCTGCTGTGCAGGCGCAGCTACGCGGCAGCAGGCGAAATTACGATACATATGGCATAATTTCTCGGGCCATGTCAGAGAGAGGTTCTGATAGAGACACTGTGCAGTGCAGATCGAAGGTGAAGGAGCTAAGAATAAGCTATCACCGAGCGAAGGAGGCAAACTGCCGTTCGGGATCAGCGCCTGCTACATGCAAGTACTACAAGGAAATCGAAGCCATCCTCAGTGGGACCCCACAACCACTGCAAAGAGTCCTGTGGACACATCAGCCCCCCCTCATCCATTGAATGGCAGAGCCGAGCAGGATGAGGATGTGATCGATGAGGAGGAGGAGATGGAGGATGACCTGGAGGAGAGCGCAACAGCGTGTAGCCAGGAGCTCTTCTGCACCCCCACTGAGACATCCACCAAAGACATGAATTGCAGCGTGTCCTCTGAGGCGGCAGAGGGGGGTTCAGGTAAGTTTCTCTTTCGTGCAGCTATGGCTCCTGCTAAAATATCATTGTCCGGGGCAGGGGTGCTTGCTGTCTCGGTCCCTGCTGTGCACGCTCTTTAGTCTGCATTCATTAGAAGTGCATCAACACAAGCAGTGATTGTCAAAAAATCATCTGTATTTAGGTCACTAAAGGTTTCCTCGGTGTACCTCCAGAGCCTCCTACACAGGTTAGATGGGAGAGTGTATGTGTCTACGCTCCTGTATAAGGATACTCGGCCTCGCCAGCTGAAAAGCACAGCACTGGGAACCATGGCAGCACACAATGCAGCAGCATACGGTCCTGGCTTGCATCCGGTGGCATGTAGGATATGTATTCTAGCTGGCAGGGGCACTCTGAGGACAGAGATATCGGGTTCCATCTGTGTGCCCTATGCAGAATGTTAGCCGCCAGTAAGGTTTCTATTAGGATGTACCTTGTCCGCGTCAGCAAAGCATAGGATGTTGACTGCCCTGTACCTTCCAGTGGAATGTGCTAATGGAAGGTTACATTGGTTATCTATGCTATGTGTTAACAATAGCTTTATTATTATTTTTTTTATTAGATTCGACCTTCACGAGGCCGGTGTCTACCCCAGCTGACCGCCTGAGAAACATTCGGCGGCGTGCTTGAAGAAACAGGGAGGATATGTTTCAGGAGATGATGAAAACAACAGGAATCCGCGAGGGAGAATCGAGCCTGGAGAGAGGAATCCCAACAGAGGAGGCAGAAACAAAGGGACAAACTGATAAGCGTCATGAAGGAGCAAACGGAACTGCTCAAGAGCATGATTGCTTTGCAGACCCAGGTGATTAATGTACGGGCTCCACTCCAGACACTTCAGCCATGTCTGCCTCCCACACCCCGTAGTCCTTCAAAGCTTTTCTTTGAAGGTCACCCGTCCCCCTGGTACACTGCAACATCCAGTCCTTCACAGAGCTACTTTTTAGAGACCTGCAGCTACACCCACCTGTAACACCTCCCACCACCCGCCCCCCTTTCATCTTTTAATAAAAACAGTAACCAAAATTTGAAGAGTGGCTTTATTTGTACACAGTGAAAATCTCATAAGGTGCACTTGATGCATCCTTGAAGTGAACTATGGGAGGGCATCATTGAAATGCTCCCCGAGTGCCTCCCTTATGCAAGCAGCTCCTCGTTGGGCCCCCCTAATACTCCTAGTGGATGGCTGTTCGTATGCTGCCTCGAGGCGCTGTGCCTCCATAGCCCACCCCGGGGAAAACTTTTCTCCCCTATTTTCACAAATGTTATGAAGGACACAACACGCCACAATTACAGCAGGGATGTTGTCCTCGTTTAAGTCCAGCCTCTCATACAACAGCGCCAGCGCCCTTTTAAATGGCCGAAGGCGCACTCTATAGCCATTCTGCAGCGGCTCAATCTGTAATTGAACCGCTCCTTGCTGCGATCTAGGTTCCCGGTGCATGGCTTCATGAGCCATGGCATCAGTGGGTATGCTGGGTCTCCGAGGATGACTATGGGCATCTCCACATCCCCCACAGTAATTTTTTGATCTGGGAAGAAGGTACCCCCTTGCAGCTTCCAGTACAGACCAGTGTTCCTGAAAATGCAGGCATCATGCACCTTTCCAGACCACCCAGCATTGATGTCCGTAAAACGCCCCTTCTGATCCACGAGTGCTTGCAGCACCATGGAGAAGTAGCCCTTCCTGTTGATGTACTTTGTCGCGAGATGGTCTGGAGCCAAAATCGGGATATGTGTGCCATCTATTGCTCCCCCGCAGTTAGGGAATCCCATGGCAGCAAAGCCGTCCACAATCTCACGAACATTGCCCAGTGTCACCGTCCTCCGTAGCAGAACGCGATTGATGGCTCGGCACACTTGCAACCGACTGGTAGTAGTCAGGAGTCTCCATCTTCCAGACAGCTATCGCAACACGCTTCTCCACGGTTAGGGCGGACCTCATGTTGGTGTCTTTATGTCGCAGGACAGGGGCCAACTCTGAACACAGTTCCAAAAAGGTTGCTTTCCACATTCGAAAGCTCTGTACCCACTGCTTGTCATCCCACAGCTGCATAACAATGCGATCCCACCACTCGGCGCTCGTCTCTCGCGACCAGAAACGGCGTTGCACCATGTGCTGATGATCGGTGAAGGAGCTGAGCAATGCGGTGCTGTTGCTCTGCAGGGCATCGATCAGCCCCTGCTCCTCAGCATCCTCGTCTGATTCGGAGCTCGTTGCGTACTGAGCAACCAGCCGAGATGTATTTAGAATGCTGAAGGCAACAGTGGAGATTAGAGCAGGATCCATGCTGTCGCAATTGTGATTTCTCGCAAGTAGTGCGGCCCTGCATTGTTGAAAATAGGCGCAAGTTGCTATTGGCAACAAGGAAGACGGAAGGGGAACACAGTGCACCACGGGAAACTGAGAGTTTACCCATGGCGCTTTGCATTCCTTTCCTTCATCCCAGGATTCCAAGCGCTGATTCAGGGAAAATTGAACTATGGGATAGGTGCCCAGAATTCATTGCGCTACACCGCGATATTGCAAAGAATTCTGTTGCGTTGCAAGGAGCGATGTGTGTACGCGCTCTCCCGCAATAAAGGTCACATGTTTTTTATAGCGTGATTGCCATGTTGCGCTTTAATCTGATCGTGTGTACATAGCCTCAGTCTGTGTACAGCAAAAACAACGAGAGTCCGGTGGCACCTTAAATACTGACAAATTTCTTTGGGCATGAGCTTTCGTGGACTACAGTCCAGTTTGTCAGAGGCATCTGGTAAAGTGGGTTGCAGCCCACAAAAGCTTATACCTGAAGAAATGTGTTAGTCTTTAAGATGTCACAGAACTCTCAATGTAATTACATAACAAGGAGGTTTCACAATAGGTCATCAATAAGGCTGCATTCCTGCAGTTACATTAGTCATTTACCCACATGCATAAATATCAGTTGATTAGATGATTGCTATGAATCAATACTACTATTTTAAATTACTTTTTATTAATAAAAATAAAAATAAAAAGCCTTTATGGCTACAAAATCCCTCAGAGTGGTGTCATCGTTTTTCTTCCAAAATTCCAGAGTAAAAGGGACATTTACACCAACATGTTAGTCACACAGTAAGTTTGCAATGTGTTTATAACTATATTGGTCCCAGGATACTAGATGGACAAGGTGGGTGAGGTATAATTTATTGGACTATTCTTGGATACAGAGAGAAGCTTTCAAGCTTACATGGAGCTCTTCTTCATGTCAGAAGAACAGCTC